>KK121640.1:1241627-1331891 GCA_000611955.2 Stegodyphus mimosarum | reverse complement strand
CTCTTTCAAAACTGCAGATTTGCTCACTACTTAAACTCAGTCTAATTGTATTCTAATGATGACTGATGGAAGAATCAGAAGATGCAGGAAAGAATTAATATAAAAAAGTATTAGCTAAAATAAACATTATAGGAGTTTTGCAGATTGGAACAGGTTTCTTTGCACTATTCCATAGCCTGTCTTGTGTGCTGTTTGGAGAAAGGTCCACATTACTGTCTGATTTTGATCATGTCTCCGAGCTGTCTTTCTATCAAGGAGACTGACATTCTATCAGACTATCTATGATATCTTTTAGCAGAGGCATATCTTCCCTCTTATAAAATCTCTTAAACTGGTCAAAATTTGCTGTGCATTTTTTGCCATACCTTCTTCTCAAATATGTGACAGATTATGTTATGCATTCTGTTGCTCATGGTGCATCAGATTCCAATAAAATTTTTGAACTTTATTTTCAGGAATGTTAACATTTAACACTTAACTATGTTAGCTGATAACGCCATGTTCTTTGCCATATGCAGCTTGACTATCTTAACTTTCTGAAAACCTTACTTTAAAGCATAGCACATGTTTTTGTGCAAAGAAAATCTTTTCTTGTGGTCTAATTGTTTTTTCCCTGCAGAGTAGATATTTTTGCAGATATATTTTGAAATTCTCAAGACATGTGCAAGTTCATTAGAGTTGTAATCTTAGCACTGATAAGACATTTTGATGCATGTGCAAATGATTTCACTATCTTTCAGTATATGCACTCTGCTGTATTAGACTAAGCCTGGTATGGAAACATTTTTGTATATTTAATGTCAAGGATAAAGAATTAAGAAGTCAGTTCTAACTTATTTATAATTGTTCCAACTTTATTAAAAATAGATTTTACACTATTTAGGTACCTTTCTGCCGTGATCAATATCATTAACAAACTGGCATATTGCAGAGGGTTCTGACATAGTTAATGACTCATTTGTGTAATGGAGGGAATACCTTACTTTCGTAGCTTTCTGAACTGCATTTCTTGTACAAAATGCCTAAACAGTTGTAAATCATGTAATTGAGTTAGAATATACAATCTAAGAATGATTTGTTTCGTGGCCAAACACCCTGAGTATTGTTTGTTCCTTCCTTGTAAAGCAAGACAAGAAATGACAGCCTTTTGCTGTTGTGGGTAGTGAGTAATCTTTAGCCATCATTTTTATGTTGTCCATCTCTCTCCCCTTCTGGGAAATTTTGTATATCAGGTAGCTAAATCGAACTCTGCTGATTAACCTTCAAGACAAATTTTTTCAACAAGGGAAATCTTCCAGAAAGTTTTTAACATGTCCGCCAATTATATTATTAGTTTCCATTACATCCTAAATAAGTGTACATAAATTTCTACTACACTAACCTCAAGATCATTATTTCTGTGATTCATTGTAATATAACAGAACCCTCACAATGAGTAATCTAAGACGTGCATAAATTCCAGATTTCATGACAATAGATATTTTATTAATATCATTGTTCCTTCTGATAACTGGAAAGGAAATCTAAGGAATTCATATATTTAATAGACTTAATTTTTTGAAGTCATAGTGAATCTTTGGAAGTTGCACTTCTGATGTGCTATCAGTAATAAAGACTGGAAAGGATTCTTAGTTCCTGCAACACTTGTGCATTTACAGAGAAAAATATGCTATGAAGAATTACTAATGTGTGTGAATTATTTTAAGAAATGGAGTCGAAATTCAATCATGCTTTCCTGTTACTGGTATTGCACAAAGTTCCAATAACTGCGAGGAATCTCAAATCAAATGTAAGGATTTGATTCCTAACATTAAACTGAATGCTGATCAAATGTCAAATACAAACTGAACTTTCTCTTTGATATCTGGTATTGCCTACCATTTAACTTTAAAAAAAAGTCAACATTTGTTTCATTTTGACTACATATGTCTGAATGACATTTTACAAGAAAAATTTAATCTCAGCTCACTTTGAGGGCATTAATCTGACAAGGAATAAGTTGTTTGTTATCCTGAAGTTATAAAGTGGCTACTCACAAGTTCAAAAAGATCCCAGAAATTATGAAAAGATGGCTTTTGTAATAGGAAAAGGATTCTGAAAGTTTAAAAGGCCATGCTTTTCACACTGTGCAGCATTCCACATTCCAGACTTTAATAGAATTGTAAAAAGGACTGTTGCACGAAGACTCGCCCCCCCCATTTGTATAATATTATTTATGAGAATTAGCTGGACTATTGAGGAATATTTGGAAATTATTGATACTTAAAGCTAAAACCTTTGGAAGAACTTTTTTGCTAGGAAAGTAGATACTTTCTTTTTTCCTATCAACTCCTTAGATATGTATGCGTATGACATTATTACTGAAGATTTATTAAAAGGTTTTCTTTCCTAAAATCACAAAAACTTCATATTGAATAACAGAGTCCTGAGATATATGAGGAATCATTTAGAGTGGGGGTCAGCAAATGTTTTTTTTTTTTTTTTTTTTGGAAAGTGCTAGATTGTAAAAATTTAGGCTCATCAGGCCAAGTAGGAGATTCAGAGTGTAAATCTATTAATAGAACAACAGGAAAGGGTTAAGAAGGTTAAAACATTTTATTAGGAAGTTATATTTTTATATGATATTTATACATAGCTTATGTACACAAAGATATTTAATAAAATATTCTTTTATTAATAAGTGTATTACAGAACAAGTAAAATTTTATACTAATGCAATGAATGTAATTGTTTTTTTCTGAAATATTATTTCATTGTACTGGAGCATAAAGTTAGTTTTTCTTGTCATTAAATTTGTTTGCAAATGGTTATCTGTTAATGATCTGTATTACGATTTTGCATGTTTAATTGTTTCGCCATGTAATTTTGAGTTAAATTCTTTAAGATATTCCATGATATCAGCAGAAAATGCTGATTTTCATAGCCATTCATTGTTTAATGATAGAGGTTTTGGGCAGTTTTTCTTGTTTAGAAAAATTTCTATTATTTCTCTTAAGTTCAAAAATTCTCTGTAAAAGTTCCCCATTGCTGACCTGTTGAATTGCTATGTGATAGAGTAAGTCAGGATATTTGGCTTCAGTCTGTAATAAAATGTCATAAAATTGGTAATGTTTAAGTCCATGAGACCGAATGAAATTGACTGCTAACGTAACCGATTCAATAATATATGACAGACTGAGGTTTTTCTCTCAAAGAGCCTGCTGATGAATAATGCAGCAAATTATCAGATGTTTTTAATATTTAGCTTCTTCACAAGCCTTAAAATTTCAACTGACTACTGTTTTCCCCATTCCACATGCATTTTTAAAACCATCCATTGTGATACATTGTAATTGATTTCATTGTAAATTTTACAGTGTTAATATTTTCTCAACTTTCTTGAAAATATCTTCTCCTCTGTTTCACTGCACACTATTCATTGAAGCTAATTCTTCAAACATCTCAAACTCAGTATTAACCTCTCAAGTAACAGCAGCAACTGGACACTATCAATCATTTCTGTTGACTCATCCACAGCCAAGAAAAACCGCATGAAATTTGTTGTGTCTTTCAGTAGATTTTTTATGTGGCTTCCACTGTTCTCAACTCTTCTAACAGTTTTTCTTGCCTGAAAACTAACAGATCGAAATAAATCCATTTTCTCTGGGTACATTACTTTGGTTCCCACAAGCAAATATGGTTTTGTTGATTCACCACTCTAAATGGCTTCTCTTTCATGGTTAATAAATGAGCACTTTGTGAATTGTCTTTAGTTACTGCTCCATCATCAATTTTGATTTTTGCAAATAAATTACATTGGGATGAAAGATCCATTTTAAACTTCTCAGTTTTAGTTATCTTTCATTTTCTATCAGTTATGAATATTGTGCTTTATGCTTAGTTTGGTAATAATGATGTATATTATGCTCTTTACGCAAAGTTATTATGTCATTACATAATAAACATGATACATTTTCATTTAATTCTATGATAAAATAAGAGTAACGTGGCAATGGTGGATAGGAAGTAAAATGAAATGAAGAGAACACTATATCAGAGTGCCATGCCTGACAGTACCATGTGCACAGCTATTGCAAAACTGAGAATTTTGAGACAACACTTGTTCTACAGCAAAGGCAAACTACAGAATGACTATTAGCCTCTGGATTACAACACATAATTTGATTTACTTTTTATTGTTTTATTAAAAACAGTATTAATCTGTGGGCAGGATTAAAAAACAGGTGGCAGACCAGATTTAGCCAGCAGGCCATAGTTTGCTGACCTTTGATTTACAGTGCTAAAAAGCAGCTTTCATACTGGGTTACCCTCAGACTGAATGCAGCGTTATTCTCAATGTCCATGCCACCAGTGGTGTAGTTAGTTTTGGCTAGAAATAAAAGAGAAAAAAGATTGATCGAGTGTTGTTATGTGGAGTATGTGGAACCAGATAATTATTTCCAAGCCATAAATTCAGATAATGCCTTCGAATGGCAGGCTGCAATGGATGAAGAGCTGAAATCTTTATCAGAAAATAAAACATGGTACTTAACTGATCTCCCAGAAGGCAGACAAGCTGTTTCAAATAAATGGGTTTACAAAGGGAAACGTCACGCAAATAGAGATCGACAGATTTAAAGCTCGGTTGGTAGTTAAAAGTTTTTCCCAAAAGGCAGGCATCAATTACTGTGAAACGTTTAGTCCTGTCGTACATTTTGAAACTATTCGTTCTGTGATTAGTGCTGCTCCTAATGAAGGTCTGGGTGTAATACAGTTTGATGTCAAAACTACATTTCTGTATGGACATTGGATGAAGAGATATATATGCTTCAACCTGAAGGTTATGATGACAAGTCAAACAGAGTGTGTAAATTGGTAAAAAGTCTGTACAGGCTTAAGCAGTCACGTCCTTGTTGGAATAGAAGATTCAAAAATTTCTTGTCATGTTATAGTCTGAAGGAGAGCAAGGCTGATCCATGCTTATTTTGCAGTGTGTACGAAGAAAAAAAGTTGTTACTGGTATTATTTGTTGATGATGGGCTTGTTGCCACTACACCTAAGTTTAAAGTCAATTTCTTTTAGGAATCGCAAAGAGAATTTAGATTAACTTATAAAAATGCTGAATTTTTCTTCAGTCTTGAGATAAAAAGGTTAAGTAATGGTGACATATTTATTGGCCAACCGAACTATGCCACCGAAGTTTTAAGGAAGTTTAATATGTGGGATGCAAATCCTGTCTCTACACCTGTTGATAAGTGTCATCTTGCAGGGGAAGATGATGATGATTGGATAAACTGCTAGAAAATTCCTTACAGAGCATCTGTTGGTAGTCTGATGTACTTGGCTGTGGCTACTCGACCAGACTTTTGCAGTATCATTTTGTTCACAATTTTTGGAGAAGGCTGATCAGAGACACTGGTCAATGATTAAGAGAGTCTTAGAATATATTAAAGGAACAATTAATTTTGGAATATTGTTCCAAAGAGCCTGCAAACCTGGAAGCATATTGTAATGCTGACTATGCAAATGATCCTGGTACTCGAAAGTCAGTGTCTGGCATGGTATTTAAATACAAGCCGAAGCCAACAATGTGTTTCTTTAAACACCACTGAAGCAGAATATGTTGCAGCGAGTGAAGCTACGAAATATGTAATATGGTTGAAGTGATTATTTGAAGACATAGCTCCTCTGAAAGTAACTCCATCACTACAGATTGACAATGCAAGTGCTGTTCGTCTCTCTAAAAACCCAGAATATCATCAAAGGACTAAACACATAGATGTTAGGTATCACTCTGTATGTGATAAAGTGTTAAATGGTGAACTCCATGTTGATTATATCTCTGGTAATGAACAACTTGCTAATATTTTCTCAAAACCCATTGCCAAGAAAGCGTTTCGAAACTCTTAAGAGCTGCTGTTGGTATTGTGAACATTAATTTATAAATTGAGTTCAAGGGAAATGTTAATAATATGAACTCAAATTTATTTTATGCATTTATTTTATAATTTTTGTTTGCATGTGCAATGTATAATTTTTGTATAATTCATTTGGCAACATCCTGCTGTAGTTAAGAAACACTGTTGTAAAGAAATTGAAATGTAATGTTACTGCTTGTCTTCGCTTCACGCTCTGTAAAAGGTAATAAACGCTTTCCTAGTTATAAAATGTGGAATAAATTATGTTTTCATGTGTTTTGCATCACTGTCTGAATAATACTTTAACTTAAATTCAAAATCAAGTGGGACAAGCAACTAAATGCTTATAATAGGTACTGAATGTGATGTTGAGATTCGTCATTGTAAAGCAGAGATAGTCAACCTGGCCCCTGCAGTTTGTTCCTGGACACTTTGAGCTTTCGTAGTGGATGGTAGAGGTTTTTTTCCAGTGATGGAAGATTAAGGAAGATCGAAATATACTTTGCAAAAAATACGCCGTTGAACGATATTGTTGCTTGTGCTACTGGCAGAGCACCATAAATAAATTGCTGTCTTGGTTTGCTTATTTAAAGAAAAAATTACCGAATGTTTTATGTAGTCTTTGTATGGTGCATAGACAACATCTTGTAGCAAAGCATTTAAGTTAGTCTCCATTCATTATTAAGTATAATAACTAGAGCAGTAAACAACTAAAGCCAAAATATTAAATCCATCACCAAACAGAATGCTTTGATAGTTATGTCAGGGCAATAATGAGGATTTTGTTAGGTAATTTTTACATACATAGGTTCGATGGCTGCCAAAGGCATATACTTGTGTCATTTTGTAGCATTTTATGATAGTGTCATACAAGTTTTTTTAAAGCATTAAGAGACCAGTCTTTGTTATAAGCATAAAAGCAATAGAATGATGTTTAAATTTAATTAAATCAATTTGCAGCTTCAAGGAGCCAATAAAACTTTTAACAGTTGCAAAAGTTTTGTGTCATTATTTATCGATAAACTTGATCTTCTTTATCATAATCTACTAAAGAGAGAATTTCATTGCATTCCCAAATTATCATCCATAAAAGATGATGTTACTCCAGGAGGTTTTGAAAGGTTCATTGGTCACCTTATTGAACTTAATCGGATATAGGAAAGCGATTTGAAGGTATTTTGAACTTAAAGGTATATGACTGGATGAAAATTCCTTTTAATGCAAATAATGCTGAAGTTTATATTACTTATCAAGAAAAAGTACTAGAACTCAAATATGGTGAAAGTATTGTAAATAAATTTTTGATAGTGGTAGATACGAAAACCTTTCGCTAAATAAAAAATGCTTTAACCCAAACATGCATAAAATTATATTTAATTTATTGATATCTTTTTCTACCTCATATCTTGTTGAATAAGGCTTTACTGTTGATATTATCATATTATGACTGTTGTTTTAAATTTTTAAAGGTTCATGAGAGTCATATGCAGTAGTATGAAAACATAATTCCCTATCAAAGCAGTACACTTGCGTTAAGTGAAAACATAAGATTTTAATGGATGCTTTAATTGAGCTTAACAAAAATTGATGAACGCATCATGTCAGACTGTGACACATTAGTAAAAACATATGATGAATACCAGATGAAATATAGTTGACTGGTACAACATGAGTTGAGTCTACTGACAGTTCATTTAGTCAGGTATTTGGCAGCTTAGCAAATTATCCGAGATACGGTGCTGGATTCCTGTTCCAATCTAGTCTTCCACAGCTATATTCCATAGCAGGTTTCCATGCCTTCAAATCGCCACACCACGGAATCATTCACGGCAGTTTGCCATGACGATAAGGCACATCGGGATAACACACAGTCTTCACCACCACTTGACAAACACACAGGCTTCACCACCATCGGGCAAACACCCAGTCTTCACTAACATCGGAAAGTTTCTACTGAGAGATTATATACTTTTCTTTTCCTGCTTAGCACAGCCGCAAAGGAGAAAAATGTAAACTTCCAACAATGACCAAATAGGGAAATCATCTAAATCTGTTAAAAAGAGTAGATTTTCATTTGTTCCTTGCAAAATTGAACCCGACATCAAATATTAGTCTCGCAGCATCAACCCCAAAGGTCCCATTAATAATTAATTAAAATTTTTACGTTTAATTTTCATTTTCTTCAATATAAGTAGGTGTTTCTGTCTAATATTGTATAATTATATCCAAAGTATAAATAAATGACTAAATTGAACTATATATTTTTTATTAAACCTGCACTGAAAAAATTATCACGCAGTTGTGCTAAATTAAGTTACTGCAGAACCAGCAGGTGGACAGAAAACTTTACTCATACAGAGTAGACAATGGTATAAAAAAGTTGACTGCCCCTGCTGTAAAGGATCTTTTCATGGAAATTCTGATTTACTTACAGTATGAATCTGTGTGGAAAAACGTAACCAAACGCTGAAGGGAAATATGGCTGTGAAGTTCCAGTTGTCATAGACACTAGCATGGACTCCACAACATCTGAGACAGATCTATGAAGAACGAGGAATTGTGGAATATATATAAGTCAAAAATCCTGAGTTGGTGTTATTAATGTATGGCATTAAATATCGATTTTAATCTGATAATAAAAATCAGATAGCTCTATGTGACAATCACTTTACATATAAGATGGGAAATATCCTCCCCATGCTAATGACAAGCTTACGATGGACAGAACATCCTGTTACAAGGGTACTCCATAAAGTATGTGAAAAACTTTTTCTAGTAAGGCCCAACTGCGATAATGGAAAACAGGTGCAAATCCTGTGATATATAATTGTATATAAAGGACTCTAAGAAGTCCCGCAGACATGTACACAAGGGAGATTGCTGCACTACTGCATAGAAGCACCATATGAGAAGCTCATTTTCAAATTCTTGAACTGCTACCATGAACAGCTAATGTCAGCAAATGCACAGATTTGTTGACATGAATTATTTCATCATTTCACCGGAAACTTATCCTATTCCTGGTCAAGATGCTTTAATTGATGTATATTCTTGTACAAAATTATATTGTCTGGTTTGAAGCACATTTTCTTATTCATTGTGATCAAGAAACGAATCTCACTTCTGCCTTATTTTATGAACCATATAAAATTCTCAGTATTGAAAAAACTCAAACTGCTGCTTTTGCATTTTGAATGACTGCACAGTAAAAGAATTTAATCAAATAATGCTTAATGATTTCTCCGTATGGTGTCCTGGATTAGGACCAAAAAATATTGCTTCTGCTACCATATAGTATTAAGATTCAGAAAAAAATTCGATGTAAACCATCCAAGATCCCAGAAGAATTTTGGCCATGATCATAAACTTATCAATTCTTTGCATAACCTCTAGATGTGCCTCTTTCATCTAACATCTAACCAGTATCTGAAATCTGTAAGCTTTTCTAGTGAACATTCATTGGTTCAATCAGCGCAATGGTTTAGAGAATAAAGAGGAGATGTGATGTCAAAACAATGTTTAGGGATATCAAGAAGGGAGATAAATTGTGGTTATGGCTGCCATTATAGCTCTTCTGTGCTTTGCTGAAACTAATCAATGTCATCTAAGGTTTAAAAGGTTTTTCTATTGAAATAATTGACTTTCGTTCTATCTACATCTATAAGAAAAGGCTTATAAAGCATTCACTATTTCAAAGCAATATCTGAAACTGCTAAATCTCCATGTTACTAGCAACACGTGTAATATTCACTAAGCAGTTTAAGTAGCAGCATTGCTTAACAAAAATGCAAATTGTATTTCTAACTCTAGAATACCTTTAAAAATGCATGTTTCAGAGCCTTGCCTGTCTTTTTATCATAGTTTCTATTTTTATTTGTTATATTTCAAGTTTTCTCTTTGTTTTCATTTAGTTGCTGATGTACTCCATTTTTTAATTCAGTTATTTGGTTTGTTTATGAAAAGTGTATTTCTTTAGGTTATTCGCCCACTTTATTTCCTTTTGAGTTTGATGATGAATCGCCATCCAATCAAGAATTTGCTGTGCTGTCATTTATAAACCCTACATTATCATATATTAAATGGTCATCAAAATTGAAAGGAGAAGTAAGTAAATTGAAATGATTGTACAGAAATCTACTATTTCCTGATATTTTTATTGATGTTTCATCATTCATGTATGAAAACATTATTTATTATGCTTTTAATTAATTAAATAATTAAGCTCTTTAATTAAAGAATTTATTTGTATGTATTTTTTTTCAATCTGTTTATATACAGTATGTTGTTTCATTTAGATCTATTATATGATTACTAGTGGAAAGCGACAATTATTTATTTTCGGTAAAACAGACTCAACTGACGTATGTGGCAAAAGAAAATATTCTTCATAAGAGTAATAAAAACATAAATTTATTAAACAGAAAATGCAGGTTCGAGTTACGGTTTCATAAATCACTGTAGTACGGGGGAAGAACATGCTGTTGTCAGTCCGCTGCAGATAAGTATTGGCATCAAAAAGTGTGTCTCGTCAACAGCTAATATCTCACCACCTTAATTTAAATTGATTCAAAGAAGTTAACATAAATTTTAACATTAAAATCTCAGTTTCCTTGGAGGGAAAAAAATAATAGTACTTAAACAGAGTATGAACTCTACACCACTAATACATTTCTACAATTCTTTGTAAATAATAATTTTATTAGTTCAGTCTCTTAAGATTTTTAATTACATGACCACATCATTATGGTAAGGTTTCACAAAGTTCTTTCATCTTTTCTGTTGCCTTCTGGCTCTCATCACTTTTGGACTGAGCTAATTTTTTGTGTTACTTCAGCAACATATTTATGTCCAACAGATAGATTCTTTGAATTGGTGGAACACTATATTCGATGCTGTCTTGATGCATACAATTCTCACTTTACTGTCATGGCCTGGGATAAGCTCTTAATTTCACAAATGACCAATCTAAATGTTTTTTATTATCACTCCTGATTAATACAATGCCATTGAAATTTACCTTCTTTGACAATCTTTTATTGGCCTCCATCTGCAGCTGGCCTAAGTATTCACCATGAAATCTTCGCTTTAACTCTTTTGTCACTCACAGTCCATAATTGAGCCATTTATTGAGATCTTGAGCTTCTACCAAGTCTAGATCAAGTACTTCAAATTCTTCAACATCATCAGGGAAATATTAGAAATCAAGAGATTTGGATTACTTTGATCTTCGGAAATGTAAAAGAAAGGTCGAGTTTTGATGATTCCTTCGCAGTCACAGATATTTTGTAGTTCTTTGAAATACAGCAATGCTTTCCCAAGAACTTTTCTTAGCAGTTGTTTAAGAACAATTATCATTTTCACCCTCCATCTCCCCCGCCATGGTTCAAAAGGGAGAATGAATTTCCAGCTGATCTTCTTTGTAAAACTGTGAACTTCAATTTCCTTCCACTTTCCTTAATATTATTTAAAGCAGTAGCTGCTCCTACAGAATTACTTTCATTGTCGCTATAAGTTATAGATGATCGTCCTCTATGCCTAATGAATCTTTGGAACCCTTGTAGAAAATTATCAGTAGATAGAGATGAAATCAGCTTGAGATGCACTATTCTGTATACTCCACATGTAAATAGACATAGCCATGCTTTCTTCTGGGTCATCTTCCATTGGATTTTGAGGAATGAAAGACAGCGAAATCTACGTCTGTGATTTCAAAAGCCTTGGCATTATGTGCATAATCTTCAGGCAAGGCAGTTGGTAAAGTCTCCATATTTTTCACTTTGTACCATTTACATTGTAAGCATTAATTAAGAACAGCTCAGATGGTATTACGACCACCTAAAATCTAATAATGCTATCTAAGAATTGTTCTTATCATCTGAGTACCAGCATGAGATGAGTTTAAATGTGTATGAAAAATCAGTTTGGAAACAACAGGATGGTTATTAGGTAAAAGTGCTGGATGCTGACAAATCCTTTATCTTCTCAATGAGAAATCTTCATTCTTTAATCGTAAAACACCATCTTCATCAACACATGGATGTAAACTCAATAATCTATTTATCTACATTAATGCACTTAAAACTACTATTTTAATGTAAATATATTTTAATGTACTTTCTAATGTAATCAAGTAATTTTATGACAAGTTTAGGTGAAAGTTATTAAGCATTACATTTTTATTATAAATCTATCACTATATGCAGTTCTATTATCTGAAAAACTTTGAATTTAGTACTTAAGGAATTTAATTAGAAACAGTTCCATCAAAAAATCCTATTACTAAAAACAGTTTTTCAAAATACATCTTCCTTAATTAAAATATTATGTAATATTTAAAGCTAAGCACTGATGTGAAATGATACACTGCTGGCCATCCAAAATGCAATGCAAAGACAGACAAGAGACATCGAAGCCAATTTTTTCCAGAGATTACACATAGTAATGTTAATTGCTTTGAAATACAGCCTTGTTTTAGTTGAGGGAGACGAGAAAATCAATAATCAGCATTGCTTCCACATCTGTCAGTGACCACTGCTACATACAATGGCATAGAGTGAAAGATGCTTTGGATGGGTTGTTGGGAAATGGCAGCTCATGCTCCCTCCACACATAGCCAGTTAATCTGGTGCACCCATGGGGTAAGGCATGTTAGGCTAGGCATTCTCCAGTCATTAACCAGACTGGTTCAGCGAGTAATAGATTTAGAGAATGTGCAGACAAGGGTAACAATGCAATATGGTAGGTTAAGAAGGAAGTATGAATATTGTGTGCAATGTGTGGTCATACATTGTTCTGTTGAAATGTGGCTGCAGAGAAACCCTGAAGCTAAGGAAGGGAAACAGCCTGCAAAACCTCAGAGATATAACATTGGCTGGTAATTGAACTGATAATGCATACTAGGGGAGTGTGGGAGTGGAATCCATGCCATAACACCGGGTACACGACCAGTATGACAATACATAATGCAATAGTTGAGCAGCCTCTCTCCATGGTGTCTACAAACTCTAACTGCAGACAGAAGTGTGATTCATACAAAAACACTTATGTCATGCCATTTGGATGTCCATCTCTGCTATTTGGTGCATTATTGTAAACACAAATGCCTGAGATTTAAAGCTAAATGAAGTAATCGACACCTAGCAGACAGTCTGTTGTACTGTAAACAGTGTTGAATTATTCATGCAGACACTGGTTATTGTGTTACAGACTGCATTTGTTGTGATATGGTTGTGAATGTAACAGTGCATTCCATCAGTGCCATGTGCACAATTTGCCTGTCTTCCCATGGTACAAAAATGCGGTTACAATTGCTCCTGTCCGTCAGTTATTCCCTCCTGCAACCACCATTCCAATCTGCATAGCTGTTGTTAGGCTGCATTCAATTCGATGACCAGTTTCCTGGAAGGATAATCCACAGTATGTGTATGCAGTGATTCTGCCTTGGTTAAAAGAAATGTTCTCAAATGATGCTGTTGTGTTTGTATGAGCCATACTGAAGCTGTATCCACAAAAAGAAATCTCATCAGAGAACAATTCATGTTATTCAAAATGTCAGTCTTTCTTCCTTTTTTGTACGGATTGTAAGGAGCACTGCAGTCACCCATGATGTGCTTGCACTCTGAAATTGTAATCATTTCATGCTGTTTGAACGTTTCCTTCATGGCGTTGCATTTTCGATGGCCAACAGCTTATATCAGTAAACTCTTGTCTCTCTCTCTTTTTTTTTCAAGTGTAGCTTTGGGTGCAATAATAAAAATAGTGATAAGTTCAGAAGTGCATGCGATATGTAACATAGTTTTCATCATTGTTTTAATGTGGTAGATACAAGGTCCTGCTGATATTAATTATCTATAGAATATACAATACGAGGTACTCATTTTGATTTCATTGATGTTGCAATATAGGTTCAGAAATATTTGTGTTGGTATACACTGTACTGTTCAGATAGTTTAGCAGTGTGATATAGATTAGAAGTTCAGATGCATTTATGATACTTAATACTGTTTAGGGCAGTTGATGAGTGCCTTAGGTTAGTATAATATTCATTTCGCTTAAAGTTTTGTAATAATAAAAATTAGTGCATGTTCATTGTATTACACTAATAAAAATCTGTATTTAACCCATAGAAGTTAAAATATTTTTTGACTTACTCTAGAGGAATTAATGGCTGTACACTAGTTCCACTTTATTATACTTATATTAGTTAACGCCAGTAAACTTTGCGATTCAGTTTAAAGGAAACACATATTTATCCGAATCTTGATGAAAACTGCAATTATGTCATATACAGAGTAGATTCTTGCAAGGTTCCCAGTATAAACTGCACGGTTTCTTTTGCAGTATTAGGAAATATCTTCCATCATTATAAGTATCTGCTTATAACGAACGTTTTTCACCAAAAAACGTTCTTAATGAAGTAAGGGAGTAAAACATGAAAGCAGTACCTTTAGTGTGTCACATCCAAATCTACGATTTTCTGCCAATGTTTTGGTAGTTTTTCAAACCCTTCGCCCTAGAAACTTGGTGGCGGCAAGTCCGAAAACAGATCAACCTCGTTTCAGACGTCTTGTGC
This sequence comes from Stegodyphus mimosarum, assembly GCA_000611955.2. Taxonomy (NCBI): domain Eukaryota; kingdom Metazoa; phylum Arthropoda; class Arachnida; order Araneae; family Eresidae; genus Stegodyphus; species Stegodyphus mimosarum. The sequence continues at coordinate 1,317,422 of KK121640.1, read as the reverse complement.
AGAATGGAAGATAGCACCAGCAAGATGTAGCTGCAGGTGTGAAAAAAGATAAAATTCCGTAGGAACTATGTCCGGTCTATGTGGTGGGTGTGGCAAAAAATTCCATTCGAGTCCGTACAGAGTCCAGCCGGTGAATGCAGACACATGTTATTAGTAAACTCAATATAGCAGAGAGTGGTTACTTAGTATGCATGAAAATAAATAACACACAGCATACCTGTTGGGAGTTTGGAACGCAATTGAGTTTTTATTGGATATGCACAGTTATAGAAGTATGTAAACCAGTGGGAGCCATGTATGGGCCAAGAACATATTTAAAGCTAACCTTTTTACACATGTGATCTTGCATTATCTTGATGAAACATTACCTTTTTGCGCTGGAACTCAGTTTGGCATTTTTCCTTGATAGCAGTGTCAACACGGAGTAGCATCTCGCTGTACAGCTTACTGTCAAAGGTTTTTAACCTTTCCCCAGGTACTGTTTGTGGATAATATCGCAGCAATCCCACCAGATAGAAAGCGTCATCTTTTTGTTAGTCAGATTGCGCTTTGGGCCCTGCCAACAGGTTCACCAGCACAGAGCAACCCCCTTTTTATCAGCCTGTTTTCTTGAAGTAAATCCACTTTTCATGATAAGTGAGATCCGGTTCAAAATTTTGCCCTTGCATTAATATTTGAGCAGATTAGTGCAGGCTCTAACATATCTGCTCTTATCTGCTGCAGTCAGCTGATGTGGCACCCAACGATTCAACGTGTATGTCAAGTTTTTGCAATGCATAGCACAAGTAATGGACATGGCACTAACGTCTAACTCCTTAGCAACTTCTTGAGTAGTTGCAAACTGATCTTCTTCCACAAGTTCTTGCAGGTCAGAGCACTCTGTATCTAGAATTTCATAGTTCTTGTTTTTGAGTTTTCGGTACTAAACCTTCACAGTGTCATATGATACAATATTAATACCTAAAACTGAACCCATGATTTGGTGACGTTTTATAGCTGACTTTTTGCAACAGAACTGGAAATAAATGATGGCTCTAATCTAGTAGTGTGATAGTTCCATTTCATACATCAATGATAACAATATTTTTTTTTACGAATTTCACAACACAGTATTTTAAAGCAAGTCTCTTTCTTTAAAATGCCAAAAATCGTTTGACAAAATGTAATTGAACATGCCAACACGAACTGTTTGTGCAGATGTTATGTGCAGTGGCTGGAAACTTTCGTTAAAACCCGGTATTTAATCAACCAAAATGAAATTATTGTTTAAATGATTTCATTTGAAAACATATTTCAAAAATTATATTTCAGAAAATGTCCTTTCTTTTTTTTCCCTGCATTTAAAAAAAATTCTTCCATTTAAAATATTGATACATTTGACTGTTATGAGGTCTGAGTGAAAAATATCCAATCTCAGTTTTTTTTTTCCTTGTTCAAACCAGTGAGAACTGCAGGGTGGGATCAGAACTGAAGAAAAAAATGCCGCTTCATTCTTCTGAAAAAAATAATTCCACTGTAAACAAATCTGGGGTGTCAAGCAGATGCCATGCAATAATATTTACGACACTCTCCCTTTTTTAATCTATAAACAACGTAATTTAATGCTTTCTTAAATATTAGCTTTTCAGTGTTCGTAGTGGTTTCTAGAATAACAATTTCGAAATATAATTTATTACATCATAAAGTCATTTATTGCTTTTACTTACAATACTTATCACAATACAAAAGAAAAGTACTGAAGTATTTAGAAGTTTTCATATGCAGAATAATTTCAATTAAGTAGTTTCAAATATGTTAAAAAATAGTATACATATGTATGTATTTAACTCTAGTAATTTCTTTATGAATTTAATGTAGCAGATCCTTAAAAATGATAGTGAAGTTGTGAAATACAGATTATTAATCATTTTTATTTAAAGTGTATTGAAAAATCCTTTTCCAGTTCTGTATATTAAATTATTTTCTTCAAAAGCAATCAAATGCCAAAAGTCATTCATCAAAAAGAGGATGAAGTAAAAGAAATTTTTAAAAAATTCCATAAAATTTTAAATTATTAAAAGTGCTTCAATTCATGTGGGGGTGGGGAGATTTAATATGTAAGAGCAGAAATTTTATTTAAAGAAGTGTGTGAATACTTTGATAAACTTACCGAAACAATATGTTAGAGCTTAAAATTTGATTGCCTTGCACTTAAAATATACCGGAATCTTTAGAAGAAATAATAAAATCAAAAATGTAAATGATTTAAATGATTGAGAATTTGATAGTCCACTAAAAATGAAACTTTCTAATTTTGTTGAATCTGAAACAAGGCTTTGTAGTCCGATTTCTGGCTGATTTCATATTTAGCAAGACCATTCAGTCAAGTTTGGGCTTCTAATTTCTTACCGGATTGTTTAGGCTAATATACACATTATATAAATGTCAAATATAGAGTTTTCAGAAGTTCTGTAATTCTTTATTTATTTTCAAAATTTGATTTCATTTTTACTTGCACAGTTAGGTAAATAAAATAAGTACAAAAATTAATTTAAAGTGCGAATTTTTCCAATACTTGAAAATTATCATACACAAAATTTTTAATCTGAAACTAAATCTCCCTGCATGTGTACTATAAATTTGTTATTATACTTCATAAATTTGTCATCATAGAGGTGCAGCTCGATAAAATTAAGGATCGTTGCTTTAGTGGTTGGATTTCATTCAAATGTGTTTCATGAAGTTCACTATTCTAGCAGAGACTGTTTAATCTCCTCCTATGGCTTTGATTGACTTCTAGCTGTTTTCTGATTTAAAAATGGTGATGAAAAATTTGAGGATTTTAAAATACTGCCATGGTAAATGCAGTCTCAAGAACTTAAGCTTCTTCAACAGCAGAAAGGCCACTGAACTGCATCCATTGAGTCCTCTTCAACATTGTCTTTAGGGGCAAGTAGCACAGTCATTGATTATAGAATTTTTATTAAAGTCGAAGTTGTAGACTGTGCTTATTTTTCTCAGCAACTCATAAATGTTTTTTTTATTTTTGAGAATCTGATCCTCATTTGAATGTGATAAATTATTTCTAGGCAGTCATCAACATGAAACATTCTAAATATGAGGAGTAGTTAGTAAATTGGTTTAAAATAATGTAGTAAATAAGTAATACATGAAATTCATATGGGTAGTTTCAAGACGAGTCACCAAATGGCAAGGCAATCATATTTCATTTTAAGCCAGTGTGCAACACAACAGTATGAAAATAGCTACCATGCTAGTTTAATGTAGTTTTGTGCTTCTGTAAGTCTGTTACCAGAACTGAAGACTGAATTTGATTGCTGCACATTTTGCAATTTAATGTTGCAGCTTCTGTTTGCAGTTAACTGAAAACATCCGAGCTTTCTGAGTCCCAGAGTATTGTTCCATCATGACAATGCTAGGCATAAAATGACATGGACAACCTAGATATGTCCTTCAAAATTCGAGTGGGTGCTTCCTCAGTAGTTTCCATATATACCCAACTTAACCTTAACAAATGTTCACTACTTTGGTCTCGTAAAGGCTGATCTAGGTGATATAGATTGCACACAGTGCAGACACTGAACAAGACATCCATTTGTAGTTGCAGCAGCAACGAACAGACTTGGTTGCTGCAGATATTGAGGTTGTCATACGTCGATGGGATAATAGTTTCAATGTAGGTGAGTGCTATATGGAAAACTAAACTTGACTGTTGGTTGTTTATTTCAGTCGATTTTATTTCTTCAGCCATTTGTAATTTATTTACTGACCATCCTTTATATCCATTTTTTGTGTTAAATATGTGATATGATTGTTAGATGTGTTGAGTATATCTAAAAATATTCAATACAGTGTTTTATGCATTAGTTTTATTTATAACCTTCTCTGTGCTTTCTGCATGTTTAACAATTTTATTTCATAATTTGTATTTTATGAGAAATATTTCTTTCCTATTTTAGTTGTCATCGGGTGTGACATGTGAGGTACTAGAATACAGAAACCTTACTATGCTCCCTGTAATAAGCCCAGTGGACATACATGGTAATTCATCAGTAAATTTTGGTAAAGAAAAGGTAACATTCCAATGTAAAATATGATTTCCTATTTTGCTAGTTTTGTTAATTTGGCAGTTATTTTTCAAAAGATGGTTCTTGTTTTAAATAAATTATATTTAGCAATAACATACATTATTTAAACAGAACACATTATTAAATTTATGTAACATAACACACTATTTAAGCATTTGTATTTAGCAACAAATTTTAGATTATGATTTAGTGTGCTTTGAATTACATGTAGGTGAATGTTGTGTAACACTCCTTTCAAAAACCTTATAAATTAAGCACCTATTATAAAAAGAATTTTTGAAAGAAATTTTATTAAGTAACATTTATCAGGACTGAGTGTTCTGTGCATACTTTTGGCGACCATTGTCGTAACAGTGTCAAAGTCCTGATCTTAAACAGGGAGCTGAATGCAGCTATGTTCGGTGTAAGTGGTAGAATAACTGCATGTAAGAAGGGTTTAAAATCCCCTTTTATTAAACCACTATTTACAGCCACTTCCCATCTCGGAAGGGATAACAGAAAATAATGACTGCACTTGGGTCTAAACTGAACAATCAAATAATTTAAAATAAAGTTGAGTAGAAAATTAAGTAGTCGTTGCTCTCAGAGCTTTAAACGCGAGGTTGCCTCTAATCTAAACTATCAATGGTGTGTAGCAAGATTTGGTTAATACTACCGCACTTCTATTAATACTTCAATAAGTATTAGAGTAACAGCGCTAAGGCTTAGAACTTAAATACTAGCTAGTCATGTGGACGTCGAACAGAGCCGAAGTGATCTGAGACTAAAAAGCTTTCACACTGAGAAGTTCCTTGCTAACCTTTAAATACAAAACTTGGCTCCACTTCAAATTAGCATAAAGCTGAATCGCGTGCTCATTCTAACGGGAAGTTGAAATAGGAGTTCACAGGAGAGAGAAATTAACATGAAACTTTGTTAGTTTAACTAAAACCTTACACATTTTCTATTTTTTATTAGTTCAAAGGGGCTTTGTCCCTGAGGGATTATTATTTCCGTTTTGCGATTTTGTGTCAAATCACTCTGAATGTCCGTTTCACTTTTCAAATTCTTGCCACCAAATATGATCGTTCTGTACTATATTTGAAGAAATTAAATAATGAAGAATATGCATAAATGTATGTATGTTTCTCGCATCGTCATAAAACAACGATACTTTGCCGTCAAATTTTGAATGACGTAATCCTACTGCGAATATGGACATCTGAAAGCCGAAATTTAGAATTTGTTTTATTATCAATTTCATATTTGGTAAAGGTTTAACGAATGTTTGATCAGCAAACTCAAGGATTTCAAAGCGAGCAATGGCAGCGTTGTACAGAAAAAGCATTTAGTGCGTGAGACTGTGTATCGGAAATTGGAAAGATATGCTCAATTTAAAATTATATTGCTCTTGAACTGAATTTTATGGTTTAAGTGCGAAGAACATGATATTTAATAAATAAAGGTTACACACAAAATGTTAAAAAAAGGCCCTTTTTGGGCATAATTTAAAATCTGAAACCTTTCAGATTTTCGTTTTATTTATTTATTCATTTATTTGGATTTTGGGTAGTTGAGGAAAAACACAAGGCAAAGAAACTAATGGAGCTATAGAAAATGCTGTACGTGTTTGTATCCCTGTTGCTATACTGGTTTCTTTCTAATATGATTCTGAAAGCTTGTTCATTATTTTGAATTCAATTATCAGAATGTCTAATTGATTTAGTTTTGCATATTGAATATTTAATTGCATTTTAGGTACCTTTGATTGATATAGAGTGCATTATACAACCCTGTTTTGTTAGATTGACACAGTCTATTGTTCATACTATTTCGTACACTTTACATTCATTTTATCAGGTGAGTTCACCTTTCTGAGTATTGAATTAATTCTGTAATTTTGTAAATAATAAAAATAGATGCACTTATTTATCCTTAATTCTGTTTTTTAGCTAACAAAAACTGTATTTGTTATAGCATTTTTTCATTACCCTTTTATGTGTCTTAAAGTTTTTAGATTAAAGCTGGTGTAATATTATGCAGTTTGAACTCATTCAATTAGTATTTAAGAAATTGTTCTTGTTAAAATTATAGCATGTTAATACGTGAAATAATAAGGTTAGAAACAGCTGCTATTTTATCACAAAATATATACATTTATAAAAAAATTTCAGTTTTTTTATTGTAATATTCATTTGATTAATTGTGTCAGATATTGCTGATTGTCCTGTTTACAGTAGTTTTACTGTAATAAAATAATTGTATTCTGTATCTGCAGTTATTACTTTACAAATCTTCTTATGGTTGTATGAAAGTATGTGCTGTATACAGCAGACATGCATATGGGAAAATTAAATTGAAATATGATGTGTAGTAAGACATTGTGAACCTGAAATAAATTCACAATGAAGCATTGTATATGTTTTATGATACATTTACAGTGTATTTTCTCTTTGTCTTGTGCATATAAAAGGGGCCCACCAGCAGCTGAGTGGTAAAATCGCTGAACACTGGTAGTTCCGACCTGGGTTTGAGTTCAGATGAACAGGCTAGCCGTATGGGCATTTTTGTGGTGTTTCCCATGTGTAGCATGTATACAAGCTAGTTGCCCTTAGGAAGTCCTCCACAAAAACATCCCTGAATAGCCCTAGTGTGCTTTGCCATAATCTATGAAACCAACTGTGCTTATGTAAGCAAGGTGTTCTGACTTTTCAGCTTAATTCTCAGGAGATAACAGAAGACTGAAAATAATAGTTTATCTGTAACATATAATAATATTAGCCGCAGTTTCAAGACATGACAATAAAAATCAAGCTTTTCATTATAGCAGAGCATAAGCTAAGAAGGTCTTTCCACTGCTAATGAAATGTGGGGGAGTACTAAAAGGAAATGAATGCTGGGTGAAATTTAAAAATATAAATTCTATTTTTCAAAGTGTTAAATACACTAATGAGTCTTTCAATCAGTTATAGAAAGAATTATTTCATTACAGTCATTAATCCAAAATTTTGTGGCATGAATGATTTTTCATCATAAAAATTTTGTAACAAGAATAATTTTTCATCATTAGAGCAGAGTCCTAAATGCAGCTTCCTTAGGACTGCTCAGTGCCCACTTTCCTTGTTTTCATGATGGATAAACAGGATTATGAGAGTTTTTCTCTGATCTCCCAAAACCTGCTCAAAGGTAATTTTGCGAAATTACGAGAATTAAAAGGGGATTTTGATGTCCTGAAAATTCTAAAGCTTCAGGCCTTGATCATATGAGCCTGTTCGGTAAGCATTGTCTGCAGTAGAGGCACGTATCATGTTTAATGAGAGTAATTTTGTTACTAAGCAATGATTCAGGATGAATATTCATTTTGGGGAAGGAAAGTGGATTCATAAAATGAATATTTCTATCAATGTTATGGATGCCATTCTAGAATATGATACATTTCCAGCATATGTGTTCTTTTAAAATTACTGACTATACTTCCTGTATCTTCTTCCACTGTAGAAGAAAAATGTCCACTTATTAAATTTATTTTATATATGAAACTGTATATCAGATTGCAACTGAATATCAATTAAATTGATTTGTTTTACCATCCGTGAATCAGAACATCAATGTAAAATGGTAAAAATTTCATAAATATGTTACTATACCTAGAAAACTTGATTTGTTTTGCAACCTGCTCCAAAGAAAACTATTTAGTTAAATATGATGAATATTCCATCAAAACTTCATAAATTCTGCAGAATGAGATTTCTTGTTTGGAATGCATTGAAAATAACCTAAGATCTGTACTTCTATGATCCATAGTTTGCGAGAGAAATGGAAAAGAGAAAGTATGACATAACATCCAATGTATGAAAAATAAGCTTAATTGGAAACCTGAATTTCGATACATGCATATGACTTTAATGCTTACACAAGGATATGAAAATGACTGCCATATGTATTGAAGAATTCTTGTATGCATTAAGGAATGGCTGACAGAACATGATCTGGCAGCCTGGTGAACACAAAAGTGATTGCAACGCGAATACAAGCCATTCAGTCTCTTTCTATACTAACCAGACCTCAAAACGCCAACTCCTTCAAATGTTCTTGTGGAAAGAAATCCAATGGTGTCAGATCTGGCAATCTTGGTGACCACTTAACTGCATCCGCATGCTCAATCCAGCAATCTGGATACTGTATAACCAATTAGAGGTATATAACCAACCAACCCCTAATGCACTGATAAAAAATCAGAAAGTGCCCTTTTTTTCACCATTTTTTTTTATTCTTTATTTTAACTCAAAATTTTAGTGGATATACAGTGCAACTCCAATTACCCGAACTCCGACTATCCGAATCGTTTTCAGAATTTAAGAAAAAAATTAAGACAGAAATATACTGTGATTTGCAAAATAATGATACTGTCTATGTGCATTATTGTCCTTCCCTCCGCAAAGCTAGTGTAGGCGTAGCGCAAACATTATTGGGATGATGAGTGACCATCTCATAGTGCAGTTCTGTTATTGGCTACATTTCTGTCGTCCATAGCCAGGTGGCCGCCCCGGCCCACCTATTACTATTTGTTTTGATTACTAATGTGTAGTTGACCAGCTACAGTACTATGACGGTACTCTTTTGCGTCAGTACGTTGTTTTATTTATGAATGCATTTCATCGTTCGACACGGCTTCTAAAAGAAAGTATGTTGTCTTATCATTAGCTAATAAACTAAAAGTTATAGAACATTTAGATAAAGGAGTTACAGATAAACAGTTGGTTCAGATGTACAGTGTTAGACAATCAACGACATTAGAGATTAAAAGGAGCAAACCTACACTTTTAAACTTCGTGTCACTGCTTGAAAATGAAGATGGAAGTTCTTCAAGAAAATCAATGAAGGCAGTAACAAAAAAAAAATTTAGATGTCGTTGTCAAGTGGTTTTTGCAGTAACGTTCTCTGGGAAACCAATTTCGGATCTGATTCTTCATGAAAAAGCTAAGATTTTAGCTCAAAAGCTTGGTTATTCATCCTTTAAAGCACGTGATGGCTGGCTAAGAAATTTTAAGTGCAGGCATGGTGTCCTTGAATTAAATTTAAGTGGTGAGAAGTTATCAACAGACTCCAAAACTGCAGAACATTTTATTGAAAAATTTAAAATTGTAGCAAACTCGATGATCCTGAGTTCTTGTACAATGCTGATGAAACGAATATTTTTTTAAAGCTATGCCTAAAACCACTTTAACATCTAAAAGGGAGTGTAGTGCTCCAAGACATAAAGTTAGTGAAGACCGTGTTGTATTGCGAACTGTATGGAAAGTCATAAAATACCACTTCTGTTGATAGGGAAATCAAAAAGCCCAAGAGCATTTAAAAATGTGAAAAAGCTTCCCCTCTTATATAAAAACCAACCCAAGGCTTGGATGACTGCAGCATTGTTTACCAAGTCGTACGACGAAATTCTTATACCTGAAGTGAAAAAGCACCAAAGATCTCTTGGAAAAGAAGACAGTAAAGTGCTTTGAAACCATGAAACGCCATTGCAGAAGGAAACTTTTGGTAGAGAGATGGTAAGACAAAGATGTGTTGACTAACCAAAAAGAAAGAAAGAAAGAATACGCTTACATGGTGGCAGAAGCTTGGAGCTTCGTTAAAACAGTCACATTAAGACATGTTTGGAACAAGTTAAAGGCCATATCAACTGAAAAAGAGACGGAAAATGAGAAAAAGGAAAGGTAAGAGACAGGATAAGATGAGGATGATATGCCACTTAAGGAATTAAGAAATATTCTTTTGAAAATTCCTGAATGTTCAGAATTTAGTGCTGAGGATACAGCAGAGTGGATAGTGTGTGATTCGTCAAACCCTTGGTTTCAAATTCTAAATGATGATGAACTTATTGAAAGAGTCGAGGAAGAAGATGACCTTAATGTCGAAGGTGAAGCAAACACGGGACCATCAGCTAGTGAAGCATTTGCTGGCCTTGAAACTGCCTTGAAGTGGACAGAGCATCAGCCTAAGTGTGACCACATGCAACTTCTCATTGTCAAACAGATGCTCAACTTGGCTGCCCAGAAACGAATGAAGATAGTCAAACAGCTTACTTTGACTGACATGTTCAGCAAGCAATGACTTTCCGCACTTATAAGTACTATACAGTACGCTATATAACATGTATGTAAAAGTGTTGCCTTTTCATTTTAATTAAAAATAGATTTTCCTCCCATTTTCAACAGTACACACAGTAATTAATTAAATTGTACATAGACCCTTTTTTTCAGAAAAAATCCTATTATCTGAATGGGGTCCAGTCCCAATTGATTTGGATAATTGGAATTCTACTGTATTCTGTTGTATTCGTATCTGGAAAAACATTCTTGAATGTATTTACTCTGGTGCACAGAAATAATTTAGTTGAGTGCATTAAGAGGTTGATATCTGTCTCCTTTAAATGCAAATTTAATTTCTTCATTATAATGTAGATTCCCTTGTAAAGTAGTTTCTAATTATTGCAAGATGACCTTTCTTATACTGAGTTAACAGTATACTTCTTTAACTATATTATTTCAGTATGTTTTCTGCATTTATTATTTTTTTCTGTATGTGCTAAATTGATTTTCAAAAGATATATTGTTTTATTCATTAATTTCTAGGAATTTCTTTCTTCATCCTTTTTTTGTTCTGAGTATGTTCTGCCAAATTATTATCTGATTTGTAACAGACTGCATGAAAGCATACGTTTTGGACAGGTACATTAACATATATTCTTTTATAATTATGTGCTTGTGTTTTTAATTTATATGATAAATTGCATCTGCTAAATTGTACTCTGTAAAATCTGCACATTAATTTTTCTAATATTCCTGAAATTTACTTTTTTAGACAAACACTGAAGAGTATGTTATTTTATCTCCATTGAAAGTGCATGCATATAGCTGGTGGTGCCATAAAAGTAAACAGGTATGCATTTTGAGTTTCATATATATACATAAAACTGTGAAACCTCAGTTTTGGAGTATTTATCATCAATATGAGGAGAATCCCATATTGACGAAAAATACTTAGAGGTGTAAATTTTTATTCTGGGAAAACAAAATTCCATATAAAATAGATTAAAACGTAAGTTGGAAACTAGATAAATCAGTTAGTTATCATTGAACAAGTGTGCTTATGCAACAATGTACAAGTATACACTGACTACCAATAAGTATTTGGACACCTATGCAAATGACGATATCTGCGGTCCTAAGGTACGTCACGGACTCCACCGGTATATATCGTGTAGGAAACAGCATCGGCTTTAGTCGTATGCAGGATGCCTCGCAGTTCGGAGCTCTCTGATTTCGAGTAAGGTATAATTCTCGGGTATCACACTTGTGGCCGATCCTTAAGGGACATATCTTACGATCTGAAGTACCCAAAATCGACAGTGGCCTATGCGATTAAGAAGTGGGAGGTGAGCGGTGATTGTCGGAATGTGCCCCGAGTCGGCAGACCAGCGAAACTGGGAGATAGAGACCGACGAGTGCTGTCCAGAGAAATTCGGAAGAACCGCACCCAACCGATGGCCCTCATCCGCAAAGAGTTTCAACAGGCATCCGGGAATATTGTTTCAATGAATACCATCCATAAGGAAGTACATCTGCTTCGTTTTCATGGTCGTGCTGTTGTCCATAAGCCTCTGATCACAAAGTCGAACCGCGCTGCTCGGTTAATATGGTACAAAGCACATCGAAATTGGACCGCAGATCAATGGAAAGGGGTTCACCCTTTACCGTTCGGATGGCATGGTCTGGGTCTGGGGTCTACCTGGAGAACGTCTCCTGCCAGAATGCATTGTGCCAGCAGTCAAGTTCAGCGGAGGTGGCATTATGGTCTGGGGGTGTTTCTCCTGGTATGGGCTGGGACCCTTGGTCCCCATTCATGGTAAGCTCAACTCCGATGCCTACTGCACTATTTTGGATGACAATGTGCTTCCTACGTTGTAGCAGTTTTACGGGTTGGACCCCTGTTACTTTCAGGAAGACAGTGCCAGTTGTCATATTTCGACATTAACCAAGACTTTGTATGGTGCCAATGGAGTTCATCGAATGGACTGGCCTGCCCAGAGTCCAGACCTGAACCCTATCAAGAACCTCTGAGACGAGTTGCATCGCCGAATTCAGCGGTGCACTACCCGTGCAAAATCGGTGAAGGAACTTCTATGTCTTCTCCAAGCCGAGTGGAAGAAAATACCACTAGCTGTCATACAAAGACTTGTGGAAAGTATGCCCTGGAGGGTCCTCGCTGTAATTACCTCTCGTGGAGGCTCTACCAATTATTGATTTTGAATAAAGTTAGTTTTTCTTTTCTATCACGGATGTCCAAATACTTATTGGTAGTCAGTGTATAAACATGATTTGAAAACAGAGCATCGTACTAATCACCAATTGGCAGAAAGCTGAAAATTTTTCACTGTCATTTGGTACTCTCATTTCATTTAAAGGAGCAGTTTTTGTACTGAATGTAATTTCTATCAGTCTTTTGTCCTGTGTGTAATTTCTGTCTCATCTCACTATGTACGCCTATTGTTAGAAATGCTATTTCTGAGCCTTTATTTATTCAACTTTAAGAATCTGGCAATATAAATTGTGTTTACGAATGGAACAGTTCCGTCTTAGTTTTTGAGGAGTGAAGATTTCCGCTAGCCATTTTGTAACTTGCTTTTCTTATTTAAACTTCTCTGTTAGAGTTAGTCTTGCTTTTCTCGTTTAAACTTCTTTGTTAGTTGTAAATAAATATTTATCTTTAATTTTATGCGATTTGAAGTTTGATTTTTTAAACCTATAATATAATTTAAAGAGCAGTAAAACCGTACTTTGCTTTATTGCAGTAAAGTTGTAAATATGTTGTTTTAAGAATCAAAAGAAAGAATTGGGGGTGAGAGGAAATTAGTGCAGTTCTGCAGAAGGTAATGCCTAATTATGCTTTTCATTCTCTGTTAGATTAGTAGATAATATGCATTTGGATTGCGTATCTTTGTATTAAAGGTTGGAAGTAAAATAATTTTCCTTTAAATTGCATTGTAAAGGCAGCAGTCAATTGAGTTGGCAGCAGTGAATTGAGTCTGTTGAGGTTTGGTTTCGTTTATTTAATTGTGGTAAAACACACAAGGATTATCTGTCAGAGGCGAAGGATGCCTTTGTGGTTGACTTTCTAAGGGAAACTGGTTCATGTCCATGTGACTGCAGAGGATATGCTTGTAGCACTTAAAGATGTGTTACAAAGACAGAACAGGTATGTTACTGATCTGTCTGAAAATGTTCTTTTACTTTTCTCAATGCAGATTTAACTCCATGGGCAGATATTTCTATTAATCCATTTGATTTTGGATCATTTGATGTAATTAAAGTGCATATAATACCATTCAGACTTAGACATTATCTAAATTCTACACTACAGGATGCAGTACTGTCAACAGTTATTGGAAATTTTGATACGACAGCTTGGCCAAATGAATTGTGTGGTATTATAGTTGAAATGCAAAATGGAAAAGGACTAGGTATCACTTTTGTCCTCATTATTTTTACATCAATCTGTATTAAGACCATAGGACCTTCATTTGGGCTTGTATGGTTAATGTGATTGTGTTCCCAATGCTGCATCTGGACAGGTCAAGAGACTTCTGTAGGTGATGGAACTGAAGCATTTTTCTTATAAATGACTGATTTGTGAACTGCTGCTTCTAGACTGCAATCTATTTCAAGCCATCAGATATAGGAATGAGCTAGAGACTTAATGATAGGTAACCCTTATTGAGCTCTATGAAGTTCATCCATAACAGTGTCAGAACTTTAGTGACCTTTAAAAGGAAAATGATGTTTTTCTGAAGTAGAACTTTAATTTTTCTTGAAATGAAAAGCTTACAAACTTAATAGTACCTTCTTTGGCCTAGCATCAAAGCTATAAGGTAAAGGAGATTCAGTAGTGAGCATTTTCTGATCTCGATTTCGATTACTTTTATAAGACTGTCATTTAGCTGCCTGATAAGCACCACTCATCCAGCTGGTAACAATAGTATCTTGACAACAAATGAATCTCCTGTTATCATGCTTATCATCGAGTGCTCAGACAAGCGGGCTTTTCTCCATGGTAACAGGGATCAAGTAACCCTTCTGATTCACAAGTACATTCTTTGCAGGTGAAGAGAGCAGGTAACGGGAAATGCTTTTCACCCTGACTCTTTAGTCAGGTTACTCTTTTTCTCAGTATTATGAACTGCAGCCTGATTATAAACTTTTTGCTAGATTGACATATCAGTGTTGAAATGTGGACTAATTGCTGTGAAGACACATTTGGGAGGGTTAATAAATGGTTAATAATGGGAAAACCAGTAGAGTTGCATCACATTTCTGTGAGTTCAAAGTAATAATATCACTAATTTTGGGGATCTGGAAGTCATTAAGTATTAGTGATCCTTGTGAATGGAAAAGCAAAGAAAAGTTAGAGCAAGTTGTGTTACATCATCGAGACTGTTCATATTAATGACGATGGAAGGTATGAAATTAATCTTACTTGCTAGAAAGCGAAGTGAACCTACTAAGCAGTAGAGAAGGGGCAGAACGTCATTTAAATTTCATTACTTCCAAATTGAGAAAGGATGATAAATTTGATGCCTATGATGAAGTATTCAGAGAGTGGTTGATTGACTGACTATATTATTGAAGAAGGTGTAGAAGGTCCTGCCAACATTTGCCACATCATGGAGTATTCAAAGCAAATTCCACAATGAAGGCCCATCCAGTGTTCGGTGCATCCCCCAAACAAAACCTGTCTTTGAATGACTGTTTATTTAAGAGGCCTAACTATTTAGAACAAATTCGTCAGTGCTTATGGAGTTTTATTAAGGAGAAATTGGAGTGATATCTAGTATAAAGGCCTTTCTTAAAATTTCGGTAGCCAAACAATATCGTGAGTATTTGAAATTCCTATGGTGGAGTGAAGATGAAGAAGGCCTTTCTTAAAATTTTGGTAGCCAAACAAGATCGTGAATATTTGAAATTCCTCTGGTGGGGTGAGGATGGGCAGCTAAAGGTATTTCACTTTCACTGCAGTATTTTCAACTTAACTTGCAGTTCATTTTTATTAAGTGAAGTTTTACAATTTCAATTAGAAAAGGTACATACCTCCCTTGACTCGATATCTTTCACTAGTAAAGTTGTTGAAAAGCTCAATTGTTCCTCATACGAGGACAACTGCATTATGTCAGTTAAAGGGAGAATTAAAACAATTTGTAGAGATTTCAATAAAGATTATGGCAGAAGCTGAATTTTACCCAAGAGGATAGAAGCATACCGATATGTAAGAATCAAAAGAATTCTGTAATGTTTCAAGTGTTGATTCAAAGATGTCTTCTACATTAGGCTTAGCATGAGATAGTTAAAAGGATTGCTGAGGTGTTACATATCCACCATAGATAAAAACTGAGATAATGTTACAAAACAGAGCATAGGATCCTCACACAAAAGTTTTTGGATCCAGTTGGATTTCCTTGTCCAGTCTCATTATTACCTAAACTTAAGCGTGAGGCAACCTGGAAATCAAAACTGAGCTGGAATTCAGAGGTACTTACTTGATGATATTAAAAGAAAACTCCAAAATGGGCAGGAGATCTACATCTGCTGCACTTTGTGGAAATTCCCAGAAATGATTTTCTTCCTGAGCACTGTGAAGTGAGTCCACACACTTTTACGGATACCTGCGGGACTTCTTATGCTGCTGTTGTTTACTTGAGAGGTCAGATTGACCAGTTATTGATGTGAAAATCGAGAGTAGCGCCTTTGCAGGAAATATCTATACCCAGGTCAGAACTTTTATCATGCTGTCTGATTTGCATTTAGCTAGCTGTATTTGTGAAAATGAGCCTCAAACTTCAAAACAACATCAAAAATTTCTGGACAGATTCAACCGCAGCTTTACTGTAGGTTTCAAAAGATGATACATGAGGGAGTATTTGTACGAACTAGAGTTGATGAAACTCGTAGGTTGAATCAGATGCAAGACTGAAAAGTTTCCATCAATTTGCTTTCCCTCTTTTCTCTGGAGTGCTGTAAATTATGGGGAGTGGGGCCCAGAAATAAGTTATTAAAAGATTTTAGCACTGACACATTCACTCCAGTGTCAATAAAAACTTTAATTTTGATGGAGATTCTTGCTAGAAAATAGATCAATATGGCGATGAAGAGGAACGGCCAGAAGTCGCTGCCTGTTTACATTAAAGAATGTTGTGCAAACAAAGAAGTCTGCATTTTCCCTCTGTCTCCAAATTTGAGATGTGTTAATATAATTATCATAGGAATTATGATGGCGGGATCGGGACTTTGTTTAATCTTGAATGCTGGAAGGGAGGAAGCAATGTCGGGACCATGATTGAAAAAAAGGTTTTCAAATTTAGTATTCAGTTCTTGCACTTGTTTGGCCAGCTGAGAAATTTGTTGCAGCAAAACATCATGCGAAGTAATTTCAGTGAGTTGCATTTAGAAAGAGAAAAAATTTCATAATATTATCAGCCATGGAAAAATGATTAATTGGCTTTTAATTTGAAGCATCGAGAATAGTTTGACTTTTTGGAGGGAATCAAGATAACCATAAAAATTTTGAAATAGAGGTCGCTGAAATCGTGTCCTGCTAGTTCTTACGTGTGCATTCAGAGATATGACAGGCATTTGTCACCAGGTTCAAGGTTGTATAGCAATTTTCTGATTTTAGCATGTTTACTTCTGTAGCAAATTTCAGTAAGTTGTTTTTTTTAACGCTTTGTGGTTGGAAGGATAAGGATATCATTAACAGATCTTAAAATTATGAGCTCTATGACCACAATCACATAGTTGAACTTGGCGTTATGGCCAGATATAGAGATGAGTTATGGCGAGTGGAAATAGAAAACTGAGCTTCAGTTGAGCTGCAAATATGGATTGTTTCTCCAAAACATATGGGAGATATTGCAACATGTGATATTTGAGGGGAATGAACTGGTATAAATTATTAACAAGGCACAGAAACTGTAGAAAATTAATAAAGGAAAATAAAAGTCTGGTAATAATGCTAACTGTAAAATGAGAGCTGACTTTGAATTGCTGGAGATGTTAAAAAAAAAACATTTTAAAGAGAAATTTTCAAATGCTACATTTGATAGTGCGTGCAGGCAACTGAACAGTTTGTGCTTGCATGTGCATTAAAATATGTTTTAAAATTTTGTGGTGCTATCTGGCAGATAGTCAGAAAGATAAATATTTAGATACAGTTAATTACAGTGTACCATTTGTGAGAAGTGATGTATAACTCTGCAATCAGATAGTGTAATGCTTAGATGTTTTAAGATGTTCCTGCTGGAAATGTCAATAATTATTGCTATATTAGTATTATGCATTTTCATATTTTAAATTATATTTTGCTTTGGAATATTTTTCTCTTTTTCTCTAAAATGCATATCAAATATTTGACAGAAAAGAGAATTTTCAGTTTTAATATTTAATAAGCATTTTAAGATCATCTTTTTCATAATAACATAGATGTTACGACTGAGCATTGGAAGTCTGCACTGGAAATGGAGTTCTGCTTTCAGTATAGATGTTGAAGGAATTCAGAGAGTTGTTCTTGACAATAATTTAACAGTTGTTATCCGAATAAAGCAGTTGTCAAATCATCAAAAGCAGGTAAAGGACAGTTATGTTTCTTTGTTAGTTTATCTTTTATATACTTGTTACGTTATGATAAAATTATGTGAAAAATGGTCATTTGAAATATTTTGTTTTGTCCATTCATGATACTGTTTATTTTTTTAATCATTTTAGCAAAAGAAATATATTTTAGGGGATTTATATGATTTTTAAGTGATTAATGTTTCTTTGTAAGACAATATTTGCTATTGTTTATTTCATAAATTCGTGTTTTTATTGTGTTTCTGATTTTAATAATAATGTAATTTTCTGTATGCTTAAATTAATGCATTAAGTGCTTGCTTGCGCTCATTCATTTGTTCATTGAGTGAGTGAGTGATTTATTTATTCCCCCATCCAATAATTAATACCTTGTTTCCCAAAAATATTCACAGGATGTTTTTCGCTTTTAGTGAAAATATTGTTCAGCATTTGTTTTATGCATTGACTGGAGAGGGGTTTAACTAATTGTGTAAAACTGTGCAGATTTAGAGCAGTTTTGTTGATTGTTTTCATTGTCTGTCAGGAAATTCATTATGAAAATAGATGTGGGTCTAAATCAAGCATAATTGTCACATTTGACGTCTTCTTCTTCAGAGAAACCAGAGACGTCTTCTTCTTCAGAAAAACTTGATTTTTGAGTACTGAGATAAGCAAGTGGGTAAACTAAATATAGTGACCTGATAAATGCAAAGGTCGATCTACGCTTTCCTACTACTGAACTGTCAGTGAGCTTATTTCTCCAGCATCATTGCCATGCTTCCAATATGCAGACTGTCTTCCCAGTTCTGAAAAGTGGGACTACATAGCATATTAGAAGAGAAATATGCCATCATGAAATTTTAAATTACACCACAAAGCAACCTAGTTTGGTATAGATTTTGAGGGCGATCAGGCATATGTCCCTCTTCAGTCGCAACAAACCACTTTTTTCCAAGAAAATGTTTTCCCCATTCTTAGTGTTATCTCTTAGGCAAAAAATGTTTTGCCTCTTCAAGAAGATGGACTTCTATCTGATCGCCTTCAAAATCAATAGAGATTTATTCAAAATCTATGCTGAACTAAGGTTTCATATTTACTTATTTTACATCCAATATGTTGCTTCTGTTTGTTTTGACTAATAGTTATTGTATGAATCTTAACTTTTAATGTTATTTTAAGTTTTCTGCATTAATAAATGACTGATATGTTTGTATGATGTCTAAAGTTGTTTAAAAGTTATTTCCATTTTAATTAATGGTAACCGCTTATTTAAGTATATCAGTTTGGCTTCTGAAAAGTTTGCATCATAAAATGGAGAAAACTGTATTAATTGCACACAAGCATGCAGTCTAATATATGAAAAAGTATATCCTGTAGTCCTGAAACTCCCTCAGTTTGGATTGTTGTTATTCAGTTTTAACTAAATTATGTCTTTTAATTTTTTTTTCTAAATGCAGCTTTTCTTAAACATTAGCTTTAAAATCAGAATAGGGAGCTGGTTATGAAAATTTTTTTAATTATGTAGTTTATTAAATTTGATCATAATTATCATCACTTTTTATGTACAGTTTTCATCAGACGTTTTAATTGTAATTCCAGACTCCTGGCTGTAATAAGAGAGAAATGTAAAAATTTCATTTGGTTACCATTCATCATTTTCCTTAATTGTAAAGTTCTTGAATGCATGATGTAGCAATTTCATTTTGTTTTAATTACTTTAATATCTTCTTTTTTATACTTATACACAAATATATTTTTAGGTGATTGTAGATGGCCAGCTCACATTTCACAGTGAGCTTAATTTTCCTATTCAGCTGCGATGTAAATTTCATGTTCCTACATCTCAGAAAGGTTTAGCATCAAGTTTGCAGTTCATCAAATCCCTTGCTCCCTTCAGCAGCTCACCAGCTTTTCTCTTATCACCTGAACAATGCAAAAATATGACTTTATCTGTAACTGGTATTTTAGATACTCAATTATGGTCTGAAGAATTTTGCATAGATGAAAAGATGCTCATAAAGGTATATATTTAAAGTATTTCAGTGTAAAATATATCTGAATTTAATTATAAATATTCATTCCTTGTGTTGTTGTCATAATTTGTATGAGGCATTTGCTGTAAGCTGTAACAATGAAGTAGTTACTTTTATTTCATTTTAATTAAGTCGAGTGATAAATGGCTGGTGACTCAATGTCAGTACTATCATGCAGTCCAGTGGGATTCATCTTTGCTACACAGAAATATGTAAGTTTTTATGTCTGTTCTTTTGCCACTTGTGCAAGAGTGCAAGGGCATTCTTGCATGATTAGTTTGATGAAACTTTCACATGTGAAAGGTTGAACATATCCTTCTAAAGACATTTAAAGGATTTTGAGAAATTGCATGAGATTGGAAGAATAGATGCAAGACAGACACTGCCATGGTTCCGTAAATGCCTAAAAGTAGCTGAAAGCATTATGTAAAGAATCTGGAAACAGCTTAAAGACATTGATCATGTATGCAGACAACCAACTCAAGATTAAAAATGTGTCGTAACAGACCCTCAAGACCGTTATTTGGCAATCATTGCTAAAAGAAATAAAGACAACTGACATCAGCTTGTGTTGCAAGGGATTTTCCTGCAGATGCAAGAACCAGATAGACTTAAATGCGAGTCTGCATAAAAGAGGGTTGTATTCAAAGAAACCCATGATTTAAGTCCCACTAATTCAGGCTGCAAAATGCACCCAATTATAATGGTGAAGTAGTCATGTGATTGGAGCCATGTTTTCTTTACTGATAAGTGCCGCCTTTGTTTGGAGAATGATTCCAGGTGTGTCACAATATGGAGAATGCAAAACACATGCAGTAAACATAAAAACAATCATTTAAGGCATCAGTATAAAGGTAGTGGAATCATGGTAATGGCAGGCAACATTTTAAATGGCCACATTAATCTATATATTTTTACCACTGCAGCTATAACTACTGAAATATACAGAGATGCAGTTCTTGATCTTTAGGTCATTTTGTTTAAGGATGCAATGGGTAAAAAGATTCTCATAATGGATAATAATGCTCATTCCCATTATGTTGCACTAGTGACCGAAGGTTTAAATCTAGCAGATTATGTGTACAATGTACTAGGATGCTAACTTGTGTCTCTGCAGCCCTCACTTAGCATTCTCCAGGAGCCTTAAAATGCTATTCAGTATCATGTCTTACATTCTTATTGTTCCCCCCCCCCTAACAAAAACATGCAATTCTGCCTTTTGAAGGTATTTCAGGCTTGAAAAATTACAGACCTTGTGCAAGTCCCGTGTTCTTTAGCTCTAAAACCATTTAAATTGCACTACCCAACATTGAAAATACAGCACCAAGGAGTGGCCTGAAAGAGATGAAACTTGGCTAACAGAGAGAGAGACAGCAACGAACAGTAAGTGATCTTTATTTTGAAATTATATGCATAATACAGAGCGATAACAGCATCTACTCAGTAGGTTGTAGGACAACATTGGAAAGTGATACATAAAGCAACACGTGCAGGTACAAAGTCAATGAGATTAGAGATGATGTCCTGAAGAATGGCTCTCCATTCCCTATCAACCATTTGCCACAGTTCGTCTTCTGAATGTTGCAATGGCAGGCTCTGGAAATAGCGTCCAATCGCATCCCAAATGTGCTCGATTGGTAAAAGATCGGGAGAGAATGGTGGCCAGGGAAGCATCTGTACACCTTGCAGAGCACATTGGCTGTTGCGAACGATGTGTGGTCAGGCGTTATCCTGCTGATAAAGGATACTGGGCACTCCTTGAAGGTAGGGGAGATTATCAGCCGCAGCAGATAATTCATGTATATTTGGGGAATCATAGTGTCCTGAATACGAAAGAGAGGTGACCTGGAATTGTACACAGTTGTGTCCCAAACCATGATGCCGCCTTTTCGCACGGTGGGGCATTCCACAATTGCTGCTGAATTGCACCTGTCTAAACATCGTCGCCACACTCGTATGCAGTGACTATCAGTGGAAAAATAGAAGCATGACTCATCTGAGAACAGTACCTTGTGCTATTCTATTGTCCTCATTTCTCGAGCCTGGCACCATCGCAGATGTTGCATCTATGATGTGGAGTCAATGGCTGTCTTCTTAATGGATGCCACGAGTACAGGCCACCAATCAACTCCAAATCTTTCTGGTCAATATGGAAACATCCAGGGTGTCTTGAGCATGCTGCAGAATGGAGGTAGAAGAGGTTTGAGGGTGTTCCACGGCTTGTTGGCGGATACGTCTATCCACACATGCTGACATCACTCTGGCTGCACCAACATTCCTTGAACTTGCCACATATCCTTGCTCCAATCATTGTCGCCATAGCCGGTTCACTTTGGATGCATTTAAATGTGTGTCAGCTGAGATTTGCCATGTGGACTAACCTGTCTTCCTCAGTCCGATCACCATGGCCCTTGTAAAATTATCTGTGTGTTGGAACTGCCTCTGTTGACAACAGCCTGGCATGCTGTGCTATTACATGCTTCCTCTAAGACAAGTACAAATTTTCTACAATGATTTCCCTAGCAGATGCAACAGCACGAAAATTGAACATTCTGCGGGTTCCTTCCCTTATATCTTCTTCAACATGGGCTGGACAGCTGTGCATTTCACTTCATTCGCATAACTCGGTGACATGCGTCTACCCTGAAATTTGCATAATTTTTGGGCCACTCATTCATTCTTGGTGTTGCGTATTCAATGTCGGGTAGTGGATATGGGTTTTTTTTTTTTTCAGATTTTTTGCTGCTGATGTATGATGTTACTATTTAGTAAAATGTAAAGCCTTTTATTTCTTGTTCTGCTTTGACTAAATGAGGTTTTTTTTTTTCCTTCTTATACATTTGTGTTCAAACTGTTTGCAGATAATGATTGTAGGGCAGTTCTCTCTAAAGTGAAAATCTGTTACCTAATCAAAGTAACAACCATAGGAATGCACATACTTAATCTACAGGTCTAGACATTTCTTGAAGGTTTGGTAGGGTATCTATCGTATGTTGAGTATCTATCATATGCTAGCCATTGCATCATTTCGTAAGGCATGAATAGTATGAAAATGTTGACCTTGAAAAGTCAACTTCATAAGAGAAAGCAGCCGTTAGAAAGTGAGAAATATGACAAATAATATGATTATAATACAACACTGATCTAGAAACACAAGCATAGGCCTAATGCTTAATTTCAGCTGTGATTCACTGAAACTGGCTTCAGAAATTTTTTATTTCAGATGTTAATACCTCATTAAATATTCCAATTTGTACTTTAAAGGAACTATCAGTTCTGAAGAATACACTGGTGTGCAAAAATTAAGGACGAAGTCGAAAAATTAGCATATCAGCTGAACGAAGAGGCAGAGCGGACAGAAAGACCAATCAGGAGATTAAGTAAGGTGATGTACGGTAGCACATACGCAGGTATGCAGGTAGACGTAATGGGGGAGTGTCTGAGTAGTATAAAGCATGTTGTTGGTGTAAGATCAGTATTTCTGGCAAAGACATTGCACGCCGTATAGCAGTTAAAATCACACCGAGTTGCTGCCTCAGCGAGAAATGGCGAATAATCAATCTGTTAGACGACATCTGGATGCTTTTACCCGAGGTCGAACCATTGCGAAGTTGGAGGAAGGCCGCAGTGTGACAAGTCTGGCTGCAGAGTTCGGAATTGCTCACAGCATCGTTTCACAACTTTGGAGACAATTTCAAACTACAGGAACAGCTATCCAGGGGTTTAGTAGTGGTAGTCCATGAGGAACCACACCCGCAGATGACCGGTATATTGCCTTACAGGCCAGAAGAAACAGGCGGCAGACAGCGTGAGAAATCGCTAGACACACGACACAGGCGCCTGGACGACAGATATCGCGTTTTACCGTGGCCAGAAGACTGCACGGTGGTGGTCTGTTTGCACGACGCCCTGTACGGTGTGTGTTGCCACTCCTATGAAGTTTACTATTTCCTGTTTGCTAATATTTAATTTTCCATAATTTCGATCTATGAATCTGGCAACCAGGTCTGTTTTTGAATTAAGCGATCGGGGAATTCCCGTTCTATCTTCGCAGCATTTAAGATACGATACGTAAGTTATTAAATGTTATTCATCTTCGTGATGTACGGATCATTAGATCATTATGTTAAACTCTGTATGTAAATAGCCTCTTTAATCTCTCTATGTTTGTGAAGTGAAATAAATTGGATATTAAACGAAGTCAGAATTTGAATCGAAAACAAGTGGCGTCCGCGACAGGATTGTACTCTGCACTGAGAAATCAGAAGTGGCTAAATTCAAGTTACTTTAATGAAGGTAAACAAGTTAATTTCTGAATTTATTTAACTTTTGATTGCTTCTGAGTTATTTATAAAAGTTTGTTTCGTGAAGAGTTTTTTATGTTCATGTAATAGTTACATACGTTTAAGAAGTACGTTTACATTCGAAATACGTTATATACGTTTAAGAAATACGTTTGATGTACGTGCAAGTAAAACATGACTTCAGAAAAAACACAGACTGAGGCTGAGCAAGCAAAACTGGAAACTAAGTTACGAGGTGAAAGAACTAATTTACGCCGTCTCTTTACCACAGCGGCGAATACGTTTAATGATATTCATCGTAAAATTGATGTTGATAAGGACATTCACGTACAGTTTTGCAAAGTTGTTGAGAAAGCAGAGCGTTTATTTAAAGTAGATGAAGAAATTAAAAAATTAATTAGTTTTACGGATGAAGAGTATGATGCAATGGAATCTTACAGAGATAAATTTACTGAAGTACGAGTTATATACGAGAAGAATTATAATCAATATAATGAAAGTAAATCTGTAATTTCTAATAAGGTTGCATCTGATAACTTAAAACTTCCCAAATTACGTCTTAAGGAGTATGATCTTATGCCTAGATCATGGGTTGCATTTTGGGGTCAGTTTTCTCGAGTTCATGAAGATGAAAATTTAAGAGAAGAAGATAAATTTCAGTATCTGCTTTCTTCGTTAAAACCAAAAACTAAAGCACGCGATATAGCGGAAAGTTACCCACCTTCTAAGGATAACTACGCGAAAGTTATTGAACATTTAAAGTCCCGATTTGGCAGAAAGGACTTATTGATTGAAGTTTACATTCGAGATCTTTTGGCATTAGTAAATAACAAATCAGTCATCAAGTTAGCTGATTTATACGATAAACTTGGTTCCTATCTACGAGCGTTAGAGACATTGGGTGTGACAACATCGAATTACGCAGCAATGCTGTATCCTGTTGTGGAATCATGTCTTCCGACTGAAATTCTAAAGGCTTGGGACAGATATAGACTCAACAGAGAAGTCGAGGAAGGAGAACAAATCCTCGCAAAGGAGAAGATTCTGGAAAATTTGATGTCTTTCTTACGTCATGAAGTAGAGGGTGAAGAGCATCGGGTTTTAGCAGAAAATGCGTTCGGAAGTGGTACGAAACGAAAGGAATTCCAAAAACCAGTTCAACGAGATGAACCTACTGCTGCTACTCTAATTTCGAACACATCTGGAAGAAAAATTAGTTGTATATTCTGTGACCGTCCTCATCCAAGTCAGGATTGTCAAAAATTGTCGACAATAAATTACGATGACAGAAAGTCCCAAGTTATGCGACGGAAATGCTGCCTTGTTTGCCTTAAGCCTGGTCATATGGCAAAAGGGTGTCACAGTAGTGTAAAATGTTTGATTTGTGGACGGAGGCATTACGCGTTACTTTGCCCAGATTTAGGTAAAGATATTAACTCTTCATCAAAGGACAAAGTCGCAGAAGAAAAGCAAAAATCTACCAAGACGCTGTTGACAAATCTTCCCTCAGAACGTGAAATTTATTTGAAAACAATCATGATCAGACTACGGCACAGAGGCAAGGAAATCTGTGCACGAGCCTTAATGGATGATGGATCACATCGTTCCTATATTGAGAAGAGCTTAGCTGCTGAATTAAATCTTTCCCCTTCCGGAAAGGAAATGTTATCTCAAGGACTGTTTGGCGGAGGAATTACTCCGGCTGCTGAGCATACGAAATATGTTGTAACCATTGAAAGTTTAGATCGAAAGTATTCTACTTCAATGTCTCTGCTCGATCAACCGAAGATTTGCTCTACGTTACCCAGAATACGTGATGAAACATTACTTGTTGAACTTGCTTCTCGAGGAATAAAACTGACAGATGTCGGAAGAGATTCGCCACCTATAAGAATTCTTCTAGGAGCTGACGTACTTGGAAGCATTTTGACAGGAAGAATTGAAGTACTTACATCTGGTATTTCAGCCGTGGAAACTTTATTAGGTTGGACAATTTTAGGACTAGGTAAGAAAAAACAAGTGGTCAATATGGTCACGTTAAACCTCCAAAATTTTGAGCTGCCAAAGATGTGGGATTTCATTCAAAGGGAATGTGCTTTAGTGAAAATCAAATGGATATTTAGCCCTCCGTCTGCCCCATGGTACGGTGGATTTTGGGAAAGAATGGTTCGTTGTATCAAGGAACTTCTTCGAAAGTGTTTAGGAAAATCCTGTGTCACATATGAAGAAATGTTGACATTGCTCACTGACTGTGAGGCCACAATAAATGGACGACCACTGACATATTTGTCAGACGATCCTAACGAACTGAGACCTCTTACGCCTGCTCACTTTATTCAAGATTTAGGCGAGCGAGAAACTGTTGATTTGGACTTAATTGACTCTCAGCATTTATTGAAACGTGTACGTTACCTTCATAACTTACGGCTAAATCTACGAAAACGTTTCTATAAAGAATATCTAGGAGAATTAGTAAGAAGTCCAAAGTCATCTTCACGGAGAAAGACGATTTCTCCAGGAGAAATTGTCCTAGTGGAGTCAAAGAACCCAAATAGGATAAATTGGCCTTTAGCACAGGTAATTGAACTGTTTCCTGGCAAAGACAATATTGAACGTGTTGCGAAACTACGAGTAGCCAATGGTGAAATCATACGACCCCTTCAACGAATCTTCCCTTTGGAGCTTACTTCTGCCGACAACTTCATAAAAATGTCTCAGAAAACCGAGACTGCACCAGAGACAGAGTCATGTGAAAACGAGGTTCCTAAAAATATAAGGGTAACTCGAAGTGGTCGCCGAGTAGTACCTGTAAAACGCATGGACTTATGAACTATTATTGACTTTTTTCCCTAGTACTTAATAACTATAATGCCAGTTTATATATTTATTGTTTTTTAATGTCATTTCACATGTTTATAATTCTTAGTTCAACTTCATTTCATGTATTACAATTTATATCTGCTATATATGTGTATTATTTCGTTTTGTATTGCTTTAAGGTAAATTTGCCTGCAATACAAAAGGTGGGAGGATGTTGCCACTCCTATGAAGTTTACTATTTCCTGTTTGCTAATATTTAATTTTCCATAATTTCGATCTATGAATCTGGCAACCAGGTCTGTTTTTGAATTAAGCGATCGGGGAATTCCCGTTCTATCTTCGCAGCATTTAAGATACGATACGTAAGTTATTAAATGTTATTCATCTTCGTGATGTACGGATCATTAGATCATTATGTTAAACTCTGTATGTAAATAGCCTCTTTAATCTCTCTATGTTTGTGAAGTAAAATAAATTGGATATTAAACGAAGTCAGAATTTGAATCGAAAAGTGTGTACCTCTAACGCCTGCCCATCGGAGAAGGCGTTCTCTGTGGTGCCGGGAACACCGGAATTGGAGAGACAATGAATGGGGACGAGTACTCTTTACAGATGAGAGCAGATTTAGTCTGAGTTGCGATTCTAGACGCATACACATCTGGACAGCGCGGGGAACACGCAATAACCCCTTCAGCATCATCAGAAGGGACTGTTTTGGAGGTCGCGGAGTTCTCGTTCGATCAGACATAATGCTTGGTAGCCGGACCGACCTTCATATCTCCCAAGGAGGTTCGTCACCTGGGACTGCTATTGTAACGAGGTTCTTCTTCCTTACATGCGTCTTTTCACAAGAGCTATGGGTCCTCAGTTCCTCTTCATGGACGACAACGCTCCACCTCATCGCACAGTTACTGTCGAAGAGCTGTTGGAGAGTGAAGATATTGAACACATGGATTGGTCGGCAAGGTCTCTGGATCTAAATCCCGTCAAGCATGTACGGAACTTACTAGGGAGACCCGTGGCAGCACGTAACTTATCGTCAGTAACGATTCCGAAACTGTGATTGGTGCTACAAGAGGAACGAGCAGCAGTGTCTCAACAGCTCATTAGCAACCACATATCCAGCATGCACAAATGATGTGAAACCTGCCTAGCAGTCAGGGGAGATCATATCCCCTATTAAAGACCGGATGTTTCTTGCTGGACACCCATCACAGGGATATTTCAGCCTTCAGTCGCATTGCGCTCCATGCTACCTTTTCAATAAAGCTTCTTTTTATCCCTCTGATTTCTCTTTTGTTAAGTGTTGCTTACATTACTCATGTCCTTACGTATTGGGGATCTTACTGTATTAAATGTGTTGATTTGGAAAGCTTTTGTACAAAGTTATATTGAAAAAACCGTCTCGTCCTTAATTTTTGCACACCAGTGTATTTTAAGAACCATCTGTTGGATCAGTCTCCAAATAAAATTCAGGAAAATCATTCTTGAAAAATCTAAATTTAAGCAAAATGGTCAGTCAAATAAATAATCAAGGGATAAATAAAAGGAAATTTCATGTTTCATCAATAAACTTAGTCATCCCTTTTATTACTTAATTTTATAATCAGTATAAATTTAATCCCTAATGAATATGATAAAAAATTTAATATAATATAAAACATGTAGATGACAATGGAAAATGCTGCTGCAGTAAATGTGATGAAAGTATATTAAAAAATTCATATTTCTTCCAGTCTTGATATCGTTTTGTTTTATGTTTTACCGCAAAAAAATTTCCCGTACATTGTTTGCGGTTTCTGCAGTTGGACCTGGCTGACCTCTTAGTTACCTACCATACAAGCATCCAGTTTCTTTGAACTTTCGACAAATCAGCAACCTGCATGGTGAATATGAAGTTTGTTTTCTTTCTGATTGGCCGATGAAATTCTTTGAGTTTCGTGTACAAGCATTCTCATAATAAACTCGACTCTTTTTTTTTTTAAACAATGGTTGGTTTTTTTTTTTTAGTTCTCACTAAGCATTTTCCCAATCTGTACATTCAGATGAGGTTGCAAACAAATTTCTTTTTCCTGCTCATTACCCAAGAAAGAAATATTAGTTTCATATGGCATCATCATTAGTTTTTCACAAAATATTCAGAGAGCTTCAAGCGTATTGGCAAAAAAAGAGGCTAATTACTCAACTGGTAGGACAAACAAGCAATGATGTCTACAAGGAACTCATGGATTTATGGGTAATCACTTGCTGTCTTGATCCCAGATAGCAGGCTCTCTATTTGGTTATTCATAGTTTGGAATATAATATGACATAGTAAGAAAAGGAGCAAATCTTTTGTCGCCTTCTAATGGTTAATATTTAAAACCAGAAACCCAAGAATTGCATTTATTTAGGGGCTTGTGTGTGCATCTGTGTGCACCCTGCTGCTATGCTCATAAACATGACCTCTTGGCATTAACGGGGGCGGGGAACAATTAGTTATTAGATAATCAATGCACAAAACTTTTGAAATTGTATCCATTCTATTAGTGTTTCTTTTTATAACATGATATTTTAATTCTTAGTAAAAATAGCATCTAATTTGATTTTGTGTTATCTGAGCTGTCTCAGAGGAATTTAAGTGCAATCTTTAAAAAAGCAGTTGAAAATGTCAAAGGGAAATTTATCAGATCAAGATTCATTCTTGCCACTTATTCGCAATAACATTGTTTCATAACTAATCTCAATGTGGAGGCTCACTGCTAACTGAAAAGTTCCATTTTTAGTTTATTTCATATCTTTGTAATACATGTGACTTTTATCTTTCATAGATTCCATTTGAAAATAAGAACTTGTTTCAAAATGCATGGTGTCAAGTTGCTAGGCAAAGCATTGAACAAAACATAACTGTTATTGTTGTAAGTACAATGTCTGTTTTTATCTCTTCCTATGTATTCTGAATATGTGAAGGATTTTTGTTAAAATGGTGTATTTTAAATTCATTTTAACTCTTTGAGGGGCAGGAAAAGACAATTAACTTTTTCAGAAAAACTCTCATTTTATTTACTGTATCAGGTGTTACAATGAAATTATTTGCGACAATTACACATATTTTGTCCAAGATGCGTGAAAAAAGTGGCCACTTCTGATGGTTAGTGTCAGTGACTATAGATCATAAAACACATCCTTACAAATCAGTCTCTATGGTACTCATGGAAACAGTTTTCCTTTTTTCAGGCAGAGTGCAACTTTGCATGTGCTGCATTCCCGCACTGATCTTGCAGGCTTTTTCTTGGTGCTGCACAGTGCACATTGTTCTTGATGTTGTCTTCGATGGCTGATGCTTATTTTCTTGAAGACAAATTGCTGTATCAACTACTGGCTTATGTTTCTTGATTGCCTATATAGTGAGCTTCAAGGGAATTTCAGAAACGGTCAGTCTTGAAAACCACTCATACGAGTTAGTAAGACGTTCAATAGGGGTAACCACTGCCCTTCAAAGAGTTAACTGTAAGTTAAATTTTCGGCGATTAATCTCATGCTGAAATTTTGTATAATTTTAAAGGTCTTTCTTTCTCCTTTATTTGTGATACGAAGTAACTTGCCCATTCCTCTTAATGTCGAAATCATCTCACAAGAAGGTAATAAATATGATGTGCACCTTGTTGGCCGTGGGCAAGAAATTCAGCTTCTAGATGGTTCTGAAACAGGACATGAACTTCAGTTCAAATTCAAGCGTCATGCTAGCTATGGTAATTTTTTATTTTGCAAAAACTATTTTTAATATTCATAATTTAGAAATAAATGTAATACAGATTGGTACTGTTGGTCCCCTTTATTTTTGAATTATTTATCTAATATCTTATAATAAGAAAGAGATTTTTATAAATATATCAAACATAGCAAAAGTCATTGTTTATCAGTTTGTCTTTTTTAATACACTGGTTATCATAAATTAAGCGATAGCTCCCTCAAAAATAAGCCAAACCGGGTATAATTTGAATATGTTGCCAAGTAAGAGTAGCTAAGTAAAACTGCAATATGAAAATTAGTGGCGCTGCACTCGGAATACGTCATTTGCGAGGAAAATCAAAGTCCGTGTTTGAGAGCTAGCCTACATATTTCACTGTGATCATGACATCAGAAATCTGAGATAGCCAATTCGTAACAATGACCTCCAGGCATCATTTGACTGCAGAACTATGGTGGAGCGCCAGTAGGAGACTAGAGGCAGAACAAAGTCAAACGGAAGTGGCCAGATGGCTAAATGTGAGTCCTTCTGTGGTTCCATAGACTTTGGAGGCAATTTCAAACCACAGATTCGTCATCTAGGAGGTTCAGCCAAGGACAGCCAACTACTACGACGAACGACGATGCCCGATATTTGACATTATGTGCACGCAGGAATAGAACCGCTACTCCGACTCTTCTTAGATCCTCCCTTGCTGAAGCCACCGGAATGTTGGTGTCAACATCAACTGTGCGTAGAAGGCTTCACGAGGGTGGTCTGTATGCGAGGCGACTAGCCATTTGCATGCCGCTCCCGTTATGCCATAGGAGGACTGTTTGCAGTGGGCACGACATTATGTCCACTGGACGCCTGATCAAAGGAGGGCTGTTCTCTTCACGAATGAGTCCAGTTTTGGTCTAGAAAGCGATAGTAGGCATTATTTCATATGGAGAGAACCTAGAACCCCTTATCATCTGTCAAACATCCGTGAAAGAGATGCATACGGAAGAGGCAGTGTCTGTGTTTGGGGTGGCATCTCTTTGGGTGGACGCACAGACCTCCATGTCTTTCCAAGGGGAACTGTGAATGCTGAGGTTTATAGAAATGACATTTTTTATGCTTATGTGTGCCCACATGCTGGAGCAATAGGCAGTGCTTTCCTGTTACAGGACACCAACGCAAGACCACACAGGGCTTGCATCGTAAATGATTACCTTCAACAAGAAACAATTATGCGCATGGAGTGGCCAGCTTGATCCCCAGACTGGAATCCTATCGAGCACGTCTGAGATGCTTTAGGGAGACGTCTAGCTGCTCTCAATCCACCCCCTCAAAGCCTTGCCGAGCTTGCAACTGCTTTGCAAGAGCAATGGCTCTCGCTTCCTATGGAACTGATAGACCGCATAATTGAAAGTATCACACATCGCTGTATTTGCTGTATTGCTTCTAGAGGCGATCATATTCCATATTGAAGGTACTTTTCCTATAGCAAACTGACACCTTCGATTTGTTCATTTTATACCTCAGCTAATTTCTGTACTACCACAATTGTCTGGTAATTTCTTTTTATGTTATTTGATACTTTACTAAGTGTTGTATATTTTGGGTAAGTTTCATAAAAATTCTACATGTAACATTTTTAGTAATCGTGATTTTTCCTTAATTTATGATAACCTGTGTATATGATATTCTTCACCAACTACAAGTACTACCTGCTATTCAAGTTAAATATGAGGATTGGGAGCAGAATTCAAAATGTGGAAATTCCATAATAGATATTAATTACAAATTATTTCAATTGATGATGCCCCAATGCTATTACAGGTGATAGATCACATGAAATTTTTTTTGCAGTTTATGCTGTTAGCTTTAACCTTACAAGGGTTAAAGGTTTGGTCCTGAGATCCTGAAATTCTGCATAGAGATATTTTTTATGATTGCAAATGACCCTTTTACATTGTACCTTGAATCTTTTCTTTCCAGTATATTTCCAACCTAAAATCTTGTACATGAGGAGCTGGGAGTAATTTTCATGTTTAACAAATTTGAAAGCCATCCTTTTATGCAGAATCTCTCATCCATTACGTCTGGAGGGTTAAAAATAAGTTGTTTGGTGCAAGATACAGATAGTTTAAGCAAAACGAATTTTTATGATTGAGCATTACTTCGCAATACATCAACTTGATTTCAAAGTTATATTTCTCACACTCTTTGGAGGTGTTTGCAATCCTGACTTCATCTATTTTGTCTGATCTCACAAGGGACAGGCAGTTACTTCATTTCTTGTGATGCGTGCTTTCATTTTCTTGAAACAAGGTGCCCAAGTGAAAAATCAGAATCTTATTAAGTTCATGAATATTTGAGGAGGTCTGTTTAATTGCTTCAAACATTTTTCTTTAAGAATGTACTATAAAGTAATTTTCAATCATAAAAATTTGTTTTGCTTGTGAAAACTCCACCTCCATTTTGCAGCGAACAAATAATTTTTAAACCTAACAGCATAAACTGCAATTGAAATTTCAACTGGTGTAGTATCATTTATAAATGTATAGGGGGTTATTTATTAAAATAATTTGTCATTACTACCTCTTTGGGAACTTCCACAATTTTTGACAGTTGTATCATCCTTTGTTTTGTCGTACTGCTTTTAATAGTTGCTTGAAGAGGGCAGAATGCTCTGTATTAAAACAAATAATTGTAACGCAAAGATGTTTTCAAAATTTGATTACATTTATAAGGTTTTTTTATTGTTTTTCCTTTTGTTTATTAAAAGAAAATAAAGAAATTCCTTCTGGAATTAAAAGCATTAAAATTTGCTTAAAATTTTGATCTAAAACAGATCTGAAATTAAGTGCTGTAAAATTCTATTTATCAGTGCTTCCCTCTCCTCTCCCCACTTTTTTTTAAAGCTTTACCCTAGTAGTTCCCATCCCCCCCCCCCGAAAAATAGCGTTTTAAACTTTAGATGAAAAAAAGCATGTGTTTTATCTAATCTGTGGATTAAAAATAATGTTCCGGTATTATAAAAGTGCAATAATATTTTCTTATTAAATATGGACAGCTGTTGCATGTCATCTTTAGAATGAAAATCTTGTATTGATATAGAATGTATGTTAAGATATATACTTAATGAATAAAATTAAAATATTGTAACAGTAAATTGTGTACTAAACTGCAATAATTTTGATGTATGCTCTTCTGTACAGTGTTTTATGTTTGTGCCTCTTATATCATTCTTCTCTTTAGTATTTTATGTTTGTGCCTCGTATATCATTCTTCTGTTTAGTATTTTTATGTTTTTGTTTCATATTTGTCATTCATTTTTATCATGTAAAAAATTTACAATTACTTTTTTGTCATAAATTTGATGACTGTTTTGAAATAGCAGTATTATTTAACAAATACATAGAACTCCTGCACTGAAGATTATGCACACTGTAAGTGCTGAAATGTTACTATATATTATTTTTGTTACCATTCTTGCATGCTTTTTGAGCAGCTATTTTGGCTTTATTTTATTTTACTTCACTTTTAGATTCATGATTCTCAAGGTTCTGCCAAACATTTTTCATCATTTTAAATTATGCAAATAGTTTTACTTTCATTCATGCCAGTTTAGATTGCTATATATTGAATGAATGCTATAGATGTCCTATGTGTTCTAGCAGCATTTCTGAATGCTTCAAAAACTCTTCTAAAACTTGTATTACACAATGTGCTGCTTAAATGTGATGATGGATAATGTTATCATTTGATAATTGTTATTGAAATTCTAAAGCCTCTCCCATTTGTATGGAAAATGTATTGCCTATTGTTATCAAAATGTTGGTTAATGTTATTAAAATATATGATTAATTTTTTTAATCTGAAGTGTCAAATAACAGAAACAGGCCACTTCATAAAGGACTAGTTTTAGGAGGATCAGCTAGATTAACTAGAATTAGCGAACAACAAATTCTAGATGACTTTGCATTTTTTCATCAAAATATCTTGACTTGTTTTGAGCTTAATTTTTTTTATGAAAGCTCTGGTGTAGGAAATGCTTACTTTTAATCCTATTTAGGCATTTTCTATGGAATCTAGAAAAAAATATAATAATCTAGGTTTAAGAGACAGAGTCAAGTCGATGTGTTTAAATTCTATAGCCAGTTCTCAGAACTGAGTCTGCAAAACGTTGCTTTTAAGATTAATATTCCCACTAAACTAGTGTTCAGCTACCAAACTACGAGTGTTCAGCAAATTTACCGTTGGTGGGTTTCTTGAGAATGAAAAGTTTTTATCAGCAGTTTAGTGAAAATTCTCTACATGGCAGTAACAGGACTTAATGATGAAATTTTGTATCGGAACAAAAATATATATCTTATCCATAAAATTAAAGTATTAGCAGAAAAAGTGGAACAGTTTAAACAACTTGCATTCAAAGAAATGTTTAATAAAACAAATAAATACTGAACTTTTTTCCTTCTTTCTTTCTTTCTTTCCTTTTTCTTTCTTTTTTTTCCTGTAAATTGCAAATTTTGATTCCCTTAATTTCATAAATGCTATTTAATAAGCAATTATTTCATATTCTTAATTTTATAATTTTTATATGTCATTTTACTACATTTAAGCTGATGATCTAAAATCCAAAATCGACAAAATATCACGATTTCAGATCTCTGCTTTGAACTTTAATTAGATAGCATTCATGATCATCTACAGCCAGGGATGGATTAAGACTTTTAGAGGCACTGTGCACACATAAGAGATTTTGGTGCCTCCACTTAAATTTACAGTATAAAAGCTTTTCATTTCCTTATTCTTTTTTGTCTTGGTGCAGTTGCATGATTCATTCCATGGCAAAACTAGCAATGGAAAATTTGTGTGTGGCTGCTTTCCTTGAGTCCCTAAGCATATGTTTTTTTGGTGCCCATTTCCTTAATCCTTTCCATCCTTAAAGCTCTAAAGCATATGCTTATTTTCCTTAATGGTTAACTCAACACTATATATAGCTTCATTGAGATTATTGCTGAAGTGTTTTTTTTTCTGTTATTTATGACTTCTTAAGAAAAAACATTTTTTTAATTTAATTTTAATCAAAGCTTTACAATAAATTTATCTTTATAAACACTGCTTTTGTAAAAGAACATGAAAATGTAACAATCCCAATGACTTGTCACATTTTAATGTTCTTGTACAAAAACAGTTGCTATGAAAAGAAATAAATTGTAAAGAATTTGGAGTTGTCACATTTTTCTTGATAGAAGATATGGCCTTTAATTGTACTGGGCAGAAAACTATAGGAATGACTGCAGAAGCAATGCACATTTTTAATTTCAAAACAATTATTCTTGTATTACTAATACTAAATTTAATTTTCTTTTATTATCAATGACTAAGTGTACTAAAATGTATATAATATTTAGAGAAAATCTGTTAAATTATTTCTTTATAGCAAAGCGATTTACAGTCATTGGGATCCTTCTGCATACAGGGACAGACTTTATAGAGGGTTTTGAAAAGAAATTAGTTCGTACTTCGTTATGCAAGAGGGAAATCATGAAAATTTCATGCAGTTAGCCTAGTTAATTGCTTGGATTGATGTTTTACAGCTTTAACCACTCAGCTATAGGTCTCAAATTAATATTTGCATTGTTTGTGAAATACGAAAATTAATAGCATAGTTATTGAGCACAAGACTAAAAAGAGCGGTACCTAATAACTATATATACAAAATATGTATAAACTCCAAGGGAAAATATTATAAGATATAGTATTTTACATGATAAAAACACAAAATTAAGACAGTTGTTCTCGTTATTTATAAGAATTTTGAAAGGATTTTTTGTGGCAACAAATTCAATTGCTCCTTACATTCACTTGTTAGCTTCTAGAGGTTCTGGACATTTCTGGAGTGTTTAAGAACTTTAGGAAGATATCGAAGCTCTAAAATTTAGCTTTCTAATGCACCCAAAACATATACAGTAGAGTATAAATCCAGGAAGTGGGCAAACATATCCATTCTGAGGATTCTTTCATTTTTTAAATATCCTGAGAAATTATAAGGAAATCCTCAGATATTTTAAGTAATCCTCCATGACCTCATTTATAGTCATTAAAAAGAATTCTCAGGCAACTCTTTCAGAAATTTCACATCTGTATCTCTGAGCTTATCTTTATAATGTTACATAAATTACCATCCCGATTGACACAAAAGACACAGCCTGTCAAATGGTTACATTTGCCAGTTACATAGTTATTTGACAAAACTTCACTTCAAACCATAATTCCCTCACCTTTAAATTTGTGTTTTTTCTGGAATATTGTGTTGAATATGCTTTGTCGCACGCAGTTTCCAGATAAATATATCTACAGAGTGGTCATAAAAAGCTTTCCTGGTATCTGAATCCTCTATTCACTCAACCAGTCGAAATGAAATTTCAGATGATGTTATTCTGAGGGTATATGCTTGAGATTGTGATGATTTAAAATAGTAGAGCTCTCACGGTTATGGTGACAGTGAAAACATTTTTAAATTTTTTAACAGCAACACCCATTTTTTTCTGCATCAATAGATTAGCCCATTCAAAAACCATATATGGCTTTGGCACGATACACATATGACCAAAATTGCCGGCGTAAAGCATTTGTAAAGAAGATCATTGTAGAGAACCAATGATAACACAGAGAGGAGTCTCACTGACATACTTAATAATTCTCATGGATAGAAAGTAGAAGTACCAATCACAGAACAACATGTGCAAAACACTACTTGTTGAAAATCTTTAATAAGCAGTGTGCGAAGATTGTTTCTTCAGTCAGGTGTTCAAACATGCTAACAAGATGACTTTTACTGAGAAATAAGGATGTGAATTGATAACGCTATTTTATCTGATCAGGGAAAAGAGCCCACCAGCAGTCAAATGGTCGCTGAACACTGGTAGTTCAGACCGGGATCGAATCCTGGTGAGTGGGCTGGCTGTATGTTCATTTTCGTGGTTTTCCCCATGTGTAATGTGTATACCAACCAGTTGCATCCCACCTAACAGGCAGATAGCCCTTGTGTGCTTTGCCATAATAACTAAACCAAGCCAAACCAGACTGATTGGGGGAAATGCAGCTGAAGACAGGGTTCGTACGGTCCTTAAGAGTCCTTAAAAGTCCTTAGGTTTTTGGGAATCGATTTTTGGTCCTTAATTTCGGCTGAAATCGGCAGAAGGTCCTTAATTTTAATCATCTGAAATTTCTGTCTGTTTTTACGACTGCCAGTTTGAGTGTGAATTAGCATTTTGGAGGAATATTTTTGGCGATTCACTGACATATATGATTATCTTTTGAATGGGTGAATGGGTTCATGTGTTATAATTTGTTCTTATTTCTAATATAAATAGTGGGATGTTCGAGTTTCTAAGCAAGAAGTGAAACATAAGCATTTCGAAAATAATTTTTTTTCTAATGAAGATCTCTTAACAACTTTTCGCTTTTGGCGATCTGAATTTTTTATTTAACGGTTCTAAATTTGGCGACATATCAACAGTTTGGCGATTTTAAGATCAGTTTTTATAGAAAATTTTTAATTTCGAGATCTGGGAATTTTTCGACGATTTTTTTAGTACATTGTAACAGTAATAAATTCCATTAAAATAATGGTAATATATTGAAATTATATTTAAAAAATAACATAATATAAAATATTTTTATTTTTCACTGTCATATTATAAAGTTCCATTTTAACAACTTATTATACAATATTTTGAATCTGAGAAATAAACAAGATATAATGCTATAAAACACAATTGATGAAACAGTTCTTACTAAAAGCGAAATTAGCTATGTAATTAATTAAAAATGTTTTCTTTTTATTTTTTCATAGTAAGAGTTTTATCCCACGTAACTGTTTGAGAATATTCAGAAATTTCAGAATATGCATCAATTTTCTCTATAAAATTTATTTTACACTTTTCTTTTTTTTTCAAAATATTTCTGGCTTTTCGCTATTACAGAATTGGTAGGGATAATTTTTCTTTAGGATTTTAGACACTGCAGCTTGGAAAGTTTAGAAGGATTTGAAGGCAAGATTTATAGACCCACGATTCTAGAAGATTCCAGTAATATGTGACAAAATTAAAAATGTCTCCATGGTATTAACACATAATGAATGTATTTTACAGAAAGTTTGTGATGAATTTCTTACTTTTTCGAGAACGCCTTGAAGAAAAATGAAAACATAATATTTGAATGTTTTACTTCTGATACTAGAATCATTTTCTTAACATGTTTATCTTCCCTTTATTTTCTCTACTTTTCATTTGACACAAGCATGGAAAATATCAGAAATGCTTCTAATCTTATCACATGGACAGGCGTTACAGAAATGTATTTTATTTATAAAATACATTTCTGTAACGCCTGTCCATGATTTATTCATTAATAAAGAAATTGAAAACTGACAATTTAAAAGATTCATATAATATGAATTAATGCATCATACAGAACTGGCGCTAGGCATATTTCTACCTGATGAAATCTCTGTGAATCTTAAATTCTGCTGCCTAGTGCCTTTCTAAATTCTGCTTCCAGTGCCTGCTCTAAATTCTAAAAGTTATAACATTTCTAGATTTTGTTGCTTAGTTTGTCACTAAATTCTAAAATTTCTGCCACATCAACTCTATAACCAGCCCTTACCATATATATATCATATTTCTTCTGAATTTTGATATTGCTAAAGAAATAAAATTAGCAGCTTTTTCTATACATTCTAAATGCATTTAGTTTTTTTATAATAACGGAAATCCTTAATTAAATCCAAAAATTCTAAAATGAAAAGGAAATGTGTTGAAGAAAGAGACTGAATAATACATAAAGAAAAATTATTCTTCAAAGATATGTTCAATTATTATTATATAAATTACCCAGTTGTTTATGATTTCAGCCTTTAGTATAGTTTCCCATTTCTATTTCCTCATATAACAGAGTTACTGAGCCAGCTTAAATTAAAACTAAATTCTATAGTCTTTGACCACTAGTCCACATTTTTAGTTTGAATTTGACTGTTCTTGTTTAATTACATTACCACGAGCTGTAACTGATTTTGTTAGCATCAGAACATGCCTTTATGTTCTAAGTTCTTTTTAAATAAAAGGCTTATTTAAACCTTTGTCTGACACTGTAGTTACTTTCAGACATAGCGATAATTTGCTTCACGTCTGTCGGGAGGTTTTGGACTATTTAACTTTTACCAGATCACTAAACTCTCATAACTATATTGTAGAGAGGCTGACAAGTTAGGAGATAAAGCATGCAGACATTAGTGAGAACACTGGTTTGCGTATTGAGACAATTTTCTGATTGTTAGAAAATATGCTTGAAGAGAAGGAAATTGATTTAAATTAGCCAAAATGTCTGGGAAGGCTTCAAATTAAAAAGATGCATAAATATTTTGTTGTTACAAAACATGAATGTTTTGTAGCTTTTAATGTGTAATTATCCTAATATCGTTTAAAAATCAATGTCATAAATTACAAGTATTTTAAACTTTGAAATTTTATTAGATTGTGATTTTAATAGGGCCTTTTTTGACAAATATTATTAAAAAAATAAATAAAATTTCATATTGGCTATGTAAATGACTATGTAATGACTAAGGTTATCTAACTACCTAATTTAATTATTTATAACTAACTGCTTACCCTTAAAAATTACCTCTGCATATTAAAGCAAGTTATTGCCTTTCATTAATAATTACCGTGGCCACAAGATAAAACACAAAAATGTAAAAAATCACGTACAACTTATTCTTTGCATCTAGTGAGACTTAAAACAGTACAAAAGAACTTACCACCTGTGGTGCTTTAGTGGTTTATTGGACCTACACGAAGCTACGACACTAACTGTGACAGACAGAACCTAGTTAACTTTAAAATCTTGCCAACCGTGCTTACATCAGGCCTTTTAGGTTAGTTCTAATCAGCAGGTCTCTCCCTAGGCAAGCAGCAGCGGTGACAGGGTGATCTTTTATGAATCATACTGAGTATGATCTACTTGTAATTTTAATCTATGCCGCTTGACATAAAATCTGCTTGCTATTTACTAAACCTCTAGACTGAGCAATTATATGACAAAAATGAAGCAATAAAAAATAATCATAAAACTAACTGTTAGTAAAACATAAATAAAATGTCACTTATTTTCTTTCAAATATGTCCAACTATTATAAATGTAAAATATTTAATGCTGCTTGATATATTTTATAAAGTTGATTTTGTTTCTCAAACTTGTTAATAATTTTGTTAATTAATTCATGTTTAATAATTATTCATCCTACTTACGGATCTATTTTTTTGTTTAGGATGGTATTACAAAAATGAAGTGCGAGCATATATAATATTTTTAATTGAATTTATTCAGTTCCCATTTGTTTCCTTAATTTTCATTAATGGTCCTTAAAAGTACTTAATTTCCATGCGCAGAAATGTGTACGAACCCTGTGAAGAAGTGTGAGTTTATCGGCAAAATCATAAGCCAAGACAAGATCCACATTCTGCAAAAACTGTACTTGCTTTGCGATGACATGTGATAGACCGCAATCCCAAAAATCATGTGTTCCTGTTGAAGTTGTTGCTTAAGTGCATGATACAAATTCTGCAAGTCCATTGCATACTGCAAGAAGTGTTACCCACAGTTTGGATGTACCGAAAACCACAGTTCTCAAGCTTCTGCACTCTGTTCTGCTGATGGTCCACCAGAAACCGAGTGGTAAAGTCGCTGAACACTGGTAGTTTGATCTGGGATTGAATTCTGGCGCACGAGCTGGCTGCATGGTTTTCATGTTTTTCTCTATATGTAATGTGAATACGAGTTGGCTTCTTTTAAAAAGTCCTCTACGAAGACATTCCTCCCTACAGGCAGATGGCATTTGAGTTGTTTCCTTGTCGAAACCTAATATGTTCTACGAATGTTTGCTAGTCGATTCCAGCACATCATGATATTGCAGCCAGGAGATGTGCAACAGAATGCCGACATTGCGAATTTTTTCCATATCAGATGTGATGAAGATAGCAGGTGGCCATTGCAGATATTATGGACATATGAGGTGCATTTCTGTTTACCGGGAACATAAACTCCAAGAGTTGCTCATAGTAAGCTGAGTAAAATCCCCGTGGTGTAGCATCAGTGCCTTTACATGAAGCTAAAGTGACTGTGTAGGATGGCATCACAAGCACATTTGTTCTCTGTCTGTACTTCATCGAGGAGGTCGCTTTCACATGTGAGAAAATATCACAAGTGCTCCATCACAAGTGCTTGGTATATAATAATGTTGTAGATCTCATTTCTGAATAATTTCAGAATCGCAGCAAGTAAAAAATCGTTAATAACATTGTATGGATGCAAGGTGTTGCTTTTAGTAAGCTGAGTAAAATCCCCATGATGTGGCACCAGTGCCTTTACATGAAGCTAAAGTAACTGTGTGGGACGGTATCACAAGCACATTTGTTCATGTCTGTACTTCATCGAAGAGGTCACTTTCACAAGTGAGAAAACATTCTCCATCACAAGTGCTTGGTATATAACAATATTGCAGAGTTACATAATTTCAGAATTGCAGCAGGGAAAAAATCATTAATAACATTGTATGGATGCAAGATGGTGCTTCTCTACACATCACCATATGTGTTCGTCTAGTGCTGCAACAACAGTTTTGAAATAGATTCATCTTCTGTAATTTCGCATGCGTGTGACCACCACTATCCCTCTACCTCATTGCCATGGATTTCTGCCTCTGGGCTTATCTGAAGTATAAGGTGTGTACATTAAATTCACGAGATTTTTCAGATTTGAAAGATGTCATAAAACTATATATTGTCCAGATTCCTCCTGTGATGTTATATTCACCATTGTTGTCAGCAATCCCCCCCCCCGCATGAAATTCATTAACGTCTGGGACCATAAGCGCGTTGAAAACTTGTAAATCCAATGGAAATTTTTTTTTTCT
This sequence comes from Stegodyphus mimosarum, assembly GCA_000611955.2. Lineage (NCBI taxonomy): Eukaryota > Metazoa > Arthropoda > Arachnida > Araneae > Eresidae > Stegodyphus > Stegodyphus mimosarum. The sequence goes on along the minus strand of KK121640.1, from coordinate 1,274,857 downwards.
TCCCCCCTTTCTTCTCTCTTGTCTTGTCATTGGTCCATTATTATACCCTTCTTTGCAAATGTTTTACGCCTGCAATTTGCGTCATACATGTATAATTTTAACCCCATTTATGGTTTTTCAATGCGCTGATGATTTGCACAGGAAAAAAGTGCTCTTACCATTAGAAAATTTTGAACTTTTTTGCTGTATGCATAACCGTGAGAGCTCTGTTGTTTTAAATCATCACAATATTGAGCACATGCCTTCAACTAACAAATATCTGAAATTTCATTTCATTTGGTTTTGTGGATAGGCCGTGGGTTTCATACAGCAGTGAAGTTTTTTCATGGCCACCTTTTACTAATGTCGGAATAGCAGGTGTGCCTGAAAGTTTTTACATTCTTCCTGGTCAGCTGAATGTTGTATGTGCATCTGTAATTACATTTCTACTATAGCATATTGTCATTTTTTCCACCTCTGCAGTGAATTCATGCTTTCTTTCTTTTAATTCACAAATAAGAAATTTGCTGATCGAAATGTAATTTAATGTTTGATATTTCCTCTTCAGATGTTTGATTTTTCCCACGATATACACTAAAGGATCAAATTAATGATGCGGATAATTATTACTAATAAAAAGGTTCATTACGTGCACTCAAATGAAAATAGAAAAACAAAGCTCTAATCACAGCTTCCCGTTACTTAGTCAAAACCCAAATTTTTCACTATAACTGTAACCATAAGAGCTTTGTTGTTTTAAATCCTCAACATTTTGAGCGCATACCTTCAAATAAGAATATCTGAAACATCGTTTCGATTGTTTGAGCGGTTAGGCTGTTAGTGATTCATATAGTGGGGAAGCGTTTTATGACCCCTGTATAGAATCTCTCACCAGGTGAAATCTAGATCTCCATGGAGAGAAATATGCTGTATGCATTAAAATTTCAGTTAAAGTGCTATCTATATCGTTTTTAACTTTCACTTTTCAGGTTTAAAATGAAAAGAAAAAACTATATGGTGTCATTTGGAACAGGTCTTAATTTCTAAAATTAGAAGTGTCAGGACAGAACGGAAGTCCGTCAAGAAAGGGGAATGTAAATAAATAAAAAATATTATTAATTAATATTATTTATCTTCACCATTCCAGACAATCTTTCGGCTCCAGTTGGAATTATAATTTCATTAAAAAATTTAGAAAAACTGGACATGAGCTTCTGCAGTCCTTTTTCATGTAGCACAATACGCATATAAAATCGCATTATGTGCACCTCTTTAGTACATCTTTTGTATCCAGAATAGATAAAGCATTTCAGTCTTATCATTTTAGTCAAAATTCATTGAAATGAGTTTTTGTGCACCTTTTTTTTTAAAGATGATTGTTTAATTTTTCCCTTCATTGTAATATGCTGTGCTGCTCTTTTTAAACTGCTGTAGAAATTCTTCTAATCACCAGGGTTTTATACCAAATGGTTAAGTTATGCAAAGAAAATAATAAATACTGCATAAATGCAGCATAAGATGCTGTTGCCTTGCTATTTAATGATTTTATTTTCTTAGCTACTGGGAAGCTAATAGACTCTTTTTCTTAATGTCAATTCACATTAAATTAGGTATTAGAAGATTAAATAAAAATATGCCAAATACATGCTTTTTTTTTTTTTTTTTTTTTTTTTTTTTGTCTTTAAAATTACACAGTTGTTTAAAAGTATACAGGCTAGCATAAATATTATTATATTATCGCTGGAACCAATAGTTATTAAAACAGAATTAAATGCACTTAGCTCATTTATTTAAGGAGGCAGAAATAGATCTTATGTTAAAGACTAAATCTAAATATCTGATGACAGCATTAATCACAAACACTAAATAGGATACAGGAAAATTAAAATTCTTCTTCAATATATGAATGAGCATGAGAAATAGAAATGGTAAGAATCTTTCTATTCCGTACCTTGTATAACAGGGATGGCCAACAAGTCGGTCGCTATGTTTATTTTGGTCGATCGTCAATCGCTCGCAGTGACTGGAGTGGAATTCCGTGTACAATGGATTGGGATGAAATGTCAGAGTTGATGTCCCTGGAGTCTTAAACACTTATCTCTTTCCTTTTTATTATATAAATTTTCTCTCATTGAGAAAAATCATCTAAAAGCCTAGTTACTAATCTCTACATTTCCCTTCTTATTGTGCAAGAAATTCACCTCACTGACAATTCATTAAACAACACACAAGGATCTTTGTTGCAAGAAGGGAGTGATTTCTTAAAAGGGGGATAGCATTAGGTTAAAAATTCCCGTCCTTTCAAGCCTCTTACAACTGCCAATGCCCCATCCTCAAAAGGTTAATGCATTCTGTGAATTTGCCGAGATCATAATTTCCTGGAATTCTGACAGCCTGACACTATGATCTCCATCCATCTAGCACAATACATTTGGACTTATGTTTTACACTTGTCATCGGGCGCATTGCGTGAATGCAACTTTTAGGGCTCGACTCATTGAAGAACACTGACAGTTAGCTTGAATATTTGGTAGTGTCATACGGTAGCTTCTTTTCTTTTGTATTAACAGTATTATTATTAATCAATATTATTTATCATCAGTGACCACTTTGGGTTTCAATTTTTCTTCTGTTTAAAATGTAAGTACCTTATCTTTGTTTTAAATCAAATTGCTTTTCCTACATATTTATTTACTTGATAAGTGAGCATTCTCGGCAACAGATCTCTAAACTGCGGTTATTACACTGAGAGAAAAATAAGGGACAGTATTACAAATATATTAGGAACAACAATAACTCTATTTAAATTAAAATTTCAGTATTTAAAACGTAATAAATATATTGTAACTTTCACATACTTCTTGTAAATTTGAATATATCTTTATTAGATTTTACTACACTTGTTTTGCTGTGTCCGATTGTAAGTATGCAGTATTGTTATCATTTCTCTCAATGTAATGGAGATAACAGCTGCAGTTCATGAGTTTTGAAGTTTCTGAAAAAATATTTAATTAAATGTTTATTCTTTAAATTGTCATATTTCTTTGCATTCTAGTATACCCATGAACATGAGTAGTAAACCGAAGGTATCGAAAACTTATCACTTAATGAAGAATGGGAACTCGATTACTTTTTTACAATGTTGAATTATAAATGTTGTTACTTAATATGCCTTACCTCAGTAGCCATTGCTAAAAAGGGTAATTTGGAGAGACATTTTTTAGCTTTACATAACAAGTATCAAACAGATTAACCACCAAATTCTGAACTGAGAAAACATGAAGTTAAGGATCTTAAAACTCAATTAACAAGTCAACAAAGCATTTTTAAAAAGCGAAGGTTGAAGTCACAAGCAGTAACTACTGCATTATTCAAAGTAAGTTGTCTCTTAAAACAAAAAAATGTAAGCCATTTTCCGATGGTGAATTTGTAAAGGAAATTTTGTTAGAAATGTCAGATTCATTTTTTAACGATTTTAAGAACAAGTGTAAAATTGTTGCTGCAATTCAAGATCTACAATTGTCTCAAAACACAGTGATGCAATGAATTGAAAAGATGAGTGGGAGTGTAAAAGAGCAGTTATATAATGATATTAATAGATGTTTATTGTTTTTCCCTTCAGTGTGATGAATCGGCAGATATAAGCGACACGGCACAATTACTTGTTTTCGTTCGTATGGTTTTTAAGGATTTTACATCTAAAGAAGAATTGTTGGGTATGATTTCTTTGAAGGAAAGGACTAGAGGTGTAGATATATTCAAAGACTTTAAAAACTTGCTTAATGATTTCAGAGAGCCACTTTTTAAATTAGTCTCAATAACAACGAATGGAGCAGCTGCAATAAGTAGCATAAATGGATTTATAGACCTATGTCAAAAGGAAGATGAATTCCCTGCCTTTTTAAGCTATCACAGCATAATTCACCATTAAGTGTTATGTAGCAAGAGACTAAACACAAAAGAGGTAATGGACATAGCATTTAAAATTGTTAATTCAATTCGAGGAAGTTCCCTCAAACGGCGTCTCTTCCAACTACAGCTTGATGAAGGCCAACCTGAATTATACTGATGTCAGATGGTTAAGCAGAGGTAAATTTTTGCAGCGATTTTGTAATTTATTGCCTGAAGTTATAGATTTTCTTCCTGAACAAGATGGAAAATTGGAAATTGTGAAAACTTAAATCATGAAACTTTGCTTAGTGACTTAGCTTTTTTTCCTGATTATACTTCAATTTTAAGTCATTTAAATTTCGAATTACAAGGTAAAAATAAAACAGTAATTGATATGATCAGCTGCATAGATGCATATAAAACAAAATTTATTTTGCTAATAGAAGATCTGCAACAAAATAATCTGAATCATTTTCCAAATATGGTGGATAACCTACAAAAACATAAAAATATTAATTATAAGATCGACAGATATGTTGCAGAAATCCAAAACGCAGTTGAAGATTTTGAGATAAGATTCCAGGATTTTGCAAACATTTAAGAAATTGTGGAATTTATATCTTTTCCTTGTAAAAAAGATTTATGTGTGAAACGCATTAGCCACAAAATTTCAGACATATTTCATATGGATCAAAAGGCATTAGAAAAGGAAATTATAACAAGCCTGAAAATTTGGAGATGTTTGGAAATCTGTCAACCAAGAAAAATATCCCAGCATCACCAAATGTAGGGAATATATCTATTCTTGTTTCGGATCTACATACCTATGCGAATCGGCGTTTTCATACTTGAAGCTAACAAAGACTAAACAACGTTCTGTCCTGACTGATTCCCATTCTGAAGTCTCATTATTACTATTATCTTTGTGAGGATATACACCTAATTATGATTCCTTGGTTAGGGATATGCAAACTCAGTTTCCCCATTGATGTTAAGGCAACAAAGTAAATTTTAAATCTGTCTTTATCTGTAGCTACTTTGAGTTAATAAATATTGTTAATAATTATCCATGTCTTTTTTTTCTTTGGAATGAGTTTTTGTGATCTTTAAATAATTATTGTTGTTGATTTTACGTAGGTAGATAAACCTTATATGTATCAGTACGAGATATGCTGAGCGAGCTATTGATAGATTAACAAAATGTAAGCCTTGTTATTCTTTCATGATAAATTCTCCTGCCTACCCAAAAATGGGAAAGTGAAATATTGAAATCAAATTATCAGCTATACTGGGCATTTTTATAACAACTTTTTAATATTAGCGAACAAATAGTACAACAAATTATACATGGCAGTATATAAAAAAAATATATTGCATTTTAAGTTAAAAAATAATTGCATTTTAAGTTAGTAAAAATCTATCTTGAAAGAGTGTAGGAAAATCGAATTTTTTAGGTACCACATATACAGAATGATGCTGTTAAAAGTTGAGTCGGAAATTTTATTTTCTTCATTATCTCGAAAACTTAGTAAGTGATTTAAAAAATAAAAAAATAGTTTTGAAGATATTTTTTACTTATCTACCCATACCTTGCTGGAATGCACCTTATACTGAAACACTGTGTATAAACATTGTATGTATTTTACACCTTCTCCCCTCTTAGACTACACCTATGACAACAAGTTGATTGTGACACACTTTCAAAATAAAAAGTAGATCTTATATACGAAAACGTTGGCCACCTCTGTTGTATAGGATCATTGGCTATATGTGAATTATTGCACTTTTTTTTAAATATAATGTTAAAAAATTGATCTTCCATAGTGATTAAATATGAATCATTTGTGATACAATTTTCTCTTTTAGATATAGATATATCAGCACCGCCTTTATCAGTTTCTGCTTCATATCTTTCAAAAATACCCATAAAAATGTTTGAAGGCCATGAAAACCTTTATGAAATATGCTATCAAATGCAGTCGTTTAATAATATGATGTGGCCATATAGTTTCTATGAAAGGTGAGGTTAGAACTAATTATTTAAACTAACTTCTCTTTTGGTTATTTCATCTGTTTTGTGTTCTTTTTTTAAAATTTATTTCATGTGTTTTTGTAGCATATTTTTTAATTCATCAGTTTTATATCATACGTTAGAAAATGTTATTAGGGTATGTAAAATTCATACGTCTTGTTATTGTTATGTATTTTATACATATAATTTAATTAATTTGTGATTGTGTTTCTCTGATGTGAAAATTAGATGATAATATTGTGTAACTTATTTGGCTTTCTTATGTGTATTTTTTCCAACTTTGAAAATGCTAATACACGCTTTCACAAAAAAAAAATATATGCACCCAGAAGGAAATGAACTACTATCACAAAACTTAATATGCATCTAGTGTATAAGGAGATAAACAAATGATTACGAATTTAGAACAAAAGATTGTTTTATTAAGAAGTTATGGCATGAAAAAGGTTACAAATCAGTGAGTAGTATAGCCACCTCTGGCAGTTATACAAGTTGAAACACGGCATGGCATAGAATCAAGTAGGTTACTTATGACCCCCTGTGGAAGATCATGTAATCTTTGTTACTGGCTAATTAATTCACCGGTATTCTGGGACGACTGCAATTGCCTTCCAAGCATGCCCCGAATGTGCTGTATTGGCAAGAGGTCTGATGACCTGGCAGGACACGTGGCCTTGAAGACATTGTTGGGAGAGTCGTGCAGTATGTGGAGAGCATTGTCAAATACATCTGGCTACTTGGTAGCATAAGCAATACAACTGGCATTTAAATGTCATCCAGGTAACTGCGAGCCGTCATAGTGCCTTGAAAAACAACTAGAGGTGATCTTGTGTCCCAACTAATTGCTTCCCACACTGTCACACGTTGTGTAATTCCCGTATGCCGCTTGACAACAAATGTCAGATCGGACCACTAGCCTAGCCGCCTCCACACATGTGTGTGTTGGTGATCAGCTCTGAAACTGAATTGGTATTCATCCCTGAAGATCACACTCAGCTTGCCCAAGTTCAGCAAAAATCCAATCGACACTGCGTATGATGTGTGGTCAGTGGTAGGCATCTTAATGGACATCGGGATCATATACCAGCGTCGGTCAGTCATCTCGGAATGGTTTCCCTTGATACCACTCCATGTCTGGAAGGTGATAAATGTCATCGAATCGATGCTAGCGATGCTGTCATTACGGAAGTGGCAGCTGTTATGATTGCATGATCCTCATGCTCATTTGTGTTCTTGGGACACTCTGACCCTCTACGATGGTGAACTATCGCTTCCGTGATCTATTGTTGCCAACACTGAGAAACTACCATATCGCTCCGACCGAGGTGGCAACCTATGTACCTGTTCGACCAACCTGCTTCTCTAAGGCCTACTATACGCCACTTCTGAAAGTGCAGCAATTGTTTGTACTGCCCCCAGTTATATCTCAGAAGCTTCTCTAGTCACAATGCCATCCATCCAAGTCGGAAGATTCATTTGACTAGCCCTACACCACGAACAATCATGTTTTTAAAGTTATGGTGTCAAAATTAAAATCATTTGCATATCTCGTACCAGACTACATTCCTGGCGTTGTATTTCATGACTGTGGTTCAATTTTTTCTGGGTGCATATATATTTTTTGTGGCAGAGTGTGTATTGCAAATCCACTTCATTTATTACAAATAATGTGTGCATGCCTGGAGTATTGAGAATAATATGAATGTAGTTATGTAAGTTATTGCTAATTATAAAAAAAAAAGTAAAATTATAGTATGTATTAAACCATTTACATTATAAACCCTGATGTCTGTAGTATCTTTAAGAACACTGATTGCAAATATTGTCAGTGCTATTTAATCTCTGCTGTAACCGACGATTATAAAGCAGTACTTATAAATTTTTAATTAAATGCATGAATACAACATGTGCATTGTTTTGACATGTATATGTTGTTAGCAACTGTATTTTCAGTGACTGTAGCACAATATATTTTACAACCATTGTGAAAGTTCTTTAAAATAGAGCATAGAAATGTGTAGTTTCACTTACTTTAATCTAAGCAACTGTAAATTGAAATCTCCATTTTTACTTGATTTCTTCAAATATTTTCATCTTTCATAACAGAAACTGTACAGAAATGTGATCTATTTATTATAGATATTATGCATCTTAAAACTTGCAGATGCTTATATTATGTTTAAGCAGTAAACTTCACTATAGCATGTGATGAAATAATTATACTCTTAAATTTGACTTTGGCTGTCCATGTTTCTTTAATGATCTGTTAGTGCTTTTCCTTTTTATAATCATCCTGCTTTGAAGCAGTGCACACTTGGAGCTGAGCAACAAAGCAGTATAGACTAACAATTATTGTTTTTCAGAAATGGCCATTTGTTGTGTTTAAAATATGTTAAAGCTTCTACAAACTCTAGGTAAGAAGTGATTAAGATAAATCTGAAATGCAGAGCAGATGGTTAACTTATATATAAAGTATATTTTTTAAAAAAATAAAAGGAAGATCGATTTTCGATAGTGCACATTTAGCTGCAGCAGTAGTCAAAACGTTTTGTATGAGGAATTATGTATGTTTTCTTGCTCATTTGTTAAGAGAGAGATTCAATGGTATAGTACAACATCTAGAATCATTAAACACTGATTATTTTTCAAGTCACTATATTCAATGAAATGAATTCTTTGCATAGTATTTGTTTTTTCTTCATTGTAAGTCATACTCCTTAAAAAGATGTTTATGAAAGATATTTCTTTTAATGCAACTAATCATTATGTATTTTTATGTAAATCAACTTCTGTTTTTCATTTAATACCAAAAATGCATTTTGCAGATTAAAATGTAGAATTTATTGCAATAAATAAATACTGCGACTTAATAAAAGTACAATAGTGACTTGAAGAAAATAATAATGGGGGCATATTTGGAAATGTCTTAACTTTTGTTGAGATTTTTTTAAATCCATAGTATTTTATGTTAAGCTACTTCTTTCCTGTTTTTCTGTCTTCAATATTTTTTTTTTCCTGCTATGATATGTTTTATGAGTTACAGTGCTTAGTTTAAAATATTGCTTGTATTAAATTCATTCTATTTCATTTCCACTGCTAGAGAGTGAACTAACAGTGGATATATTATAGAAAACGCTGACTAATGGCAGTAATTCCAAGACGTAAGTTACCTGTTTCAAGGTAAAAAAGAAGGGGAGATAGCTGCATATGTTTTTTCCCCCTTTGCTTAATAGCATACTTGCAAATCAGTCTTCCCGAGAATGTTCTCCTTCAAGATGCCCTTTCTAAGCCAGAAAATCCCCATATGTACTGCCATAATTAAATTTCATATTTAACTCAAAGGGAACATAGCAGTGGACATGGAATTGAAATTACTAATTGGTTACAGTTTTTGAAGAATTGAAGTAAAAAAAAAAAAAAAAAAAAAAAAAGGAGAGAGAGGAAAAGATGTTTGGTTAGGTATTTCCTTTCTTTTCTTCTCATGTAGAATATTTGCCAGTCAGTTTCCTCAAGAAGGTTTTCTATGAAATGCCTTTGAAGCCAGAAATATATTTCGTATTTGTTGTCATATTTAAATATCTAATGATATGTAACACAATATATGTGTCAATATATACATATTGCCATATATTATATATCCTTACCTATAACTTAGCTATCTATAAATGCTCTCTGGTTTTACAGAATTTTGTTTGGTATAAGCTTGCATTTCTGTTTAATATTTCGTTGTTAAGGAAGAAATGTTGCAAGATTTTGATGCCTCAGAAAGTATTATTGTAGAGATAGTCATTCACTGTTATGTGCTTAACACATCAAAGTGTGATTCAGTCTATTCTGTATTGTGTTTCATGTTTTCATCAGCATGACTGCATTAACAAAATTTGAATTCATTTTAGTATTTTAGGATACTTTTGAGTGCAAAAATTTTAAACTGATCATTGCAGACTTTCACTCTTTTTAAAGTGGTTTTCTTAATTCTGTAAAGAAATGTCGTGTAAACTCTCTTCCCCATGCATTATGACCAACATTGATTTTGTGCCTTTGTAAATTTAATGGGTCTTTCGTCTTGATTTCTGGATTTCTGAAGAAAGTTTATCAAAAATTGTTAATTCAGTTGAACTTCTTCTCTATTAAGATGCTTTCTGTACCTTGTAGGAGTTCTGTAGTTATAAAAGCATACTTGGAAGCAGCTTCTTGAAGAACCTGGATTAGAATGTTGAGACTAGACCTTGATATTCACTGATAAATACATGAGAAAAACTTCTAGATTGCAATAATTTATTTTCATTTAATATTAAAACTGGTGTCATTTTTAATTTTTCAATACTGCAGTATAATTAATTTGTTTTTAGTCCAAAGGGATTTAGTCCCGAAGGACTGTTTCGTTTAGGCGTTTTGCGTTGTTTCACAAGAAACGGCGTATCACTTTTCAATTTAGTGCTTATGTTTCTTTGTTGGTTGTTATTATTATTATTTTTTTTTGACGTAGCTTTCTCTTCAAAAATCGTCTGCGTGCGTTGCACGGGAAAATAAAAAGGAATTTTAATTACAGTTCTAAATAAATAGCCAAATAAATGTGAAATTCGTAACAATATTCTCTAAAACTTTAACGAATTTTTCATTAACAAACTCAAAGATTTCAAAGCCAGCAATACCAACGTTGTACAAAAAAACATTTTTATCTCCAGCGCGTGAGAGCGTGTACCGAAATTTCTAAAGATATGCACAATTTAAAATTATTTTGCGATATTGCTGTTGAACTGAATTTTATGGTTTAAGTGCGAAGAACATGGTATTTAACAAATAAAGGTAACACACAAAATGTTAAATAAACGCCCCTTTGGACGTAATTAAAATCTGAAACCTTTCAGATTTTTTATTAGCATTATTTATTCATAAATTGTTAAAAACTTTTTCGTTATAATCAAATTTCGGGATTAAATTGAAGGTTCTGATTTAAAATTCATTTATCTTTTATACTGGATGATGTCCAAACTTCCCCACCTGTTGGAAAATAAAATGTAAGTAGTCATATTTGAAAGAAAACAAATTTGTTTAGATATGATAGAATCATCATAATCTTTTGCAGTTGCCCATCAATCTTCTGCATACTTAGATTCTTTTTTATTCTAAAGGGGCTTTGTCCCTGAAGGACTATTGTTTTCATTTTGTGATTTTGCATTAGAAACATTAAAAGTCTGAATGACTTTCCAAAGTATTGCCACCACATCTTGCACTGTATTATATTTAAAGAAATTAAATAATGAAGAATCTGCATAAATGTATGTATATTTATCCAAATGTCATAAAATAATGGTACTTAGAGCCATCCAATTTTGAATAGTGTATGTTTCCACCTGAATGTGCGCATCTGGAAACCCAAATCTGGAATTTGTTTTATTATCTATTTCATATTTTGTAAAGCTTTAACAAATGTTTTATGAACAAACTCAAACAATTTAAAAGTGAGCAATGGCAACACTCTACGGGGGGGGACCTTTTTATCTAAAGCGTGCAGAACTGTGTATCGGAAATTCTAAAGATATACTCATTTTAAAATTATTTTGCGATATTGCTCTTAAACTGAATTTTATGGCTTAAGTGCAAAGAACATGATATTTAATAAATAAAGGTAACACACAAAACGTTAAAAAACGCCCCTTTGGACGTAATTTAAAATCTGCAACCTTTCAGATTTTTTTTTTGGTGGGGACATGTTTTTTCTGCAGTGTGTGTTGTGAGGTAATTTTTAATAGCTTCCAAGGAATCAAACATCTTGCCATTCAGACTATTCTGCAGAAACTGAAACTTCCATTTTAATTCTTTCTGTTTTATAAGCTCCCCGGCATTGCTTAGGTAATATGTAATCTGACATTGCCATGATGTATGATGATGTCCTGTTGAGTGTCCTTAACCAGATATTTTTGATTAATTTTTGCACTGAGTGTGGTGAATTCCTCATGATATTTGTTTGCTATAAATATATTATCAAATGTCTTGAAGAAAATGATTCGTCTACAGTCCCACCAAATAGACTAAAGTACCTTGATTAGTCTAAACGTAGCTCTTGTCATGGGATCTTGCAATGGTATAGTTTTTAGCTCTTTTTTATTGCATGTTCTTGTACAGGATATTTCTTGTTTTTTATATTTCATGAGTTTAATGCTTTGTTTTTGAAATGATCTTAGAATTTTTTAAATGTTGAATTCATTGTAATACAATTCTTTCTTTATAAGCTGATTTTTAGCATATTGTAAATTTTCTAGTTTTTGTGACATAAGAAATAAAAGAACATGGCAAAATATTTGTTCCTTTCCATAATCATTTCAGTTAAGGACATCTTGACCCTAATGTTACTTCTGGAAAATGAAGTATTCTTTGGAAATGGATTGTATCATAATATTGCTCTTATGAAATCTCAGTTTATTAGAGCATAACTAAAATTGATCTTTCAAAATCTGTTTCCCATGTTTTGAACTAACTATTAAGGCATTTTGTCATGAAAAATTAATTACATTAATTTTATATTATTCATATTTCATCTTTTGTTGGGTGCTGAATGGTTAGTGATTTTCATTATTAAATTAATTTCTATGGTAAAGATAGTTCGAGGTGTTATCAATTTAATTCATGCTCTTATTGATTTTCATTGCTGTAAATGGTGACAGAGAAGTGTGTACTTCATCGATAAAGAAGATCATATTCTTGTAATCTCATATATGCAGTGCCCACAAATTTTTTAGAATCTTAAGCTTACAGATTCCCCCCCCCAATTTTCACAATCAATTGTAACAGAAAAGTGACTGGATGCTGCTGTATTTACATAGTTTCAAGAAGTGCATCAAAATCTGCCGTAAGTTTCCATTATAGAAGTGTTTTCAAGATAAAAATAGAAATTATATTGCAAAAAAAATTTTTTTGTGGTTCTTTCATTGACATCTAAATTGATAATCTTCATTTATATTTTTATTTAATTTTAAATTTAAAATTTACTTTGCTGATAGTATGCAAAAGAACTTTTTGATAGATACAACACAGAATTATTCAAAGCTGCCATGATGACTTAATACGCTTGGTGTTCACAAAGTCTGTAGACAATGTTTATCAGCTTCTCATTTGGTAATGAAAGAACTTAAGCAAGTTTCAGAATTTTTGTGACACAAGTTACACAGCCTTGACACACAACACAATGACTGCGGGTTGACTATCCTCTAACTGTAGGCAAATGTAAGTAATCAGTGTATTGAGGTAAACTTCGGCTGCTGTTGTTTGTTCATTGAAGAAAAATAGTCCTAAAAATCTTGTCATGCAACATCCCATGCCAAGCATTCACTTTTGGGCCGTCATGCTTCAACTGCCTTGTGACACGAGAATTTTCAGATCCCCAAATCCTCACATTATGTATACATTAAACCAAAGCAAATTGTTCAGAAAAGATGTGATATACATGAAATAATACGAGAAAAATTTGCAGAACTACCTCTTTGAGTGCTCACAATAATAGAATAAAGTTGTTTAGGAACTTTGTGGATACCATATATTTTTAACACAATGTGCAGAAAGAGAAATTGTTATCAGTTAGGTAGCGTTCATTTGCTTGCCGCAGTTTTTAGTGCAGATTGACTTCTGCATGTTATTGAGCCGTGGTAAGTACATGATATATCATTAGTCCAAAGGGGCTTTGTCCCTGAAAGACTTTTCATTTTCGTTTTGCAAGTTTGGCATCGGAAACATTAAAAGTCTGATTCACTTTTCAAACTATTGCCACTACATCTTGCAGCGCTGTATTATATTTAAAAAAATTAAATAATGAAGAATCTGCATAAATGTATGTATATTTCTCCAAATGTCATAAAACAATAGTACTTACAGCCATCCAATTTTTAACAGCGTATGTTTCCACCTGAATATGCGCATCTGAAAACCCAAATTTGGAATTTGTTTTATTATCTATTTCATATTTTATAAAACTTTAACAAATTTTTTATGAACAAACTCAAACAATTTAAAAGCGAGCAATGTCAACACTGTATTGGGGGGGGGAACCTTTTTTTCTAAAGCATGCAGAACTGCATATCAGAAAATCTGAAGATATACTCATTTTAAAATTATCTTGCAATATTGCTGTTGAACTGAATTTTATGGTTAAGTGAGAAGAACATGCTATTTAATAAATAAAGGTAACACTCTAAACGTTAAAAAAAGTCCTTTTGGACGTAATTTAAAATCTGAAACCTTTCTGTTCCCCCCCTACATATTCAAACTATTTTTCTCTTATTGCTTATTATAAACTTCAGGAAAATTATGCCTCATATTGTGTGATGATGTAATGATTTCATTCTGTTTTTATCCATACCGCTTCATTTGATATTTTATAATGACACCCTAGTGATGGAGTAACTAAAACTATAAAACAAACAACTGTGCCCTACATTCACTTTTCCATACTGAAATAAAATGGTTGTATTTTTTCATTGTTTTCTGTGGTGGTGTGTACTTTTTGACAAACAATCCATATGGATCTTCTTGTAATGAATTACACATAACTAACTTTACTTAATTTATTATTTGGTTGTGGAGGGAAGCTAATTAATTACATGAAATCTTTTGATGAATATTATATTCATGATTATTTACTAGTAACCCAGTGAACATTTAAAGAGTGTGAAACTGCACTGAATAAAAATTAAAATCATATTTATTTTTAAATTAGATGTTGCATATTACACAATGTTTATATATTTTTCATAGTGCAGAGATATAATTCTTTGGTTAACGTATTTCTCTACTCCTAAAAGACACCTTTTTTCCAAAATAAACATCATTAAAAACAGTCCGTATCTTAAAAGTCACTCATTTTCACAAATTATTAGTTGTTTCAAAGTAATTATTTCTTCCAAAATACTAATTTGAGGAAATATGGTACTTTTGTTAATAAATTGAAACTGAAAATTAAAAATATTTTCTAGATATGTGTAAATGTTTCATTTCATTTATTTTATTAGCATAGAATCAAATTTTTTTATTTTTCTATTGTTGATAATAAAATGAAAATGTGTATTTTAAAGTCGGGAGAAAAATGAAATATGTTGGAATATTAGCACATTTGCTGCTGATCAGATGATTTGGTGGTGTAATCCATCACAGTTGCTGGTGGCTGGTTTTTTGATATGGTGATATTATAAGCCAACTGTCAGTAATGGATCCAGCATATGGTGAGATTAACACTTTATTTTCACGTTAGTCGGCATTGTGTAAGGTGTTAAAAAAGCCTGTAAATTGCTTTTTGTTTTACATTTTTCTTCCCCCCCCCCAAATTTTTCCTTTATTTGAGTGAGGTGAATGACAATTTACGAGGGCCTTCTCACCCTACATGAGCATGATGTCAGTATAAAAGACCATTAACAGATAAAAAACTTCCTAAAAATTTTGAAGGCACATAATCAGGGTTACAGATGAAAACATGCAGAAAAAAAACGCCACGCGAAAACGTAGTCGTATTAAACATCATACAAGAAAAGGAAGCAAGGAGAAAACAGTGCAGTTCTAAACATCGTCTTTGAAAATAAAGCTATTCAAAAACTTTATAGTTTAAAGACATCGTCGTCGAAAATATCATGGTAAAAAATAAATCACCTACAAATCATTGTATGACGATAACATCGCAGACATGTGTTTTTCAGACTTTAAAAGTTGTAAATGCATATTTGTGTAATAACTTGTGAGTGCAAGAATGTATGAAGTGTAATTTTACTGTTATATTTTTTAATTAACTAAGAAATCTTTGCTGAAAAATTAAGAAGGAAACTTCAAACAGTATTTAAAAGCTGAAGATAAGTAGAAAATTAATTCTACTCAGCAGCGGATAACAGAATTTTATAATTTGATGCTTAATTAAGCAAATTTAATAAAGATAACCACATCCAGTTATCTATCTTCCTTTTTATAATCTTTTTGAGACTATTTTTCATGAAAAATTGCCTATAAAACTTTATAAAAAAATTAATTAATTGATGACCTTTATTAGTTAACTGCATAAGTTTAAAATTGTGTTAAATGCTATACCGAGCATTATTTTTCTACTTACACATTTTCAGATTTTTAATGCTTAAATTTGTTTCTTATTTTTTCAGCAAAAATTTATTGGTTGATTCAAATATATGAAATATAAAAGTAAAAATATTCCTCATGCCTTCTTGCGCTCATAAATCATTATGAGATGAGAGTCAAAAGGACCTTTCTGGCACACTCTTCCAAAAACCTGAATGACTGTATCTCGTCAAATATTTCTAATAGAATATGTATGTTTCTACATATTTTTAGATATGACAGGCTCTAAAAATACAGGAAAAAAAAACAAAAAAACTTAAGTTTATGGAATGAAATATAAGTGTTAATAAATGATATAAAAATGTATGTTTTCATGTTTTTTAGATATGAAAAATACACAAAAGTCTTAAGCTTTTCAAGTAAAAGGACATAGAAATATATTTTTAGGTATAAAAATCTTGAGTTTTTGGAATAAAATATAAGATTAAAAAAATGACATAGAAACATAATGATATTCTAAGAGCATTGCCAAATTGTACGAATATTCTCCGTCAATCATACCTTCATAGTTGAATATGTAATTTTCTTGGTTGCATTATCAGTAAGTTTTCCAAGACGTTTTTTAAGAAAATATTCTTTTTCTTCATCATCTACTTCTATTTTTACAATACATGAATCTCCGTATTTAGTTTGAATTTTTCTCAGTAATGTCAGATTATATCTCCCATGCTCTAAATCTTTCAATTTTAGACTTTAATGATTTTTGAATTTTTCTCAATAACGTCAGATTATATCTCCCATGCTCTAAATCTTTCAATTTTAGACTTTTAGGATTTTGAATTTTTCTCAATAACGTCAGATTATATCTCCCATGCTCTAAATCTTTCAATTTTAGAGCTTTAAGATTATATCATTAAGATAATCTATTGAATTCTTCCATTTATTGGTAAACATTTTTTAAAGACTGTTATTTAGTCCATCTATAAAAGGAGAATCTAAAACTAGTAATACAATGTGATTATTTTCGGCCAGATTGTATTCCCACTCATCATAACATTTAATATTTTAAAATTCATTTATAATGAGAAATCGTTTTCATTAAAATTCTTGATTTTATATTTTACAATGCAATATTCTACAAATCTAGAACTTTTAAATACTTTCTAAATATCCAATATTATATTTTGCAAGTAAATTCTTGACTGTGTCTTATTATATTTTGCAAATAAATTATTGACTGTGTCTTGCGTAGTTCCATTTATTTGTAAACATTTTTAAAATCAGAATTTAAAAATAATATTGTGATTATTTCACCAACAATATAAATTTTTTTAATATCATATAAAATTACTAACCCTTCATTTTCTTCCTTTTTAATTAATTCAGTCATTGTTTGAAATTTTTCTGATAATTCTTTTTCAGATGCATCAGAGAGCGAATCTGATGCTTCTGAAATATATTTTTCATACAAATCATTACAAAGAGAGTAAATTTTTTACAGTTTGAAAAATTTAAAGCTCTAATATCATTTTATGATTTCTCCAGTTATTTAGAATTAATTTTTTTAGAAATCCTAAGGGATATACTAAAGGTACAGTTTCTTTAAAATGTTTTTCCAACCTTTTTCTAATTTCTGATCTTTAAAAATATAAAATTTAACTTGAAAATTTTCCATAAATTCATCTGATTCTTGATAGCTAGAAATACATTTTCAATCAACTTTATGTTTTTCAATAAATTCTTCTGTTAGTCTTGATATCTAGAAATATATTCCCAATCAACCTTATTTTTAAATCTTTCAATAAATTCTTTTGTTAACATCTGACATTTAATGTCAGATGTTAACATTAAATGTCAGATGTTAACAAAAGAATATCAAAGTTAAACATCTGACATTAAATGTTATCATTTAATGTCAGATGTTAACAAAAGAATGTTAACAAAGATGTTAACATTTAATGTCAGATGTTAATAAAAAAAGCAGTTAGAAAATGGTATTCTTATAAAATTACAAGCTAAAATTATGGTGAAAAAAAAAAGATTCGGCATTCAAAAAGTTTTAGAGGAATTTCATAAACCTGTTATTAAAGAAATAGAAAAAATATGATTATGATGAATTTTGAGAAATATAAGTGAAAATATGGTGTAGAATAATGAAAAATAATTATAAAGTAGTTCTGAAAAATGTAAAATTAATATTAAGTCATTACAAATTTAAAAATGATGCTAAGATTCTGTTTGGAAACTTAAAAATTGAATGGAATCAATTCAGAATGTTAAAATTCTCTCCACTATTTTTTTCATGCTGTACGTGTAAGATCACATCTACTTCAGATGTTTTAAGCTTATATATTCTCCCTCAGTATGTTGAAAGAGAAAAGAATGCAACATAAAATAATATAGTAATTCATAATTTAAATATAACTGATTGTTATTTAACGGTTAATAAAAAGGAATTCTGAAATACAAATTATAAAATGGATTTTTCTAAAAATATAATAATAATAGATGATATGAATCTCTTTTAAAAGCAGGATTAAATTATATTAATTCTGAAATAGGATGTATGATAGATGTTTTAAAATTTGAAAAACTCTATCCTATTTTTTTGTTATGATCTCTCTAATCATGACAGTTATACTTCAGTCAGGGATACTGAAATAAATTTTAACTGGACATTCAGAAATAATCCTAAAAAAATATATAGATTTTACTTGTAGAAATGTACTTTAAATACAGCAACCGAAGAAAATGCTGTGATAGAAACTGTAAAATTATCATTATAATAAATGGCGGCTTATTATCAAATTTTTGATGGTGAAATGAAAGAAGGGCCTGTAGGTCCTCCTGGTATTGGTTTTAAGTTAACAGATGGAAATTAGGATATGGAGGATAAAATTTTAAAAAATTATTTAAATCCTGTAGGTAATCATGATACTGCTAATGAAGAATTTGTAGTAAATATATAGAACGTAATTATTTTGAATTGAAAATGAGTTAGTTGAAAAATTGAGAAATCAATACCAGTTTGTTAAATTTTACTGAAGGAAATGTAAGACGTATTAGAGGCATAGGAGCGATTAACAAAGAAAATTCTGATGATAATCAAGTAAACAGAAGTATATTATAATTTAAAAGGAAATTAAAAGATAAACATTTGTAAATCAAGGTGGTTATAGATGCAAAAGAGAGAAGAATAGAAAATGTTGAAATCCAATAAAGGATCAAGATCCTGCAACAAAAAAATATGTTTCTGATATTATTAACAATTCAAATAATTTTAGTCCTTTTTAAGCTACGAAGTTCAACTAGCTGGTGATAGCAAATATGAATATGGTACACCTGTATGTAAAGATAGATAATTTTTTTACACATATCGTATGGGTGGTGATTTCAGAGTAGAAATTAAAATAAAGAAGGTTTCTGCTACTGAACTTTTAAAAAATGAGGAAGTGCTAGACTGGAAGCTTGAATTGTAGTCTAAATAAGTGGGTGTTAATTGGAGCAAGATTTCTAGAAACAGGGTTTAACTGAATATTTAATTAGAAATTTTGAAAATGCATTGGGATTTGATTTCTAGATATAAAAAATTATCTGAACCATTACACTTTTGTCATTTTTTTATTCTTATATTTTATTCCAAAAACTTAGTATTTTTGTATATTTTCTGAAAAAATTTCATATGTAAAAAACATATATTTTTATGTTATTTTGTTCCAAAAATTTAAGATTTTTGTGTATTTTTTGTATCAAAAGATATGTAAAAAACATATATTTTCACATCATTTTAATAGTTATAATTTATTCCAAAAACTTACGATTTTTCCGTTTTTTTCCTGTAAATTTTTAGTCTGTCATATAAAAAATTATGAAAAAGCATACATATTTTGTTAAAAAAGCTTGACATGAGATAGAATCGTTCAGGTTTTTTGGAAAAGGGCATCAAAAGAGGTCTTTTTGACTCATATTTATTATGCGAATTTTTAAAGCTTGGAAGCGCCTGTCTGCAATGCTATCGTCATGCGATGCATGCGCTTTATTTTTGGCCACGATTTTTTCGACGACGATGTTTTTAAACTATAAAGTTTTTGAACCGCCTTATTTTCGATGAACGTTTAGTTTCACGCTATTTTAGAACTGCAGTTTTTTCTCCTTGCTTTCTTTTCTCTCGCGATGTTTTGTAAGAGGACGTTTTCGTCTTGCGTTGTTTTCTGGACGATGTTTTCGACGGATAAATAATGTTTTATCAGACAATTATGTGAGTTTGTTCAATTCCTCCAGGGAAGTACAAAATGTCCCTAACACAGATGATTCGGAATGTACGGATCATGATGAGAAGGAAGAAAATGATGTAGATATTTTAACATAACGGAATCTGTAATATTAGGTAATGAAATTTAAAAAAGATTCAATATCTATGAAATTCCTTTCTTAAATGGGTGGCTTCTGGTGAAGTTTCACATACCTGGCCTTGCAGCAAACATATTAAAGGCATCTGAAAATAAAGTAAATTAACTATACTCTGATGTAAAAACTGTATTATCAAATAAGATCATGTTTCCTCTAAAATTTTGCTTTTACTTCATCTGAGTGACTAAAATATGTAATTTGAAGGACTGTATTTGGAATCTTTTCCTCATATTCGAAACTGAATTGTATTATTTTTTATAACATTGAAAATGCTTTATGTTTTATATTAAAGGTCATGTCATCCTACTACTATATTGGAGTCTTTGTATCCATGCTCTGAAGAATATTCTAATTTAATTCCTGCTACGGGGTGTGTCAACATTCGCTCAAAATTGAAGGTATAGTAAAATATGTCTTCAAATTATAAATAAGATTTTCAATATTTGAAGTGGTGCAATTAAAGTTGCATGACTTTTGCATGTCACTTCACTTTCAAATCTTCTCCCTTATGAACTTTTCCCTGTTTTCCTACAAGTATTTGTGTTTGTTGAAAAAGTAATTAAATTTATTAAAGATTATCTTTTAACTGGAAGTAGAAAATGTGAACAAAAATGCAATGAATACTAGATTTAACAATTATAATAAAACAGAAGAAAATAATACTAAATCAACTGAAAAATATCCATGAGCTTAATTTAAATTCTTGCCTGGTAATACTTATTTGTTAACAATTTTTAATGTATACAGACATTTTTTTTTTACTTAATTTTATCACATGAATTTGTAACATGCATGCTGAAATTCAATTTTTAACTTTTTGACCTTAAAGCAATGGAATAGTGTGGCTTGCTAAAATTCCAGTGCCAAATGGTGTACCAAATGATTCTGCAATCAAAAGTTTTACGCATTATTATAATCTTGGTAGCATGCCTTTTCTAATTCTGTTGAATTAACTTTTCATAAATAAACAATGTCACATTGTTAGCTACATATTCCCATATTATGCTTTATGATTTTTGCCTATATGGAAATGCTATGGAAGCCATTCAGAACACTTTTGAAATATGTCCGCATAATATCAGAGAAACTCAGTGACAAATATGGTTAAGAAATTCTGAAATGGAAATTTTAACCTTGAGAATGAGCCTAGAAGTTGATGACCAAAGCATATGAAGATGATAAACTGAAGATGCTGCTTGAGTCAAATCCTTGTGTTTTCAATAAAGAAATAGCGGGGGAGGGGCTGTGTACAGTTAATTTTTACTAGTAGATCACTTGATATGAAGAGGAAAGTTTTTCACGTGGGTATTTGTTTCCAAATGATTTCATAGCTGAAAACTGTCATATTTATACATCTCTGTTTGCAAGAAATTAGTGGAACCCTACTTGAGTAATATTGTGAATGGAGTTGAAAAAAGTATTTTTTATACCAATGGTTGCTCGTAAAAGATATTGGCTAACTGCAGAAGAGATGCTAAATCGCACCAAAAAAGCAGGATTGTATTGAGAGAAAGTTTTATTCCGGTATATATGCTGGAATACACAAAGTGCGGTGTATTTTGAATTGCTAGAAAATAACCAAACCTTTAATGCGTGTTGAATAATTTGAAAGAAGTACGCTAGAGGGCGCAGATGCCCGTGTTGTTGTAGAGTGGAACTAAGGATTGCTTATGTTGAAGGCGGCGGCCTAAAAATAGGCTCTGTACATTAAAATATTGTTAAAAGTGTTAAAAATTTGTGAACCACTGAACCACCTCACCTGATCTAGAAGCCTAATTCTATACGGTGCATGCAGCGTAAAGATAGAATTTTTGAAAGCTTTTGTTTGTTTCGATTTGGATTAATGAAAAGTTCATATTAAAGGGACAATGGAATTCCAAATTAAGATAGAGAAATCTTAAATTAATTATTTAGTGACTATTTGTGGTAAATTAGTAAATGTTTATTATTGCTGTCTTTGGTATATTTAAATTAAATAGAATGGAAGATAAGTTAGACAGATTGAAACGTAAACGTTCCACATTAAGATCGTCTGTTACAAAGTTGATTAAAGTGATTGAAGACAAATTAAAACTTGAAGTAGAGAAAAATTCGATAAAAGAATTACGGGAATTGTATGAATTATTAACCGAAAAGAAAAATAATTTGAGAACGCTTGACGATGAAATAGAAGAGTTAATTGATGTTAACTTAATTGAAGAAGATTTATAGTTTAAGCGAAGAATATAATGACAAATGTATAATTGCTTGTAGTCAAATTAAGCAGTTTCTAGATGTGGTTACCGCAGTATCGCCAACGCCGAATCCCCAAAGTTCTGATTTGAACCAGTCTAGTAGTAAACGGAATTTTGCAGGTAAGTTCCAGTTCTACTGGAAATAGTACACTGAAATTACCAAAATTAATGATTGATAAATTTTGGAGAGACCCCAGACAATGGAATGAATTTTGGAATAGTTTCGAAAATTTGATAGATAAAAACGAAACGTTCTCAAAAATACAAAAATTTGCATATTTAAAAACATTCTTAACGGGACAAGCTTCGAATGTTGTTTCAGGCTTTGAATAAACAGAAAGTAATTATGATAGTTGTGTAGCATCACTAAAAGACAGATATGGTCGAAAAACCTGATAATTCATTCATGAATAAAATTCTCAATTTAGAAGCCGTAAAAATTCTGCGAATGTAAAGGCTTTACGTAAGTTGTATGACGAATTAGAAGTTTCGATTCGTAATTTGGAAGCTTTAGAGTTAACTTCTGGCTCATATGGACATTTACTAATTTCAATATTGTTAAAATTAATTCCGGAAGATTTAGTTTTGGAATTTAATCGCCAAAGGGGATCAAAAGATAAAGTTTCGAAATTAACAGAGTTTATTAAAACAGACATAGAATGCAGGGAAGTTTCAAATTTAGATTAAATGAGAGAAAAAATCATGTACCTCCGCGATTCGATTAATCAAAATATGAAACTAGAAAATATGTAAAAAATACACCCACGGCTGCATTTCATACTGCAGTTAACCGAAAATGTATCTTCTGTGATAATTTGCACGAGCCATCTAAATGCGAAGTGAATGCTTCTGATAAATTAAAGAAACTTAGATCCGGAAATCGATGCTGTTCTTGTTTTAAAAAATTTCATACATCAGAAAAGTGTAGAAACAAAACTAAATGTAATAAATATGGTGGAATGTATCACAATGAATCGATTTGTACTAATAAATCTTCTGTAAATAAAACGTCAGAACAAAGTTGTTCCGAAAAGGAATCTGAATCTCTGACTATCCTGAATTCTGAGGAAAGAAATAGAGTTCAAAACTTAAAATTGATTGCTTCTGTTCCTAAATGTGATAATAATAATTACTGTAATGCCAGGGAAATATTATTACAAACTTGTACTGTTTATGCTTGTTCTAATATAAATCAAAATTAACTAGATTAATTCTTGATCAAGGCAGTCACAGAACCTTTATAATGGGAAAATTGGCCGACTATTTAAAACTTATTCCAATCCGCTATGAAAGACTTTCCGTTTATTCATTTGGTGCGACCAAGGCAATGAATCATTCCTACCCGGTCCTTGAAATCAAAATTAAGAATTGGAAACAAAATAATAAAATAAAAATTGAGTGTTGGATGTCGGATGTTATTTCCTCGACGCCCATCAATGTACCTAGTAAGCAAATTGCAGGCTTCATGGAGCGTTTGCAGATTGCCGATTGCTCTGGAAAAAATAGCACAGATGTTGAGATATTAATTGACAGGGATGAATTCTGGAATGTGTTTTATTCCGAAAGAATTAAAATATCTGAAGGGTTGTAGGCAGTCAGTTTTGTGTTTGGTTGGGCGGCTGCAGGAATCGAGAAAAATAAAACGAATAAAAGGTGTTCTGAAAATTTAGCAGTACTGACAAACACTGTTGCGTTGAAGGATTTAAGAGGTTTTTGAGAATTAGAACCCATGGGAATTAATGATTCTGATGATTATTTCGATATTAACTGCGAAATAATAGACCAGTTTGAAAGAAATTTGCGGTTTAAAAATGGTAGATATACAGCAAATTTAATCTGGAAACATAGTCCGAATAATCTGGGAAATAATTTTAAGGTAGCAAAGAAACGATTCGCGAACCTTCACAATAATAAGTAAAACTCCGGAGAATTTTCAAGACTATAAAAAAATAATTGAAAATCAGATATTAGAAGGAATTGTTGAGGAATGTCGGAATAATAATACAAATTTGGGATATTTTATGCCGCACCGAGTAGTGATACGATCTAGTGAAATCACTAATGTAAGAACTGTTTATGACGCTAGCTCAAGGGCAGAGAACATGAATTCTTTAAATGACTGCCTTGAATCGGGACCTAATCTAAATCCCAATATACTGGACATTATGTTAAATTTTCCTAAGTTTAAGATAGCGTTTTGTGGAGACGTTGAAAAGGCCTTTTTGATGATAGGAATTGCCAAAAGTGATAGACAATTTCTAAAATTTCTTTGGTTTTTTGAAAATAATGACTCATTTAAGATTATGCAAACGTGTCACGTAGCTTTCGGTTTTGACTATAAAACCTTTCATTTTGCCCGCCATTATGAAATACAATGTACGTTCAGGAAGTAAGTTCCGTTTGGTAATAAAAGTAAATTGTGTACAGCTACAGAAAAGTTATTTATTGCACAAAATTCAACAACTCTTAAACTACTTTTCCACATAACTGCCGAAATATTGCAGGCATTTGTCATAGCGTGGCACAAGTTTTTGTATACCTTCTTCATAGAAATTTGCCGCCTGTGTCTTCAACCAGTTGGAAACAGTTTCTTTCAGCTCGTCGTCATTGTTAAAGTGTTGACCGCCAAGGAAAGACTTAAGATGTAAGAACAGATGAAAGTCGCTAGGAGCGAGGTCAGGGCTGTACGGAGGATGGTCAAACACGTCCCAGCCAAATCCCTGTAGGAGGTTTTTCGTCACATTTGCAGTGTGTGGTCGTGCGTTGTCGTGAAGAAAAACAACACCTTTTGACAGCAATCCTCGGCGCTTATTCTGAATTGCACGGCGCAATTTCCGAAGTGTCTCGCAATAAGCATCTGCTCTGATTGTTTGACCACGCGGTAAGAAATTAATGAGTAAGATGCCTTTCCAGTCCCAGAACACTGTGCACATCATTTTTCGAGGTGTCAAGATTTGCTTCGGCTTAACCTTTGCTGGGGATGAAGTGTGCCTCCATTCCATTGATTGCCGCTTACTTTCAGGGGTGTCGTAAGAAACCCAAGTTTCATCTCCTGTGACTATCTGTGTCAGAAATTCTTCACCGCTTTCAGCATAACGGGTCAAAAACTGAAGTGCACTACCCATCCGTTTTGTTTTGTGTTGCTCAGTAAGAATCTTTGGTACCCAACGTGAGCAAAGTTTACGAAATTTCAGTTTTTCGGTAACAATTTCATGCATTAGTGATCGTGAAATTTGGGGAAATTCCATAGCGAGAGCACTAATTGTAAACCTTCGGTTTTCATGGATCTTGTCATCAATCGCGTGAACCAGTTCTTCTGTAACCAAAGATGGACGCCCACTTCGTTCTTCATCGTGCAGATCACTACGTCCGTCATTAAACTTTCGGACCCATCCTCTCACCATTGAAACACTCATCGCTTTTAGTCCGTAAACATCGCAAATTTGCCGATAAATTTCACTAGGTTTCACTTTCCTCGCATTCAGAAAACGAATCACAGATCTGATTTCACAAGCGGCGGGATTTTCAATCAACACCGACATTGTAAACAAGCACAACAAAGCGTACGTGACTGACAGCGATCTCCAAATGGCGCGCGTTTCTTATCCTTGATACAGAGCGTCTACTGCGCATGTGCGGAACTGCGATCGCAGAGCTGCAGCGGAGATAAATTGAAACGGAACTTACTTTCTGGACGTGCCTCGTATCACATTCGGAAATATAAAGATAAAATGCCGGACAGTTTCGAAATGTTAAACTCTTCTATCTATGTCGACGACCTGTATTTCGGAGCAGAAACAGTTGAAGATGCGTATCGGTTACCTGTAAACCGGTTAACATATTTAAGAATGCTGGGATGAATTTCAGAAAATTAAGAACTAATTCTAAAGCATTAAATGATTTATGGGTCTTAAATGGGATAAAAGAATCAGATAAAAAATTAATTAGTGAATCAAATTTTTTGGGCATGATTTGGAATTCCATTGAGGACAATATAAAGTTAAATTTAAAAAAAAAAAAAATTGA
Organism: Stegodyphus mimosarum; assembly: GCA_000611955.2. NCBI lineage: Eukaryota > Metazoa > Arthropoda > Arachnida > Araneae > Eresidae > Stegodyphus > Stegodyphus mimosarum. Next base: position 1,248,235 of record KK121640.1, on the reverse strand, counting down.
CTTTTCTACTGAAAGCGATTTTGCTTCAAAAAGGAAAATTTTACAAAGTATTGCCTAAATATACGATCCATTTGGATTTATTGCGCCCTTTGTTATTCGGGCGAAAATTATTATGCAAGAAATCTGGTGTTCCGGTGCTGACTGGGATGAGGTCCTTCCTGAGGAGATTGGGGACAAATTTAAGATTTGGCGGGATGAACTTTGTGATTTAACTGAAATATCTATACAGAGAAATTTTTTTGATGACGATCTAATGAATGTAAGCCTTCACCTATTTTCGGACGCCAGTCTTAAAGCATATGGGGCCATCGCATATTTCAGATACTGTACGAGTGATTCAGAAATTAAAACTTCCTTTATCATGTCGAAATGCAGGGTTGCACCTTTAAGATCAATCACGCTTCCTCGTTAAGTTAATGGGAGCGCTCATGGCTGCTCGAATGTATAAATATTTAAAGAAACTGTTTAGCGATTTAATTGAGAATGTTTATTTTTGGAGCGATTCTGAAATCGCCATTACCTGGATTAAAGGTTCGCCAAATAATTGGAAACCATTTATCGTAAATTGTGGTACGGAAATACAGGGTATATGCAACACAAAATTGTGGAACCACTGCGAAGGGAAACAAAACCCTTCAGATTTACTAACTCGAGGAATTAGCGCTCAGTCACTAGTAAAGAATGATTTCTGGTGGCATGGGCCACACTGGTCACGTTTTCCTATTAAAAAATTTCCGAAATAAAAGGAATAATAACCAAATTCAGAACCGTTAGAATTAAGAAAAAGTATTATTTTGACTGCACCCGTAATTGACAATGAATCCCCAATTCTGGATATAGGAAAATTCAGTTGTTTAGGAAAATTACTCCGAATTACTGCCTATGTATTAAAATTTATTGGGAGGCTTCTGGAAAGGTCTACAGAGAATGGACCTTTAAGTGCTTTTGACATTGAAGCAGCTGAACTTTGTTGAGTAAAAATTACTCAACGAGAATCGTATCAAATGCAAATAATTAAGCTATAAAATAAAAAAGCAATTCTAGATTCTTCCATCTACTCCCTTAATCCGAGGCTTGATGAGGAGGGAATTCTTCGGTTGGAAGGTTGCATTCAATTTGCAGACTATCACAAGAATTTAAAACACTCTATTCTATTACCCTCTAAATGCAAATACGCCGAGTTGATCATCATGGACTCACATGAAAAGATATTCCATACTGGAGTTAATTCGACACTAACTCAGATCAGAGCCAAATACTGGATCATTAAGGGGAGGCAACGTGTTAAAACTGTCATCACTAAATGTCTGATATGCAGACGATATAATGCTCGCCCTGGGGTACAGGATATCGCTCCACTTCCTCCGGACAGAATCCAAGAGTCGCCTCCATTTGCTGTAACCGGGTTGGACTTCGCGGGTCCATTTTTTACGAAGGACAGTCAAGGTAAATTTTACATGTTGTTGTTAACGTATGCGGTTACTCGTGCCTTACATATAGAGATAGTAACTGATCTGAGCACTGAACGTTTTTTACTAGCTTTCCGGAAATTTTTAGCTCGACGAGCTTTAGATCTCGACGAGGACTGTGTACCACCGTGTACTCCAACAATGCCAAAACTTTTAAAAGAGCTGACAAAGAACTAAAACGTATTTTCAAAACTTTGAGTGACTCATCTGTGACAGAATTGTTTTCTGCTAGAGGCATAAATTGGAAGTTTATTATTGAGAGGGGTCCATGGTGGGAAAGTTTTGGGGAGCGTATGATACGAACCATAAAATCCAGTTTACGCAAAATTATTGGTCTATCATCATCCCTCACGGTTAACGAGCTTGAAACAGTGCTCATTGAAATCGAGGCAATGATTAATTGTAGATCAATTACCTACGTATTTAGCGATCCCAATGAACCTTCTCCTCTAACGCCCTCACATTTTCTGGTTGGTAGACGATTATTATCTTTGCCTGGTAATAAAATAGCATCAGCTAACTTGATTGAATCAAGAAATTCAATTATTAAACGATATAAATACCATCAAGATATTTTAAATCATTTTTGGAAGCGTTCGAGAACGGAGTAGCATTTTAATCTGAGATCTGCCAATATTTGTCCTCCAAACTCGAAAGCATCTCATAAGGGGGCATTGTCATCATCGATTTCGCTCAAATTTATAGGACATGCAGGGCTTGGCTACAAATGAAAGTACCCGAAGTGGGAACTCCAGGCGGCGAAGCGTTTAGAAAATAAAAATTTTGACGCTGCTCTCGCACCGTATAAGCCATTTACGTTAGGGCGTTTGCCAAGCAGCGGTCGGCGCGGGGGTAAGAGCTCAGAGTAGTAATGCGATGATCGTGGGTTCGACTCCCCTTGTAGAGACTTTTTTTTTCTGAATTTTTATATTATTCTTTTTCCAATTAAGCTATAAGGTCTTTCCAATTAAGCTCTTATTCTTTTTCCAATTAAGCTCCCTCCTTCTTCGCACGCCTTCGTGGCGTAGTGGTCTGAATGCTCGACGCGTAACCGAGAGGTCCGTGGTTCGATTCCCGGCGAAGGCATTGCTCAGTTTTCATGTCTGATGCTTCGAAATAACCTAATGTCTCTACAAAGCAAAGAGGTGAATATTTATTTATTTATACTCAAAAGGCATAGACAAGGTAAAACGTTCGGACTTTTCAACAAGGGATTGTAATTAAAGAGCATACGAAAAGACTTTGTACGTAAAAATTCAAAACTTTATTTGTCGACATTCGATGATTATATGTGTCTGGATGATATTTATCATAGAAAGAGGGGAAACAATAATCATTTCTGCATCTAGTACATGTTATAAAGCCGCATTTTTACAATAACATCGTTGTTTCAACGTCACCATAGAAAAACATACTTCATTGACATTCATAAAGCATTCTCTCTCATCGCAAAGTTTAGAAGCGAACCACGCATAGCGTAACATGTTACCGAAATACTGGGGCGAATTATTGATGATGAACAATCCATTGTATTTTTATGCAGTCTTCACTTGAAGTTATTTCTTTTTCTTGCTCGAAGAGATAAGAACAATTTTCTATTTTTTAAAAAAAGTTCTTCACCTGACGATAAAAATATATATCGCAGGGTTACACCAGTGGGGTACATTTAGGGGGAATTACTTTGATGCTACATGTTGGCAATCCTTCTTCATCTTGGAAGAGTTCGTCTTATAATTGCGGATTTGTTTGTCCTCCCCACGAGTAAACCAGCAAAAGAAATTTGTTCTTTTGTACAAGTTACGACAAGTCTCTTTACGTACGTACTTCCTCTAGCGATTAATGCAAGTTGCTCACCATTAAAGCCTATTACAGCTATATGAAATAACGACAGGTGTCGTGTTATAGAAATGGGCTCCTAGATCAGGTGAAGGTGGTTTAGTGCTTCACAAATTTTAACACTTTTAAGATTTTTAACAATATTTTAATGAACCATGTACAGAGCTCAGAGATGCTCAACCTGATGTGATTCTTCGTCCCTGTAACGCTATACATCCTAGAGTAATAATTTAATAATGAGACTCATTTTCCTAAGCGTCCGGGTGTTACCCCACCTTTTACAATATATTTATATCATTTCAGCATTTGCACATAAGCAGGTGAAGAAAATGTAATGTATGAATTTTTTGTGGAAAAAGTGAAAGAATTTTTCAAAAGAGGAATTGAAAATTTTTCTTAAAAGATGGGCAAAACTCATAAAAAATAATTAAGAATTAAAGTTATGCAACTTTTTTTTTTCGCATTTGAAATTGTTTATCTCAACACTGCTTTACTTTGTGATTTATGTGATTGTTTCTCGGCTTTAAGCATATTCCTTAGTGTATTTTCTCACATGTCTGTGGGATATTTAAAATTTATTTTTAAGTGTGTCTTTGTATCTTACAATTAAGGTATGACCTTCTATTTTAAAACTAAAACTGCCATTGTAGTTTTTCCCCCTTAACTCTGTCTTTAGGTTGAATGTTCACAAAGGTGGGAAGGTCTGAATACCATTCTAGTAGATGTGAAACCTTATGTACTTCTGATTAACAGATTAAATACTGACTTGTATCTCTTTGACAAGAATGGATTTCAGTGGCTTCTGTCTCAAAACTCAGTGGCTATGCCTTCATTTTCTGAAGTGAGTATGAGAAAAAGTAAGGAAAAAATAACTGATTAAATGGCACTTTGCTTTAATGTTTTTCCATATTTCATTATCAGTTCATTTTGTCAAAAATTAAATTTGAGAATAATCCAATGAGAGAATTTTCAAATGGTAGATGAAATATTGGAGTTTATGTATAAATCATAGCATAAATAGACACTGCTTTTCTAATCTGAAAGGATCATTTTAAGTATTTTATTGTTTAATGCAACATTTTTCTAAAATAATTTTAATATATTTCAACTTTTTACTTCTACTTACATTACTCTAATATAATTATTCAATTCAGAAGCAAAAACTGATTTTTTTTAAACCATCGCGGTAGATCTCGGAATCATCACTAAACAGCAATACCAAATAGCTGAAATATATTTGAAGGTATCACAAGTAATCTTCCCTAATGTGAATAGAATTAACTCTTTGGAGGGCAGTGGTTACCTACAATAACCACCTTTTCTATTGACATCTTACTCACTTGTGTGAGTGGATTTCAGGACTGGCCGTTTCTGAAGTTCCCTTGTATCTCACTAGATGGCAATCAAGAAACATAAGCCAGTAGTTGATGCAACAATTCGGCTTCAAGAAAATAAGCATCAGCCATCGAAGACAGCATCGTGACGATGTGCACTCTGCATCACCAAGAAAAAGCTTGTAAGAACAGTCTACGAATGCAGCACATGCAAAGTTGCACTCTGCCTGAAAAAAGGAAAACTGTTTCCATGAGTACCATAGAGATTGATCTGTAGAGATGTGTTCTGTGGGTGGTGGTCACTGACACTAACCACCAGAAGTGGTCATTTTTTACACGGCATCTTGGACAAAATATGTGTAATTGTCGCAAATAATTTCATTGTAACACCTGATAAATAAATAAAACAAGAGTGTTGCTAAAAAATTTAATTGCCTTTTTCTGCCCCTCAAAGAGTTAATCCAATGAAAATGAGACTAGTAAAGGGAGAAAAAGTGTTACTAAATGCATAATGCTAATATTTTTGGGCCAGTTGCATTCATTACGTATTTCCACTATTGCTAACTTTAAAGCGCAGATATATAGCAGTGTGAATTAGATATTATTAACTCACTTTTTTTCTTCTATTGTTAGTTTTTGTACTAGGAAATCAAAATGGTGGAACCCAATTTAGAAAAAACTAGTACTTCATGCCTAAATAAAAATTTGAAAAACTGATTAAAATTCAAAATCGCCAGTTTTACACGGTTTTATGAAATATTCTCACTAATGTTATTAAAACCATTGGCTGATTGAACCATTGAAGGCTTTTAAGCTACTTGAAGTCTCATGCCAAAAAGTACAATTTGCATGAAATAGCAAAGTGCAGTCTTACACAATAACTAAGAATTTATTTGCTGGTTTCTATGTCAGATTTTTAAAAATATTTACCTCCTAATTGCTTTATAGTTTTTGCTATTTTGCAATGTTATTCTAAAATGAAGCGATAAAAAATGAATGTGTATATCAGTTTATTTTATGAAGTACTAATAATTTTTCATTCTCATTTTGCCTGATGTTGAGAATTTTAAGCAGCTACTGCACTAGATTGCATTCATTTTACTGTTTGTTAGTTAGTGTTCATTTTACTGTCAACATGTTATGGTCTTCCCAACTCCCTTGTTTAAAGTTTAAAAAAAACTGGTATATTTTTTTAAACAACTTTTTGATGGTTTTTTTTAATTGGTGCATCATACATTTCTCCTGCCATGTAAGTTATTTTGTAGATAACCAGCTTGCTTAAAATATATATGGGAAAATAAGTTTTAAATTTTCATTACAATAACTCTATGCAGATTATTGTTTAATATTATGTTCAAGTAATTACTTTATTTGGTCATTTCTGTGTAATAAATCATTTCCTTATTTCTGTCTGTTCAGTAATATATTTGTTGCTGTACCTATTAATTTTTAAGTTCATTTTTCAAAATTTTTTCTGTCTTACATTTATTGTTTCGTATCACAAGGAAGTTATTTCATCGTTTGTTATTAGGTATTATTTAAGCATTTTTTTATGTTTACTTCGTATGTGAAATATTTTTATACACATTTTTGGTGTCTGCGTTATTATGTACTAGAACATTTTTATTTAATTTTCCAGGGTTCGTACGGTCCTTAAGAGTCCTTAGGTTTTTTGGAATCGATTTTTGGTCCTTAAAAGTCCTTAATTTCGGCCAAAATCGGCAGAAGGTCCTTAATTTTAATCTGTTGAAATTTCTGTCTGTTTTTACGATTGCCAGTTTGAATGTGAATTAGCATTTTGGAGGAATATTTTTGGCGATTCACTGACATATATTGTTATCTTTTGAATGGGTTCGTGTGTTATAATTTGTTCTTATTTCTTATATAAATAGTTTGATACTCGAGTTTCTAAGCAAGAAGCGAAACATAAGCATTTCGAAATTATTTCTTTCTTTTTTTTTTTTTTTCC
>KK121640.1:1216127-1240429 GCA_000611955.2 Stegodyphus mimosarum | reverse complement strand
AAAATAAATAATAAATAAATAAATAAATAAAATAAGCAGTAAATTGAAAAGTGAAACGACGCAAAATGCCAAAACGAAAGTAATAGTCCTTCGGGATTCAAATCCCTTTGTACCAAAAAAAAAAATTCATAAAACAAACTGTTAACAAAATATAAATAAAATGTCACTTATCTTCTTTCAAACATGTCCAACTATTATAAATGTAAAATATTTAATGCTGCTTGATGCATTTTATAAAGTTAATTTTATTCTCAAACTTATTAATAATTTTGTTAATTAATTCATGTTTAATAATAATTCATCCTACTTACGGATCTATTTTCTTTTTAGTATGGTATTAGAAAAGTGAAAGTTCAGGCATAGATAGTATTTTTAATTGAATTTATTCAGTTCCCATTTGTTTCATAGGTCCTTAATTTTTTTCTTTAATGGTTCTTAAAAGTCCTTAAGAGTACTTAATTTCCATGCGCAGAAATGTGTACGAACCCTGTTTTCTCTCAAATTTCTAGTCTTAAATAGAAGAAAACATTTCTTATATATTAATATATATGAAATGCACTCCATTTTGATGAGTTAGCTTGGAATATAAAAATCTTTTTGTGTCATCTTTTAGTTTTAACTTGCTTCAGAATTTCGGATGAATTTTGTTTTCTCTTATAATTATTTATCAGAGTGTAGTGCAACATTCAGTAAATGTAAAATAAGTGCAACTGATTGCTGATGTGGAGTGCAGAAATTTATGAAATACCACTTTATATTATAAGAAAGGAAATTCAAGGACTTTTCTTCAACAAATTTTTATTTTTCAGCAAAATTATTTCATATACAAAAAATAGTCACCTTGTGTTTCATTTTTATGAAACATATGCATAATTTCAGGTCGTAGTTTTCTTTATTAAGTGTCCTTTCAATGTATGAAACTAGATTGAGTATAATCATTAAAAATTAAATTGTGACTTTGATTAGTGGATTATATAAAATGGACCTAACTTGCTTTATGCTGTAAAGTTCTAACATTAAGAGTGCATTTATTTTTTTTTATAAAACCTGAAATTTACATACTTTCTATTTGTCTATTCATTGCAATTCTAGAGTTATGTTGATGATTTAAAAAAAATTGTATTTCTGTGTGTCAGTCTGCACTTTAAATACCCTTGTATGAGAATATATAACTCATTAAGGAAAATGTAAATGTAAATACCATTTGTAAGGATCGTGAATAGCATTGTTACTTTGCAGCATAATACTCTTTTTTATCATCATATTGATTAGATGTCTTTGATGTGGCCTTTAAAATGACTTTACTGTGAATTAGTTAATTTGTTTACTTAATTAAATGAACTTATGGTTTAAAGTATTGTTTCCTTGTCAGTTTTCATGTTCCTGTTATCTTCATTAATCACTTTCATGTTTGTAATGAACTCCCCCCTCCAAAAAAGGTTTGTTTATATTATTTTATTTAAGTGCCATATCATAATGATCGTAATAATTTATTTTTCTAGGAAAGCTTTCAGCTTAGCATAATGGAGTATGGGAAGTATTTTTACAGCTGTAACCTGACCCTAGAGGAATGGGTGGGGCAAAAAAACGACTCCATAAATTTGTTGCCAACTTCATTTGGTAACAAGGAATTTCAAAGCATTCCATCCAGTGGTTCATTAAATATTTTTATACCTGTTTGTTTGGAGGAGAAAAAGGTAGCTGTACAACTAATAAAATTCTTTTGTTTTTATTATTTGCTTTTGATTTTAATTTATTATGTTCGTTTTATGTAAAAATGTAAATAGTTTAGTATTGGTATTTCTTAAGAAACAATGAATAGTTTAAAAAATAAAATGCTTAGTTTTGAATTTTCATAAAATATTGTATAATTTAAGTCTTATTTTTATGCAATTTCTGTTTAAAAAAACTATATATATCTGTTATTCCATATTGCCCAAAGAGAAGTGACATGAAGCTTTTTTATTACAATTCCCTTCCATTTTTTTTGAGTTAATTGTTTAATTTGAGTTTTAGAAATTAATCAAACTGCAGGTTAAAGGAATGTATACTTTGTAGTCAACTTCTTATTCTGATAAAACTCTGTAATACTGAGGGTGTTTGATGGTAAAATATGAAGTGATTAATTCTGAGTATAGTGTTAAATCATCAATATAATCACAGCATACATAAAGAAATTAGTGATTAAGTATAAGCATTTTATTTTAAATTTTGTAGTATTTTTTATATATTTCTTTTTACTGCAACTTATGTACATATTTTTCTGCATATTGGTTATGTATACATAGCTTAATGAGCTGGAGTTATTAACATACAGAGCTCGGACGAGGGTGAAGCAAGTGAGACACCTGCCTCAAATGAATGGCTAGCAGGGCTGCCAAATTAGCTATAAAAATTTAGAAATATAGTTTTAAGAAAAAAAAATTATGTGTATTAACTTTCAACTGTGAAAAGCATTGAGAAAAAATGTTTTAAAATATTATACTACTAAAGCAATAAAAAGTCTGCTGTATTAAACTAGTTTGGGCATGGCTCCTGCTTTTTTGAATTATTCTGTTGTTTATATGAATGAATAAATAATATAAATAAATATAAATAAAATAAAATTTTTTGAATCAAGGAATAAAACCAAGACCTGAAAAGTGTTGCAAAAGAGTAAAGATAAAATATTCTCGCTTATTGTAAGGTAATTGATGATAAAATGCTCATTTTAAAAACCTGTTTTAAATTTTGTTTCAGGTAACTGAAGTAACTAATATATATATATATTTTCAAAAATCTGATTCTTTTTTAAAAGAAATTTCAAGAACTACAGTTTCAGGGAGATAGTTATTTGCAGAAAGAGAAACAGATGAATATGAATGTTGTTGCAACTGACTTTTTGATTAAAAATTAGTTACAAGTTATCTATCAAATTCACAAATTTTCATACATTTAAGCCACGTGAGGCAATCTATGAAGAGTAGGAAGTGGAGAGGTGAAATATGAAGCAAAATTAAATCATCTTAATAATAAAATTATGCTTAAAAATGTGACCCGGCATCCTTTATTGGCCAAAAATTGTTTTAAGAGTCGATCATTTAGAAAGTGCACTTTATCTCTCAGACTAGGGATGGAATATGGGTCCTGTATAAAGGTTCTAAAATGCTGTTCCAGTTGTAGGTTGCATTTGTTTTGGCACGGTCCCTGTGAAGGGGAAATATGCCATTTCAGTAATGTCCAGCCACTGTCTTGAACCCATATTGAAAGTACCATGGCATTCATTCATTCATATTGAAGATACCATGGCACTTTACTCATCCTGACTGGACCAGCAAATGATAGTAATCCATTGGCGTTGGCCAGATATATTTAAAGCTCCGCCAGTGTCACCTCATACTTTCATATATCATGAATCATGTGCTGTTCGTAGAGATGTCTGAATTTCTTCTTTTGTTCAGCAGTTTGCCTTTCTGGTAATCAATGAACTTGTGTGGCAATGCTTTTGTGGCTTACACATCTGTACCCATATTTCATGAAAGGTTGTTGCTATTCCCACTATTTGTGATTATCTTTTGCATTAGTGGGTTTGGGTGAGTGATTAAATTTTTTGCATTCCTCATAATGACAGATTAGTACTTTGGAATGTAGTGGTTCTTGTAAGTCCGTCTTGTAAATTAACCTTCTTATGGTATGAACAGTATTGTATTTTATTGCATGAAGAATTCATTTATCTGCAACACTAAACCCTTTCTCTGTGTATTGCTTTCTTATTTGACTATGAGTATCCAGTTTCAATGCCTGTCTAACTTTATGAACTAGGTAGAGACAGTGCCAATGCAACTACAACCTACTACCAGAACAACATTTTAAACCTTTATACATGTCATAATTTTGAACTGTATTCAAAGTAAAATATTTCAAGCTATATATAAATTTTTCATACATCTTTAAATATATCTTACCTTCTGTAAGATCATATTTCAAGTTTATCTTTTAATTTTTGAGCAGTCTCATCAATACATAAAGTTCTGTTTCATTTTCTTTTAAATGTTCTGTTACTTATAGTTTGCAGATATCTAAACTTATTTACTGCTTTTACTATTCTGAAATCTGTGCAGTGTTACTATACTTTATAGTGGTATTCTTATAAATTTTCCTTAAACAAAGCTTATTAATTTTGGAGATTAATTATAATTTTTGTTTCAAAGGTGTTTGTTTATTCTGAAATCTGAAGTTCATGAAGGAATGATTGAAGATATATTAATTATAAATTTTTTTAGAGGGTGTTTATGTTTACTCTGAAATCTGAAGTTCGGGAAGGAATGATTGTTATTACTGCATTTCCATTAATATCTATCATGAATAAGACTGAAGATGAATTATTCTTGTCTCTTCATTGCATTCAAAATAGTGCTGGGAAAGTAAGTTAATTGTACTCTTGTTATGAAATCATTTCATGAACTGTATTAGAGTGTTAACTGAAACTTGTGTATGAAAAATTATTTGATGCTTTTTAATGTATTTTAGGTAAATTTTCATCAGACATGCAGGAATCCAGTTGTTTTGGGTAGCTTAACTGAATACTGTTACCCTTTGCTTTGGTGGGAAGAAATTTCTTCTTCTTCATCTCCATTTCCTGAATTAGTGGAGATAAATTTTTACATATCTCTTGCAAAATCTTTGGATCTAGAATGGAGTTACCCTGTATGCTTTGATTCAAAGCTGAAAGATCACTCCAGACATGCTATAGCTGTTCCAGTAAAATGTGGTACAAATTCATGTATGAGTATTCCATATGTTCTGACTAGTCACCTGCACAATGGGCTTTTATTTCTTGTTGTCAACCTAGATCCTAATCCGTTACTGTTACTGCACAATCGGACTAATATGGATATATTTTATGGAGAAAGTTGTTCTGAAGTTGAAGGTATATGAATATTTATTACAAAATTAAATTAAATTAAATAAATGAAAGTAGTGATAAATGTGTGATATGTTTTTATGCAGCTGTTGTGAAAGTGTAAATTACTACTACTTTCATTCTCATATTTGTTTTCCAGGTATTACTGTTTATGAAGAGCTTCAAAAACACAAAATTATTCCTGTCTTACATCCTGAAGGCTCCTGTCACTATGTGTTTCCATCTCTTGAGACAAAGTTTCCAGAGGTTTTACAGAAGTTGCCTATGTTGTGCTTAGGCTCAAGGGAAAAAAGTTCTGAAAAATGCGCATGGAGTATGCCATTCAACATTAATATCGATAAACAGTTTGTTCATATATTTGGCATTTGTGATATTATGGTGCATAGTGAACAATTGGGACATACACTTAATTTATACATTGAGCCAGTTAATCGCATTGAATTAACTGCAAAGGAGGTTAGAAGTAGAATAGCACTTGCCACAGATTTTAATATTCATGCTTCTTCATTTGTGAAAGAAACAGAATGTGTGAAATCAAAAACTAGTTCTAATAAAAAAGACTGCGAAATAAAGGCAAAAAGTAAACTGCAGTCTGCTGGTAAGAAATCAGTAAAATGTGAAATTACTGAACATTTTCCTAAATTTCCATATATTTTTTACATAAACTTGAGAGTTATTCATACAAGTTTTATAATTTGTGATGAATTTAAAGAAATCAATAAAAGCACGGAAGTTTTAAGGTTGAATATTGATAATGCTGTATTTTATTCAAGACCTCATAATAGTGATTCTCTTTGTAGACTTCAAGAAATATCACTTTGTTGTGAACATATTCAGTTAGATAATCAAATAGACCAAGAAAGTAACATAGTGTATGATTTTCCTGTAGTCCTACAAAGGCATTCTGAATCAGATGTTAAGTCTGGCACAATTCATCACGATGACATTTTTTTGCCTAATAAAGTAAGGGAAAATTCAGTTTTTATTTTGAATGCAACTATTGAATTTCCTAATAAATTTTCAAACTCTATTGTGTATCGGTCATTAAATATTGAATTATTGCCCGTTTCTCTTTACATAGAAGATACTTTTTGCTATAAAGTTATTGCTTTGTCCAAGACTTACAAGCCTGTCAGTTTTCATCAACATAAACTACAAAAAGTACAGGGATATTTTCCAAAGAATCTTCTTTTTGTGTCGGCGTTATTTGTTCAACCAATTCATTTTCAACATTTGACAGTTAGTATAAAAGAAGTATATTTAAGTTTGCATGCTTCTTTGAAAATATACCTTTCCCTTGAACATTCCTTACTCAGATTTCAGCCTTTTGAAGTGACAGATCTTTTCACCACCCCATACGAAGCTGGCCGTATATTTATTCTTCATTATTTGACTGGAGCACTGTTCCGAGCAGGTTAGTTTTGCATTATATACTTTTTATTTTCATTTTCTTTCTGTAACTAATTTCTGTATATACTGTGTCTTAAAATTGCATGACCATTATGATATATTCCTATGATAAATATGATTTTACTAACTACTTTCTTTTATGGAGCAGCAATTTTAATGACCAGTAGTGTATATACATAACCTTTAGAGTTATTCATACAAGTTTTATAATTTGTGATGAATTTAAAGAAATCAATAAAAGCATGGAGGTTTTAAGGTAGAATATTGATAATGTATTTTATTCATGACCTCATAATGGGGATTCTCTTTGTAGACTTTAAGAAATTTCACTTTGTTTTGAACATATTCAGCTAGATAACCAAATAGACCAAGGAAGTAGTATAGTGTACAGTTTTCCTGTAGTCCTACAAAGTCACTCTGAATCAGATGTTGATTCTAGCAGAATTCATCACAAGGGCATTTTTTTACTGCAGTGACATTTGTATTGTGTGCAAATAACCAAAGTAATTTCCAGAAAGCCTTCTATATGTTAAATTGTTTGCTTATCCCTGATAATTCCAATTTTTCTATCTGTATGTTTATATGTTATTGGCTGCTTTTTAATACTCTGGCTTTATCCATGTGGTTTTCCCATTTTTTTGCCTAAGCATTTTATTTGAATGCCAATGCTCTTTTTCAGGAGCTGTTTTATGTTTTGCATTGGTGCAGGATCTTTTTTTTTAATTGCAATTTTTTTGTTTTGAATGAATTTTCACTGTTACATGGGTAGTATATACACATGAAATTGACATTTCTCTTCTCTTTGGCGACCACCCCCCATTGGCCAAGTGGTACAATTGCTGAACACTGGTAATTTGACTGGGGTTCAAACTTCGGTTAATGGGTTGGCTGCAAGGTTGTGGTCATGTTTTTCGGATACCTCTCAATTTTTTTTTTTTTTTTCCAGAATCAAATACTGCTCTTGACGATAATGTACAATGACTCTCTTCTGCTAGATGTTAGATTTGGACATTATTAGAGGACTGATTAGAGCAACTTTAAGCTGTAGTTCTTAATATGATTAGGAAAAGAATAACTGTGTGGTTTTAAATCAAGTCAAATTTTGTCTATACCAATCAAAATAAGTCTCCTCAAAGTGTAATTGCAACTTTCTTTTGCTTAGCTTAGCTTGTTATCAGTCTTGATATGATCTCTTTATGTGAATATTGTAACAATTATATTAAATTCTCTATATTAATAAATATTCCTTGTTTTTACATCCTTGTATGAAGTGAAGGAACTATTGTAATCGCGAAAAATTTACGTTATATTTTTTAAAAAATATTCACCTTGACACCTCGAGTCCATGTTTTTGCTGCCTCGAATCCATGTTTTTGTTGTTAATGATATTTTGTGTGACATCTCTATGTACAGACAGAATAAAAGACCTTTTTTTTAAAAAAACGGATTGTAAAATGGATTTAAAATGGATTCAGGAGAGATTTTTTTCTGATATCTGTACGTACGTACGTATCTCGCATAATTCAAAAAAGAGTAGCCTCAGAACGTTGAAATTTTATATATGGGACTGCTGTAACATGTAATCCACTCCCTTTTGTTTGCAATCGGCTGCACGTAACGCGGCTCGATAAGCTTAGATTTTATTCTTATATGTTGGTAAATTGTTCATTTTTTCCCTTTAAAAGTGATTGAATTATGTTGCCTTTATATTCCGGTTTAGGTTTTTATGCCTTTAGTTAATCTGCATGCAGTATTTGTAGACTTATCAACAATTGTAAAGTTGTTTAAATGGTACAAAGCCTAACAAAGGCGCAATTTCTTTACATTTGAAAATCTTAGTAGAATAGGGAATTACCATATATACCCCGTGTATAATCGACGCCCCCCCACACACTTTTGAGAAAATTTTTTGAAAAACAAACTTTTCGCTTGAGTGGCGCCGCTGACGCCGATACTCTCGATAAAATGTTACTCACGATTTGGCGAATTTTTATTTATTACCATTTTACAAAATTGCCAAATAAATCCTGAAATTCTTTTTCTGTCATTGGCAAGTCGTCATAAATTTCATCACTGGATTCATTACAGCTAGTGGATTGTCACTTGGATAGATTGCATCATCTTCTGTGCCATCCAGGTTGTCGGAAATGCCACACTTTTTGAATGATTTGATTACCATCTCAGGTGGATTCATGTCCCAAGCGTCTTTCACCCACCGTGCAATTAAAATTGTCCAGTTTTCTAATATTGCAACCTTTGGTTATTGTAGGCAAATCGGATTTTAACCATTCTGCCCAATACTTGCGCATATTCACCTTGAACAGCTTATTTATGCTGACATCTAGTTGTAAAATTGACGTTAGCCCTTCTTGGGTTCACAGAAAGTGTTGTTTTGAACTTTCTACCTGCTATTTTACCACTTCTGAACGATATAATCGAAACATATCCCAAATCAAAAAGAAGTTTTCCCTAAAAATGCACCTGGTTTTTTGCATTATGCATTTTGAAACTAATCAATTATTCGGGTGTCGTCTAGCCAACCATTTTTCTAGGCACGAACAAGAACGCCTGACGGATATGCTGTCTTTTTCGGTGACGTTTTTCGCTTGAAAATAATCATGAGCGGCAACTTATTGCCATTTGCTAAACTGGTAAGAACTACTGTGAAATGAGTTTTATCATGCACAGTTGTTTTTACATGAATTTTTTCACTTTTTTTTTTCTATCAAAAGTGAAAGTTTCAGGAAGATCAAAAGTCATGGCATTTTTATCCATATTTCCTATATGGGACATTTCAAAATTACTTTTTTATCTTTTTTCAGTCACGTACGTTTGGAAGTTTGTTAATTTCTCTTCGAGGTGACTCGGCAATTTGTGTGAAATTGTGGTACGATGGCGTAAACATAGACCATAACGATTCACGAATCCTGTGCGCCAATGCTATGATGCATGAAAATCGGTATTTAAGGAGCAAATTTTTCATCTTTCGCGAGTTTTATGGCTCGCAGTTCGGGTTGCGACATAATCTTGCCGTCAGTTGTCTAGAATCCAGTCTCAACATATTTTCCAATTCTAGGGAAGTCACCGATTCATGACGCAGGGCTTTTTTAGACTTCGGGGTTATCTTTAAAACAGACGCGTTTTTCCTCCAGTCACGGATCAGCTTCTCATTTACGCCGAACTTGCGTGATGCAACGCAGTTGTTCGTACTCTTCGGAAATAAAGCTATTATCTTTTGTTTTACACAACACATTGCAGGGATAATTTTTTTTTTTTTTTTTTTTTTTTTTTTTTTTTCAGAATTCGATAAATCAGGCGTTAGGAAAAGTAAAAAAGCACGTGTACGATCAAGATAAATAAGATGTAATTAATGACTTATTCGATAGGAATATATTTACTGATTCGATACGGTTATATTAACTAAAGAGAGGCTTACAGATACTGTACAGATTGAATTGGTCTGTGACGTCAGATGATGAAATGAAATGAGGGGGGAACTAATAATTAAAAATAGGAAGAAAAAAAGGAAAGCCTGCAGATTTTACATTACGCCCAAAGGGGCTTTTTTTAGCATTTTTTGTGGTACCTTTATTTATTAAATATCATGTTCTTCGCACTTAAACCATAAAATTCAATTCAACAGCAATATCGCATGAGCATATCTTTAGAATTTCCAATACACAGTCTCGCGCGTTGGAGATAATTTTTTTTTTTTTTCCGTACGGTGTTGCCATTGTTCACTTTGAAATTGTTGAGTTTGTTAATCAAAAATTCGTTCAAAATATTGTTGTTACAAAATATGAAATCGGTAATAAAAAAAATTTCAAATTCGGGCTTCCAGATGCCCATATTCAGTGGAAGATTACATTATTCAAAATTTGATGGCTCTAGGTACCGTTATTTTATCACAATGCGACAAACATACATGCATTTATGCAGATTCTTCATTATTTAATTTCTTTAAATATGACACAGGGTAATATTTGGTAGCAACAGTTTGAAAAATAAACCGACATTTATAGTGAACCAACGCAAAATGCCAAAACGAAATTAATAGCCCTTTGGGCTAATAAATAAACAATTTCTGTGTTTTCTGTGTGTGTACGATATATTTAATAATCAAATTTCGCCGACGTGTCGTCGATCGGCGGCGAAGTTTAATTACTTCGAAGTTTGATTTTTTTTTTTTTTTTTCATACAATTTTCGACTTATACGCGGCTATGTACGGTAAGTCAGTTTTTGCACCAACTTCAGGTCTTTCTGCTGAGTGAGACCAAAAGTAAACAATTTTGCGCACCGAAAAATTTGTCTTCCTGCCTGCTGGCCGAATTGCTTGTTTTTGCGTAGAAACTCTTTAATTTTAATTTTTTTTTAACTGGGTTTGGTGTTTTATGTTTTTCTGTATTTTACAAATTTTAATGAAGATGTTTTTGTATTTTTCTCTTTCTGTGAAGTTAGAGCTGAATTAATTGAATGAGGAATATAACTCTAATGAAACTCGAGGAAATAAGTTTAAAGAAAATGCAGTAAAAAGTGTGTATAATTTAATAGTGTGTACAAGGAAGTCATGCGGTGTTCTGCCTCAGATTTTTTTTCTTTATGCTAGCTTGCAGTATGATTTTTTTTTGTTTTTGTTTTTTGGCGCATGTGTTAAATGCTCTATCTCCATTTTATTTTTCTATTTTACCTTCTTAAGCATCCTCCTTATCGCTGTCATTAAAATATGATTTCATTAGGCTGTTTCTTTTCTTGCTCCTTGTATTTGTTAATTTCCTGTATTGTTAAGGAGCTGTTCTGAAAAAATTGGATTTCTTTTTAAGAGCTATATTTTCTAGTCTGATTACTAGAAGTTGGTATTGTTATTACTGAACTACTATTAAATCGAAAGTTTTCTTTAATTCCGTATTAAATTATTTTGAATAATATTCTTAAAAGTCTGCCTGTTCTTAACATATTATCTTTGAAGATTTGAATTATATATTTCAGTTTAGTAGTATCAATTTTTGATTGAGTTGCATTAAAAAAAATAAATTACAAACAAGTTTACAAAGTTTAATTACTAAGTAATTTATAAAATGGAAAGCTAAAAATTTTTATCAGTTTTGATTCACATCATTTTTGTACTGTGTAAAAGTATTATATTCTTGCCCTTTTTTCGGATGTTATGTCATGTATTCCTGTCATATTATTAAAGACGAAAGTGGTGAGGATTACACTGCCTGTGCATTTGTAGTTTCATGCTTGAATACCTTTTAAATATTGTGTAAAGCGGAGGGTTAATGGGGCCTAATTGGGAAGAGAGAGTAGGAAAATTTTCGGTCTGCTCTATGTTCATCACTTAGACAAGCACTACATTATTCATCTTGCCCATGAATAAATTTTGTGGATTTTCTTTAGAATCTGACCCAAGATCAACAGTATTAGAAACAACAATAAGGAGAAATGTGAGTTTAAATTCATTAAACCTTTGATTCACCTGGTTGTTTGTGAAGAAAGAGATATGTGCCCATTACTTCTAAAACTCCATTAAATCATATGTATTTAAAAATGTATGTCTACTTCTGCTGTAACTTTGATAAGTCTACATGTCATGGGGTAAGCAACTGATATTTAAGTATTAAGGAAGGGGGAGAAGAAGAATTTCCAAAAAAAACTGTGTAAAGTAGTTAAACACAATGAAAATGTAAATAAGAAAGGGGAAATATATGGTGCAGGAAGTTTTTAAAGTGATTCTTAGTTTTAAAAAAAGTATTTAGTTGAATTTACTGAACGTGTTCAAGAAATATTCTAAAATAATATTATTTCTTACCATTCTACAAATTTATTAGTAGGAAAAATATTTATGCATACGTAACACAATGTTTAAATATTTTATGTTAAATAAAACCATGTATTAGGACATAGTGAGAAGTAAATATTAAAGGTAAGCATAAAAATTTTCTTAAAATGTAGCTTTCTCATAATGAAATTTTCGTGATTGTTACGTCTTCAAAATGGTCCATACGCTTTAGTTTATGTTCAAAATGATTGTAATTTGTAATTCAAATTACTGTTTATACATATAACAAAACTTAGTACGCATTTTTGAATGCAAGTTCATTAAGGGGATAAAAGTCCAATTAAAGTGTATTAAAGTGGGAAATTTTGTTCAAAATTTAGGTATATGTGAAAGACAAATTAATTAAAAACTTACATTTTATGCAATTCACTAACTGATACCAAATTGTGTTCTTAATGCATTTTCAATAAAAATAAAGCAAAAATAACAAGAAACAAAAAAATGAAGTCGCATGGAGCATTCTGAAAAAAAATTAAATTGGAATGAGCCAGAAATTTTTTTCAAAGATTTCTGATATAATTATGGTAAAACTAATAATATGGTATATTATGGCAATTATGGTAAAAAATGATATTTGGTATAATTATGGTAAAACATACATAAATGCAAAGTTTCATATCTCTATGACAGTAATCAAAAAATATATTTGAATATCCACTGTCCCCATAAGAAATTTTGACAGTTCTATTTAAATATCTGAAAAAATCAAACTTTTTAATTATTTTGTAAGGTTTATTCTAATTTTATAACAGTTATTTTAAGTTTATGCACCTTTCCTATCCCTTCTAGCTTGAGCTTGCAATTTTTACCAGAATGTATTTTCAGAAACGCGGTTAATGCAAATGAGTAAGAGAAGTATTTAAGTCGATGTTTCACTGACTTCGTTAGAGAGCCCGAGTTTCTGACTAGCGCGCGTTTGCCTTTGGCTACGTCTCTCTCCAAACTATTACTACGCTCGGCCATACTTTAGGCTCTTGATTAGCTTCGCCGACTTAGTTGAGACTTTGGGGCCAACTACTTAGAATCTTGATAGCTTCGACTATATCTTTTAGTTAAGCGTTAGTTAAGTTTAAATTCATATTAATTTAAGTTCAAGCCCAAGTGGAGGTTTTGCTGTATGCTCCGAGACAAGAGCTGACTGTGTTCATATTTATTTCTCACAATTTCATACCTTAAAACCACATTTTTTAGATTTCGTTTTGAGACTAAGGACAGATTAAACCAGTTGTTTGTGTAAAGGTTGTGTTAAGTCTCATGTAAGGAGAAATTCCTTCCAGCACATGTTGAAATTCAACCATGGCAGGATTATGGCCCATCGGACTATGATTTATCATTCTGTTGCTTTGCAACTCATGTTGGTTGGGGGTCCCATTTCTGCCAAGTGAATATGGAATTGACAGGTCCAGGAGTGCCATGCAGGATCTTAGGAGCTCTGGGCCAAGAACGCCTGAGAAGACAGACGTGTTGTCCTCTTGGCCTTGTGGGATCGTACAGTCATGTCATGTGTACTGAGTCAGGAACCTGGGTTATGTGCAGGGTGACACATGTCAGCATGGACATTGAGACGACAACTGCAACACTACTGACTGCTAGAGGGGCAACTATCGTTGCGGTTTCCCTGGACACTGTAGCAGAGACAAGCGTGCTTACAGTGGTGCAACAAAATGACATTGGGCACAGTGGCACCATGTCATCTTTTGTGACAAATCCTGGTTCTACAGTCAGTATCATGATGGATATTTCACACGTGAACAAAATCTATCTGTTATTCATTTGATCTCCTTTTGTCCAAGGCACAAAGGAGATCAAATAATGCTCGTTTGCATTCGTCATCAACATACCGTGTCCAGCACCTGATGTGCTAGTATGGAGTGTCATTTTGTACACATATCAGCATGGCCGGTAACGTAGACAGCCACCATATTTCTGATGGCATGTGGCTGTGTCCTCTCTTTCAGTTCGGTGTGACACCATCTTTCAAAAGATAATGCATTACGCTTTGCTCCACGTAAATCCTTTCTTAATTTTATGGAACTTTACCTAAATGTATCTGGTCTAACTTCGATTGCAGTTGTTTTTAATCAATTTTCATAAATTTTTGTTACGCTTTCACAGTTGTGTTACCTAAATATACCCGTTTCTTCTTTGGATAAATTTTCATCCTCTTTAGTCATTTTATTTCTTACTTTTCGAGCATGAAACACCTTAGCTAATTTCTGAATGTCATTTCAGCCGTTCTGCTGTTTAGTTGCAGAAAGATCTTTCAGACCTTTTTCACTCACTTATTATCATAACTAACCACTTATTAGCCTCAGCTTTAGAAAGCTGTAACATGCTGAGGCTACATGCTGGCATACACAAGTAGATTCACTTTGCAATTAGTGTATTACGGAAAATGTTTCCCAAAACTTTTTCATAGTTGTACTGCAATATTGTCAGGCAGGTGTTAATAATTTGTTACTGTTGCGTGTTTATAGTGGTAATCTATTAGATGTAAAATCTGGTAACATGAAAATAATGTAAAAGTTTAGTTTCTGAGAGTTCGCGTATTCCAATTACGAAAAGAATGTCAGCAATATATTTGTTGTAATAGTTGTTTCATTTTTTAAAGGAGAATAAATGATGTTTCTTTTTGTTTTAGAGTTGAGATAAATGGGCTATTTATTTGAAACTCAACTGTGGTGGCAACCGGATGGGATCTTTTGGAAATTGAAGGCAATTTATTTTTATATTGGTCTAGTTTTTTTAAAGGTATTGAACTAGTGTTTTGAAAGAAAAGAGAGTCGCGTAAGGCTGAAAATACCAAGACATTTAATTCTTCAATAGAAGAATTTTATGGAAAGTGAAAGGCTATTTTTGAAATTATGAAAACTAAGTGTACTTAAATTAGAACGTTTGGTTAATAAATTAAAGAGGTTGATGCTGAAATTTTAAATGAAATCAAAATTGATGATGAATATAAATGCGAATATGCAATGTCGAGGAATATGAAACAGAAAATAATCTTGGCACGTGTGAAATCTGAAATATATTTTAGTAGTCAAACAACACAAGTTAATACTTCTGGTTGCACTTGTTCGCCACCAACTTTAGATAAAAGAAATTTATGTTTACCTAAAATTGAACTGAAATTGTTCGGGGGAGAAGAAGTTAAAGATTTTCTCACTTTCTGGGACCAGTTCAGACGACTACATGAAGCTTAAAGAGATTGAAAAGGAAGAAAAATTCCATTATTTGTTGCAGGCTGTTATAAACAGTACAAGAGCTCAGGATGTTGTGGAAAGCTTTAGAATTATGAGAAAGTTGTTGATGTTTAAAAAATAGATTTGGCAAAAAAGTGTTGGTAATTGAGTTTTTTTTTTTTTTTTTTTTTTTTTTTTTTTTTGTACTTGAATTGTTGGTTCCGTAATAAAAAAACGCTACCCGAGTAACGCGAGAATTAAATGTAGCAGTTTTATGTTATAAATTAAAATCCCATTTAAGGGCATTAGAGTCAGTAAAATGACTATTGACAAATATGCCGCCATACTGTTTCCGTAATCTAATCATGCATTCCCGAAGTTATTATTCGTATTAAGAGTTTTGTTAAGCTATAATATAACTGTTAGTAATCAAGAAAGAGTAAACTCGTTGAATGTTTAATTCTTAACCTGCAACTGAGTTTATCTCATGCTGTATTATATACTGTATCGATGTCAAAGTTGAGGGAAAGCTTTTCGATAATGAAAGTCGGGAAACAAACCGTAAAGTACTTAGTCAATGCATAAGGTGCAAAAGACATGAAACCAAAAGAATGCAGTGTACTCCAGCAGCACTACCAGAAAATAAACTCTGAGACAGTCTTGTGTTTGAGATGATGGGTATTGATCTCGCAAAATCTCTTACATTAAAAATCAAGAAAAATACGTGGATAATTCTTTATTTGTGCAGTATGCAGGGGTTTTTCTTGGACTCCGCAGATTCATCACAAGAAGAAGGGCGCTCAAAAATAATTTATTATGACAATTGGAGCAATTTTGTAGGTTCTAATAATCTTCTGTAAACCTCTGACTAGAAGGCGGTTGAGCTGGAGACATCTATGAGAAGAATTCAGTGGAATTTTAACCACTTGGCTTGGAATCATATGACTTTGGGAAAGAGTTTTTTTTAAGGTGGTTAAAAAACTTCTACACAGAGTCTTGGGGTTGTCATTACTGGATTATAAAGATCTAACGAGTATTCATTCCGAGTGTTAAGCTACGATAAACTCAAGACCACTTACGTACATAGTTGAGAATTCAAATGAGTTTATTCCTTTGACACCTGCATTGTTTATGTGTGAGATTTTTGAAGTGGGTGTGCCAAACGTAGATCTTCTTTATTAGGATAATCTGAATAAAAGATTAAGCTATCAGCAACGACTAAGAGGTAATTTGAAGGAAAAATTTCGAAATGAGTATCTCAGTCAATTTTAACAAAGACCATCTGAGGTAGTAAAACATCAAGACATAAAAGTCAGAGATATAGTATTTGTTGAGAATGAATGAACATTTTGGTCTGTGGCAAGAGGAATTCAGTTCTGTGCAAGGAGCGGTGATGTAATTAGAGTTGTGAGCATCAAAACAACTTCTGGTGAGATAGTTTGTCCTATTCGAAAATTTTTGCACTCGAAATATCTCCAGTGGAATCTGCAAACGACGAATTTGCAAATTACCAAAGTATTCCTGAAATGCTAGCCCCATGTTTTCCGAGAAATAAAATTTTGATGACTAAGCATGGAAGGTGATTATCCCACCTTCCAGGTACTTGAACTAAAGAACTCTTTTAACTGTGACTTTGAAATTATTTTAGTTTCAGTTTTGATTAGGTACCCTCTAATCAAAAGGTGTGGAGGATGTTGTGTATTTACAACCTAATGGCAACATGAAAATTACAGTTCCAAAAAGAATGTCAACAATGTGTTTGCTGTAAATGCAATGGTTGTTTCCTTTTTTTAAAGGAGAATAAATTTTGTTTCTTTTCATTTTGGAGTGAAGATAAATGGTTAATGTATCTGAAATTCAATGGTTATAAGATGGAGTATAGCATCTGCAATTCATCAGCAGTTTCTGATACACTTATGTGTCCAGTGTTATGTTTTCGGTCTTTTACGAGCATCTTCGAGCTTTTCATACCTTCTGCTCAGTTTTATCAGTATTTATTCAAGTAAGGCACAATATAATGTTCGTCTAAGGGAGAGATATCAATGCGGAAGATGGTGTATAGAACCCCTGGCTCATATTTACTACACATGAAGAAAGCACAATAACGGCATACAGCTAGCGCATTCATCGAAATTCAACGTTGAGTCGTTTTACTGGTATTCAGTGGTCTTATCCACTTGGCTGCGTGAATCTCAACTACTGTTTTCACTTCCTTGTTTTATGTCAAATCCTTAATGTTACAAATAACACTGAACACATCGTAGCAGTGACTGACCTGCTTATGTGTTTCTTTGGAGAGATGACTTTGATGATATAACGGTGGGCGCAGGCTAATTAATTTTGACCATTACTAGGCTCATGTTCGAGTCCCAAGTAAGACGCAGATATCTGTGACTCTGACGTCTTTGTGACATGGAAAATTTAAAAATCTGTCGAGCCGAAAGTGCACTCAAAAGGCTGGTGGTAGAAAAAGAAGAGTATGAAATCCTTGAATTCCATTCCCTAGAAGCCATCGTTCAAAATTCAGATGATTCATAGGTAAATAACCCGTCTGTGCTTTGCCTAAATTAAATAATCCTAAAGAATACGATCATTTCTTTCAAAGCCATAAGAGCAGAATCTATTACAGCATTAAAAGTTCATTCGTGTATTAGTTTTTCCCACTAAAATCAGTTGATTCCATTTTTCATTAGGTATACCTTTTCATGGTTTCACATACCATGTATGTGGTATTCCTGAATTAAAAGATGTTCACTGAAGATGCAATCATTTCTGTTGCATTTTCCATAACTTTTTTGCTCATAATGTCCAGAATTTTTAACGAAATTTTACGAAACTTGCAAAACATGACTACGTTCTATAGGAAAATATGAAATTGAAATTTTGGAATGGGAACAATGAGTAGTCGATGAGATATATAATTATCATTCTCTTAACTTTATCGAACACCCCATTGTTATAATTGAATTACTGCAGTAAGAAAAAACTCGTGTCTGGTGTTAGAATGAACAAACATGAAACATGCAAATTACAGAAAGTAACTGCAATACATCGTTCAATCTTTCTGAATTTTCATCACATTCACTTCGAATTTTTACGCAAGTTTCGCTTAATACAGTCTGTTACTTTAAAACAGAAACTTCGGTGTCGTTTTCCGCCACCCGGCTTGCGTCGTAACCATGCGAATGGCAGTTGCAGCAGATGATTTGTGTCGTCTAATTTTTTACCCACTCCATTTTCGTTCAGCTTGTTTTGTTTCATAAAAAGAGCGCGAATGAAAGCTGACTTGAACTGTATCAAATGGGTTGAAAAAATAAGTGCTGTGCGGTGACGACGACACACTATAATCTCAAATGAGGAGGGCGAGCAACGACCTTGAAGTGCCTGTTTTAAAGAAACAGACTGTTAATGGCTGTCATATTATGAAATACAGAAGTTAATGCATTTCGAAATTGCGCAGTTAAAAATTATTATTATTATTTTTGAGTGTTCCTATCACACCGAATATTCACGATTTACATTCCAAATATCAGTATAATGTTCCTCCTGAAAGTTGTCACGATTTTTGTTAAATTTGCTTGAAAACTATGCATATTATTAGAGAAAAAAATTTGAATTTTTAAACGAAACCACTCTTCGTTAATATATGTGTTATGCATACGAATATTTCACTCAGCATGTAGAACACATGAAAGTTACAGATCATTTTCTGGTATTTTTTGGTGATCAAAAATTTCTTTTTCTACAATCATTTTGTTGTTTCCCCTAAATGCACTCGTCACTGAATTTCTACTGGAAAATGTGAGTTCAAGTATGTTATTTACTAGGCTGCAATTATAGAACTCTTTGTTAAGTATTTCTTTTGATACTCGGGAAAGTACCGAAAATCCGAAGTGTTCTTTGACGTTAAGCTACATAATGTTAAATAAAAGGGGATAAATTATATTGACTGACTGTTCTTTTTAGTCGAATGCTTTTACTTTGACCAATTATTTTATCCTTTTAAATTTGAAATCCATTAAATTAAAAGTTTGCTGTATGTCTTGTTCCCTTGCAAATGGAATCTGCCTTTTCACGGATGGCTTGCAACTTGATGGAGGAGTCGGAAGTGGAATCGTAATCAAGAAGAACGATACGAAACTAGGTACGTGGAAAGAGCGCTTAGGACCTGAGAATTTGTCTTTGAAGCGGAAGTGGGCAGGCTATAGCAGCCACAGATGACTATGATGGGGGGCATGTTCCATATATTTTCGGACAGCTTCTCAATAATTCATGCGATCCGAAGTCCCTTCTATTCTGATTCACTCATAGTGCATGCTTCGTGAAAATGAGTGCTACAAGCCTATTCATATTTTCTGGATAAAGACCCACCTGGACACCAGGGAGATGAAAAACCTGATGAGCTTGCAGAAGACGCCGCATGCAATAAAGATGATTTAATCATGCCCACCCTGCTTCCAAAATCCCATCTCAAGAGAGGAATTCTGACCACTGCACTACAACATTGGCAGGATGAAGGAGATGTAATTCCACTGATTAGAAGATCTCGTGTCTTTTACAACAGGGTTTCAACTGAGCACTTAATTTCAGCTTCATTTATAACACGCTTTGTCACAGGCCATTGTCCTTTTCCCGAATACTTCTGGAAAAGGGTATTTGTTTCTTCTAACCTCGGTGAGGCTGGATCCACAGATCATTACATAACAAAGTGCATACTCACATAGGCGTGTCACATGCGGTTTGCCAGACACTAATGATCCATTTAAGGATTGTTCATCAAACAGCCGGCAGTCCTTAAAGTATTAAAAAATATGTAATGGAAAAACTAGAGACACAAGGGCGCGACCTGTATCATGCTGATTAGTAAGCTCCTGTGAGTACAGTGCACTCAATGACTGAAGTGCTGTACGTAACGAAAGAGAATGACTGTAGTATTGATATCACAGTAATGACAGCAGTACTGACTGTAGTGAGTAAGTAGTACACGTCGAGTACAGTACAGTATAATATATAAAGAACTAATGCCCTTAATATAATGTGAGACGGGCAATGTAAAATGTATTTAATGAATAACATATATATTGAATTTAGCATATTGTACCCAATGAATATACAATTCTGTATTTTAAAGTATTGCAACAGTAATTTTTGTTATGAAGTAATTTGAATAATTTTGTATTGTGCTTTTCTATAATGTTCAGCTATTTCGTATAATCTGTATTTTGTGTTTAATTTGTTGTTACTATAATTAATGTGTAATATGTTAGATGCTCGTTTTAATTTACTATGTACTAATGTCAATGGTTATGTAGAACGTAAATTCAACAAACACCCTATGCGGCCCTTCTAGGGCACTGGAGAGTGCTGCTGTAGACAGTTGCGAGATCCGGACAACACACGATCAGTCTATGTAAGCCGCCTGAATGCCCGGACTTGCTCTCACCTGTTTACCTGTATGTCTTGTCTCAATGATATATCTATAAGAAGAATTATATTCTTGCAGGTTGGGTAGTTGGATCATTAGACCTTCTTGGAAATCCAGCAGGATTTGCACGTGCTGTTGGAATTGGAATGTCAGATTTCGTGTATTTGCCATACAGAGGATTATTTCATGGGCCAAGAGCTTTTGTCTATGGATTATCTAGTGGTGCTGCTTCTCTTTTCAAGCAAATATCTTCTGGTAAGTAATGATCTAGATAGTAAATTAAGATTTTATTATCTGCCTTGTAATCAAAATGAATTCTAATGGCTTTGTTTTAAAATTTACACCATTGGTTCTCAACAAGGGCTTTACCGCCCCCCCCGGGGGTCAGTAAGAGAGTGCTGAGGGGCGGTGAACTTGTTTTGGATGATAGGGGGCGATGAGCATGCTTTGGCGTTCGAACTTAATTTTAAAACTCCCAAAAAATTTATTAAATCGATTATCCGGTTTAAACTATTTGTACCAGCAATAAAACGAGCTTAGGCAAAGAACTCGACACTACGGTTTTTCTGTTATTCCAACCAGCACAGCGCGTGCGTCAGCTGTGCGCCGTTAATCGCAGCGCATGCGTTGAGCGTCCTTTCAATCTGAATGTTGGATTTGACCCGTGTTTCTTGTGTTGCTTTTCGTTCGCTTCATTTCCCCCCCCCTCAGTTTCGATTTACTTTCATTGTTTATTTGGCCAGTTGCCCAGGTAATTGCCCTTGTTAGTTCTTTATCGTGATGGTCGTGGATTTTTAATTTTGAGAAATGGTTATCTTTCCCTCTTCGTATTTTGCTGCCGCCAACGATGTCATTTAATAAAAAGAAATGTCGTCAACACAGTTTCATGAGCTTGAAGTTTGAATTCGTCTCTTCGCCATCGAACTTGCAACTGCTCATGTATTTATTTTGTAACAAAGTGATATCTAATGAGACAGTGAAACCGACTCGTTTGCAGGAGCATCAGCAAAAAATGCATCCTGACAAACAAAATAAAGATTTGTCTTTTTTCCCGAACGTCAGGGACAAGTTCCTGAAACCACGTCTATCTTAGGCTTACTAGTAGCGTCATCAAAACAATGCTACAATGGCTTGATGGCCTTTTATAATATATCAAAATTAATTGCTGAATCAAGGAAAGTTCATACCATCGGCGAAGAGTTGATACTGCCGGTTGTCAAGGAAGTTTTAGAAACGATTTTACACCATCCAGCCGCAGACAATATTATAAAAAATGTGCCATTAAGCATTGATACAGTGCGACGGCGAATCGATGAGAATAGTTGCAAAAAATCTCAGCGACCGTTTACAAATTCTCTCAATGATCGATTATTCTGGCAGCTGTGTAAGGACAACGATGAAGAATTCAGTCGCTTGCTTTTACACACCGAGGTTTGCTGGCTCTTCAGAGGCGCTTGCCTTAGTGGGTTCTATAATCTTTTCAACTCCGTATTTCACTACCTCGAAGAGAAAGATGTTGCTCTGAAAGACAGATTGCTACAATTTAAGATTGGTGTTTGCTGAAATGACCGATTTATTCGAAAATTCAGTGGAATTAATTTGCAGCTTCAAGGCAAAGAGCTCAATTTTATCACAATAAAATCTATTATTTCTGCCTTCCTGAAAAAAACTCACTTCGTGGAAGCGGAATTTTGGTCGCAACGAATTCAGCCAATTTCCGATTTTGTCGGATCTGCATAAGAGCAGTGAAATTCCGTTCGATGAAACACAAGTTTACTGTCAACACCTTGAGTTTTTGCACAAGGACTTTTCGGAGCGTTTTGAGATATTTTGCCTCTGGAAGTCCCTCAGTGGATCATAAACCCTTTAATGAATATTGAGAAAGCAGAGTTTTATATTCAGGAGGAACTAGTCGAACTTTCAACTGATGAAACTTTGAAAGCCAGTTTCCAGTATAGTGATCGTCTCGCAGAATTTTGGCTTCAAAGTAGCTTCAGTCGCCTCTGCCCAGGACTGTAGACTATCATCAAAAAATTTTTAATCGCTTTTCATTCTTCCTACCTTGTCGAGCGAGGATTCAGTGCTGTGACTGATTTATTTACAAAAAAGAGAAGTCGACTCCAAATCGTGAAAATAGGGGCCTTGCACTTTCATCTCTTTAAAAACATTGAACCGAATGTTCAGAAACTGGCTCTGAAACATCAAGCACAAACATCCCACTGATCATACTTGATTTTTCATTGATATTAATGGTTTAGTGTATTTTTTGCTGTTCTTTTTTAAATTATATAATTAAGAATAAAGAATTTTTTAAGCATGAAAGAGCGTTTAAGTTTTTTTTTTATTATTATTATTAGTCATTTCGGTTTTAATCAAAGTAATGTGATTGCGATCCAGGGCAAAACTATCAGGTTAAACAAACAAAGTTGGTGTGTAAGTCTACTGAAAAAATTACTTAAAATTTTGTCTTTTATAATTCAAGAACCCCTTTTCCCATACCCTAAATTACCGGATTTTCATATAGATTGAAAACCATTTCGCTGCTTGGGGACGGCAGCTTTAAAAAGGTTGAGAATGACTGATTTACACAGAGTGACAAGCGGTATAGAGAATGAAAGGAAAAATCTCCGTATTTACTGACAGGTGTTCTTTATAACTTTCAACAGATCAAATGGACGAGAAACACGCTAATGCAATATAGTCAAATACCGAAAATCCGCTGACCTGAAATCCGCTTTGCCTCTCAAAATATAAACATTCAATTTATAGGTTCCGGAAACTACACCATGGAGAACGGAATATCGAAGAAAAAATACTTGCTGAATAATAACGTCATAATTACCGAATAATAATGACAAGTAACGGAAATTCCAAATTATTGACATCATGGTAAAAGTTTTTTCCCCTCCAATCTGTATCGAGGTAAGAATAAATCAGAGTTTCTGAAAAAATTCTTTCAAGTGACCATTCTACTTCACTTTGTGATCACAAAAAAAAAAAAAAAATACTTGCTGAATAATAACGTCATATTGTAAAAAAAAAAAAAAAAAAAAAAAAAAAAAAAAACACCACCATCAACGACTGCATTTATTTGTTAGCTGAATCATGGAATTATGATTCCCAAACAGCATTAGTAAATGCCTGGCGTAATGTATGGCCATCTTCTAAGCGTATTGAAATTGAGAGTGATGACAGTGAATTTTTTGGTTTTAGGGTCAGTGCAGCCAGGGTTAAAGCAAGAGAATTGCTTTAATGTTCGAAAGAAAGAGTAAATGAGGAAGCTTTGCACAAAGAAGATATCCTTAAATAAATGTGTTCAGATGAACTAACACTGTCATATCAGATAACCGATGATAAAATCATTGGCTCTGTTTTGAACTCCCCACAGCAAGAAAACGAGTCCGACATCGACACAAATACTGAATTTGATAGGAATCGGAAAATATCTTTTAACGAGGGTTGGAAACATGGTGATAAATACGTAAAATTTTTAGAACAGAGCTGTGTCACAGAGCAAGAGATTCTGACTCTATATAATTTAC
>KK121640.1:1182413-1213348 GCA_000611955.2 Stegodyphus mimosarum | reverse complement strand
CACTCTTTTTTTCATGCACAGATATAAGTTTAAATGTAATTTACATTTACTTAATCTAATTTACATTGATTTATCTTTCTTAGGTTATAGTTTACTTATCAAGCTTGCATTTAAATTACAAGTCGAAAACATTAATTGAACACATCAAGAGTAAAACTTCAAGTTGTGTCACAAACTGTAGATACAAACGTAGTTAACAGACTTAAAAATCATCACTCCTTGGGAAGTATGAAATCTAAACAAATTTTAGATATGTACAAAACAAATAATAATTTAAATGCTTAATAACCCAATTTCTAAGAATTAAGCATGGTTCCTAGCATATAATTACTAGCAAAAGCCAAAACAGACATTCACCAAAACAACCAGAAATTACTAGTTTGCAGAAACACAAGGGAACGGTTTTGCTATTAGCATTGCAGTCTTTCTTATTTTACACTTTTGCCCATAGTTTAAAACCCATCTAATTTACACTTCTGGTAGAGCTCATGGAAGAAAATAGGAATACAGATAAATTTAAAATAAAAGTAACATGCAATTAACGTTACACAGAAGCACTATAAAAGTTGCCAACCTATTATATCACCAGTGTAAATTTTACTCATATTTTGACTACTAATATCAAATATGTATTATTAATTATTTATATGGTATTTTAATGCATTTATATGAGATACGAGTGCCTTAAATTTATGTGCAATTTGGTGCTGATTCTTTTTTTATGTTTTTGAATTTTCTAATGTTAATAGTTTATATTACAAGATGAACTGTGTAGCAAAATTGACATGTAACATCTCCAGCAATAAAATGCATTCAGATCTCTCTCATTATGTGTTAAGTAAACTGACACGAATATAGATTTCTTAATTCTGATCTTAATAATGTATTGTATAAAAGGTGATGTCTCAGAAGAGAGACAAAATGTTAAACTGAAAATTATAAGCACATTTATGAAATTTGTTTTTCATTCTAACTATTCTTTCTCAGGAGCTATTATATGCATGGCTAGCTTGGCTTCAAGTGTGTCCAAAAATATGGATTTCTTTTGTATGGATGATGAGCATCTAGCACGGCAAGAACTTTTGAGACGCCATTTGCCTCAAGGCATTTCAGATGGTTTCATTCAAGGATTAAGCGGATTTGGACTCAGTCTTCTTGGTAAGTTACATATTTAACTTCAATGTATCTGTATAATTTTTTTAATACTTCCTCATATGTTTCTGTAATTTTTGGTTCTTTAATTATTATTTTTTTACAAGTCTATATCACTATGAATCACTTTGACATTCTCAAGAATTCAATAAAAATGTTAATTTTAATGCTTAAAACACTGATATACATGCATGTCCAAAACTTAGGAATGAACGACATTTCTGCATACACCTGTACGCGTAAATGGAGAAAACTAAAGCAATCCTTTTTCACAATGACTGATGTAAGGAAATAATCAGCAACCTGTTATAAATAACAGATCAAACCAATAGTGGCAAGTTTTTAGCTGAAATGTTATACATAGAATTCGCCTGAAGGTGAGGAATGGAAGAAAAGTTTTAACTATACCTAGGTATTTGACTTCTCAGTGGGGTTTGTGTCCATTTTGAATTGGATGCAGCAGTCACAATGCAGTAGCACTTTCACTACTAGAAGGATTAGAAGCTTCTGGAGCAGATTTTCCATTCCTTCTATAAGCGTTGCTTATTTTCTGGTGAAGGACTGTGAGCTCCAGTTTATTTCCCCATAGTGTTCCATGATAGTTCATACCTATCTCAGTGGGCCTGAGATTTAAATATGAAATTAGGTTTAGCCTCCAAAGCAAAAACAAGTTTGATTTGGAGAGAACCTTGAACCTATTACCATCCATCAAATATTGGTGAAAAGATTTGTATGGAGGTGGTAGTGTCAGTGTTTGCTTTAAGTGGACACATAGGCGTTGTCTTTCCACATGAAACCATTACTACTGCAGCCTACAGAGATGAATTTCTTAGTAGTTACGTGTTCCCTTATGACAATGCAATAGGTTCCTACTGCTGCAGTTGCATAAGGGTAACAGTGCAGTGAGAAAGGGTAAGAATTTCATTCTACCAGATGGCAAAGCAAAAATAAAGAGGCCATATTGCTGAATATTATCTTCAGCAGCAAACAATTCAGTACATGAAGAATCCAGTTTGATCTTTGGATTCCATCAAGCATGTTTGGATTCTCTAAGGCAGGGGTCCCCATCCTTTTTTTCCTAAGAGCACATTTTAGAATATCTGTCGGACAGCCGGCACCATTTACTTTTTCAAGGTGAATTTACAGTTGGATAAAGTTAATAATTTATGCACATAAAAAAAGGATTGGTTGCATTTTGCTTTGTGCTGTTATCTGTGTTGGATGCAATTTCTGTTTCATTAAAAATAAGTAATCTTTCACATAGAATTTTATTGAAAACTGAAACGTTTTTATCGTGATCACACATTGGCGGCCACACGTTAAACGATCGGCCAGCGCCATGGTGCCCGTGGGCATAGGGTTGGGAATCCCTGCTGTAAGGGGACATGTTGCCCTCCCCAGTCCTCCTCAGGTCCTTGCTGCGCATATAACTACTTTGAAAGAACACTGATTCTCACTTTTTTTTGACCTCGTAGACCATATAAATGATAGCATCATAAATTGTTGTATGTGCTGTTCGAGATGATCATACTCCATATTGAAAGCACTTTGTCTTCTAGCAAACTGGTGCATCCAGTTTTTCAGCTTTATGTATGCGCTAATTTCTGAAATTAGCGTATTCTTGGAATAAGCTAATTCCATTTATAACTCAGTAGTCCATTCCATTGGACTACTCAATGCCTTGTGAAAAGTCTACAAACACAATTTTTTTTGGTTAGTGTAAAATTGTTCTGCTGCTTTTTGCGTGAAAAAAAGAAAGAAAGAAAAAGGGAAAAAGAGAGAGAAAGATTCAAAAAGTAAAGTTTGCTGCATTTAAAAAACCTTTCATTTCATTGTTGGCAGTATTTCTATGGTGCAAATAACAGCTTTGGAAGATGTCAGAAAGATTTAGAATCATCAGCCAAAACTCAAAAATAAGTATTTATGCCAGAAGTATGCATGTGTAGCAGGTGCACTTGTTGTCCGTTGGTGTGAGAATCTAGAGGGATGGAGATCCTGCTGTACAAGTCTCTTCTTTGCTTGAGAGTGGTGTCTGAAATATGTGGAGGGAACTGTTTTTCTTGATTTGAATTCTGATTCAATAAAGTATTTCTCCCACTTTCTTAGCATGTTCTTGTAAATTTATTCTAAATATCCTAGTGGGAAAAATTCATGGAACAGCTATAAAACTCATGTAACTAGAATGATTTTGCTGCTGAAAGCATGGAACTTGGACAAAATCCTTATTTTGACATGTCTGCATATCTCCAGAATGCAGAACTTCCTACTTTTTCAAAATATGAATTTAAATGGAAGCATGGGAAATGTGATCAAAAGTGCAATTCAGAAATTTGTAGCGTACACATAATTTGTAGCGATTCTCTATGCTGTGTATTAGATTGTCCAGGACTGCCTGTGGTAATAAAATATATTCACAATGTTTGAAGCTCCAGAGAATGCTAGATGGGGCTGCAGGGATGCAAATTAGCATCCTACATGCGTTCTCTGAGATTTAAATCTGGAGAATATGCTTTCCAGTTTATTCATTGGATTCCTTCACTATCAAGGCCACTTGCACAGCATTATGGGGATAAGCATTATCATTCAAGGAGGAAATTATTAACGTAACGAGGTTATTACTGATTGCATTCTTAAACAACTTCACATAAGAATTTAAAACTGCATATCTGTATATTTCAGCATTCATAGTAGTTGGACTAAATAAAAGTGCATAGGTGTGCACAGCCATTCAAAAGGATACCTGAAAATGATAAAATTCCACCGTCTTTGCACCAATGCATTTTCATGGATGTTTTCAGGCTTACTGCCCATGTTTTGTTCCCTTCCGATTGTAATGCATCTGAAATCTTCATATGGAAATTACTCTTCAGTCAAGTGAACTTGGCTGAAGTCCATGGTACTACGATCACGGTGATCTCTGCAGTACTGCAAACGGATGCATTTCATAGCCCCTGTTTATAGAACACAAATCACGGGTTTCTTGCATATTTTATTCCTTTTGTGTTGCCTCTCAGTCACGATATATTTGGTTCCTGTACTTGCAGTGAACTCCCATATGGTCTGCACGGATGCCATGTCTATTTCTTTTAGCAATCCTTGGCAAATTATGCGGTCCTGACAGTCTGTTGTGGCATGTTTTCGACCTTGACCTGGTTGTTTGCATACATCACGAATGTCTTTAAACCATTCCCATACGCTTGACATGACACTTTACCAGTCTGTACCACTTTACCAGTGTACATTTATACCAGTCTCTGTCTTGCTTCTTTTTCTTTCAATCACATGCCAATTCGAAGAATCTGCTAAATGCCTTCTGAATGCCATGTTCCCACTTCCATACGTAAAAGTTTTATATACGTAACCATACAATCTCTGAAAATAGAATTTAAAGCACCTCTTTGCACTCCTTTTCACATATACCAAAAAGATAGGTGCAAAAAATTTCCATATATCTCTGCAACGAATGTGAATCTCATTGGTCTACATGATAACATTGATTTTCAGCTGCCAACCGGTTGCCCTTCATGGGACTTTGGTCAATAGAATTAATATAAAAAATCTTTTTATCATTGTTCCTTTAAATTTTCCCACCAGTATAAATAATCTTCTCATAAAATAATGACCCATTTAGCTGAAAACCATTATAGTTACGTATCTCATTGGTCTACATGATAACATTGATTTTCAGGTGCCAACCAGTTGCGTTTCATGGGAATTTGGTCAATAGAATTAATATAAAAAATCTTTTTATCATTGTTCCTTTAAATTTTCCCACCAGTGTAAATAATCTTCTCATAAAATAATGACCCACTTAGCTGAAAACCATTATACTTATGTATTCCCTTTTATGCTTATTTGCTTCAGCTGGAACATTTTTTTTCCAGGTGCTGTAGCTGGTATTGTTGATCATCCTTTACAAGTCCTAATATCTCCATCCACCCCAATGCAAACTGCTTCTGGAATAGTTGGTGGACTTGGTAAAGGCATTATTGGCATGTTTACAAAGCCCATTGGTGGAGCTGCAGAATTGTTATCTCAAACAGGATATGGTAAAATTAATCGGTTTAATTTTCGGTTTCCCTAAAATGTAAATGAAGCATAAAAGATGTTACATTTTGTCTGAAATTTATCAAATAGAATGCACTGTAACTGAAAATTATTGGTCTATACTTTTAGCAAAGTTATTTCACATTTTATAAAGTTTTGTTTTATCATACTTGTTTAAATTTTTTTCCATTTTAGACAGAATAGATTTTTATCACTGAAAACATTTTTATTCCAAAGCATAATAAATGGAATGCTTGAAGAAGCATTTTGTAATAGAGATACAGAGAAAAATTTTACCTTGGTTTTATCTTCTTAATGAAAGATTTTACACCTGGAATGTTTATGAAATATAGGACTTTGAGTGCTAGTTTTTTGTCTTTGATTGCAGGTATTTTGACATAATTGTGCTGATTTTGGTTATTTCTCATTCACTAACATGCATATCTATGTTCTCTTTGACAAATATCTTACATTTTCACTCATAAATATGAGATCTATTGCATTGCTTTTCAGATAAATCCCTAGCTGTAGCCTCTAAGCATGCAATTTGTCCTTTAATGGGTATTCAAAAATTTGAAAACTAGAGTAGAGTTCACTGTCCCTTCCCCCCCCCCCCAAAAAAAAAAAGAATCTATTTTATGGTAAAATTTTACAGTTCCTGTGAAACAGGAAGACAAACTCAGAAAAATAATTTTTACCAAAATTTGGTAAGGAATCCAAAACTTCAAGAACTGGGATCAGAGCTGAATGAATGGTGGTAGGCATTACCACTCAGCTGTTGCAGGTTACTATATTAGTTCTAAGTTAATCTTCTAAATCTGCAAAACCGATTACTACTTCTACTGCTTTAAACGCTGCTGCATGTTTCTCTAATTTTAACTCCACTTACTATTTGAATTATTTCTTGAAGGAATATCTTTAACCTGGGATACTTTAACCATATTATTAAAAACATAATTTGTTCTGACAGTGATGCTATATTCATATTAAGTATTTCTCTGTACCTGATTTTGTTAGTTTTAGTTTATATTTTTTTGCATTTAGAAGGAGAGATGGTATATCAGAAAAGATGAGTCAAAATTTCCCAAAATTTCTCCTTCCATTGTTTGTTATACAAGGCACTCATTAAAATTTTCATAAATTTATAAAAATGAAAGAAATTGGTATTATCAAGAGCAGTTTTCATAAAAATGAGTCATAAGAAGGGTTCTTTCTTTTGAGAAGGAGCAGCAAGCCTTGCCGCTCATTGGTATGAGGCTTCTTTGTGCCTTTCTGCAAGGTTGCATTCTTATGCTTCTATAACATGTAGTAATTTAAAAATCAAAATGAAATAAGTTTAGAAAAACTTTTTTTATTGAACATATTACATGCAAAATGTAAATATGCATACAGAAAAATAAATCATAAAAAAAAAATTTCAGTTATCACATACTTACGGTGATATGTAATTAATTGGTCATTAAATTTCTGTTCCTGTAATTTTATCTAAAGTATATGCAATATCATTTTCTATTCATGTCATTGACAGGTAATGCAAGTCATATTAAATAAATATGTATTATTAAAAATTAGGCAAAAAAAAAGCAACTTTAGTTTGCCATAGAGTTTGAATAAAGCTGTATCATGAAAGAATGATCAGACACAAACTGTCTGTAGAGGAGAAGAGAAATTCAAGAAAAATAAGCTTTGTGAAATTTTGCAGTATTTCTTTAAATTTGTTCTTTCTGTGAATAATTATAAAATTTTCATTGTATGTATATCTCATCACATGTAAAACTGTTTCTGTAGTCAAAAATTTTGGAGAAAAAAAAAGTTTTAAATTTTTATCATCATTTTTCCAAATATTTTCTTTTTTGTTGTTCTACAAATTGTTGAAGAAACAGAGCAGATGTGCAGATCATTTGCTACTTCATTTGTAGAATTAATAATCCTTTCAAAATGTTAAGCAATCTTTCAGAATAACATCTAGAGTTTCTTTAACAGCTTGCATATGAGACGATTAGTTTTCATTTTGCTATTAACATTCACAATTAAATCTGCTGTACCGACCACTAGAAGAAATAAATTTAAATGGGAAAATTTTCTTAATTAAATTACAAGCTTCAAGTCTAAAATTGACATTTTTGAAATTATCTTCAATAGCATTTAAAACAAGATGATAAATATTCTTCATTTTAAGTGAAATTCTAACTAAGAGATTGAATCTACAAAGCACCTCTAAACATAAACTTTGAATATATTCTTTTAATACAGCCAAGACTTTACAAATGTTGAAAAATACTTTATACTGCTTGCATTACCTCTAAAAAGGGACTACAAAATTATGACAGTTGGTTTAACAAGTAAACAAACTTTTCCTATAATAACAACGAAACTGAAATTTGAGAATTTTGCATCTGCAGTGTGTTCTCTGCTAGATGCTGAATCCTTAGGTCTGATTTTGAACAAGGCTCCTGAGAAACAACACATGGAAATGATTGCATGTTTGCAGTAAGGCTAACTAAAGGCATTGAAGATAGAAGTACTCAGTCAAATTCAGATATTGTTAATGTGTCATCAAGCAATACATACTAATGTTTTAGAAAATATTACAAAAATAACCTTTGATTTGAACTGTTAAATTATAGATCTGGATGTCTGTTGTGGCAGTTTTCTAAAAATGTAAGCATGCATTTGAATTGAAATGCTGTTATTTTATTGTGCAAAGCATTCTCAGCTAATGCAAAGATTTTAGTTTACTGTAGGCCTATCTGGATCTCTAATACTTAAACTATTTTACGATATTTAATATGAATGGTCTATAATCTCTCAGGTGTAATGGCTAAAAGCGTTTTTAATCCTCATTGAAAAAGCTGTCTTCAAATTACTTTAAATGTATTACAGAAGTAGCTTTTTCGAAATTCAAGGCGTGAAATATTATTACTACTGATATATCTTTCAGCCTGTTTGCTAAAACTGTGCTGTTATTATTTATTTTTTTTCCAGGAAAAGAAGGATAGATTTTTTTAATGGAAAAACAGTAAAATAAGATTCGCTGATTCATTATAAAGTAATAAACATGGATAAACTTACAAAAGTGGGCAAACTCAAGTATTCTCATCTAAAGCATGGATAAGGAAATAACAAATGAGATATTTCAACTAAAAATTAAAGATTTACTTACTTAAAAATCATGCCACAAAAATAATTTTTTTATAATGCTTAGGAAAAAATATTATCTACTATATGCACTTTTAGATTCTGTCTTGAATTGTAAAAAAAAGATAATAGTTAGTACATTCCTTTGCGTGACATAGCCCCCTTCCAATCCCTGTGTGGGGTGTGAAAGGAAGCAGATTGATGTCACTGTGCTGCAAATTTTGATTTAACTTATTTAGAACAGTAATCTCAACTTTCCACCAAAATTTACGCTGTAGGTAAGAGTATTTGTAGCCAATATTACATATATTTTGCTATGATATGAAGTGTTGTTGTTGTCTTGAGTTGTGTTAATTTTGGTTAGCATCCATTGTTTCTCATCTTTTATTATTTTTCTGCCTCTTTTTCCATGATTGGCAGGAAGAAATCAAATATCACTTTGGCAAGAAAGAGATTATCCAATACAGTTCGTTTCTAATAAAACAGGATTCGAACAAAACTTTTACACCTTACAATGCTTTATATATATATATTTTTTACATTGTAAAATTTAAGATTTGCTTTCACCAATTTTTGAAACCATATGTTAAGGCAGTGCTCTCAAAGTCATTGCACATTGGCCAAAAGTACAATTTGAAAATAATTGGCAAACCAAAATGTTTTCAACTCAGCATAAGGAACATAAATCATCTGAAAAAGAGAAGATGCACGAATATCACATGATCCAAGCACATTTTTTGCATTTAAGGTACAGTAAATGTAAATATATTGACGGTTTATCTGGAATAGTGTGCATTGTGAAGTAAGAGAAAATGAAATTTAAGTAAAATAAGCTTAAGGCCTAATTTTTGAGAATCCGTTCTGGTTCTAAACTCAAATTGTAGATCTTTGGTGGACATAAGAGGTATCCTTGAGTTTATTGAAGCTACATTTAGTAAAATAAAGAAAATTACTATGGGCAAGCTTCTTGATATTAGAGCTGTAGAATAAGCTGTGCTCATTTTGTCAACATCTACTGCACCTTTTGTTAAGTTGTAAAATATTATTATTTCTCCACAGGATTCATAAATTTTAGCATCATTTTCTATCATGTACAGAAGTATAACATTCTAATTTTGGGGAGATAGAACGTAGGAAAAAATAGTAGTGTCTTTTTGGCAATGCAAAAAGTGATAAATGCACAGTTCTTTTCTTTGTGGCCACAGTTAAATTATGTCCAGATAAATAATGGTTCTAAGAACCATTTGGTTATTTCCTCACATATATTTCCGTATTCCAGGTATAAAACATTTTGGAATCTAATTATTTTGGAATCTACAAACACAAATATTTTTGCACCATGCTTAGCTGGCTTATTTGCCAAGTACTGTCTGAATGTGCAATGTCCTCTAAAAGGTTCAAGCTTCTTATCAATAGTGATATTTGCCAACGGTATATGCTCATTGCCAGTTCAGAATAAATCTTTAAAAATAATCTTAAATAGAAGCTAATTTATCCTGCTCTCACCTGCTCGGCATATCATGAATATCATAAAGCAGAGGCATCTCATTAGAAATAGAAACCTTTTGTATGACTGTGCTTTGTAAAAAATTGCCATGCCAGTTTCATCTGTTGCCATGAATCTTTGACATTTACATGGGGTGACCTTGTATATACCAGATATGTATAAGAGTTGTATTAATAATTTAATTTCAGTACAGGAAGTATTTTTTACATCTCACCCCAAAACGAATTTCTCTCGAGCTGAATCAATATATGTATTTACTAATTTATTGATCACATCATTGTTTATCAAAAGCAATTGCAGACATCAAATGTTATTTTCACATGTTTCAAATAATCAGTATCAATATGAAGCTAGATCTGTCTCTACTACTCCGCATAAACTAATTCTAGATCCTACAATGAACCTGCCGAATTCTCGCACAGGCGTGAATAAATTACCAGCACAGAAGAAGGAACCCTTTATTAAATCAAAGTTTAACAGAAAGGCGCGATCGTTGTGCATTACAAAACACCATCAATTTGCGGTTGGAAACTTAAGTGTAGAATATAATTCAAGTCGAATCTAAAATAGAATAGTGCTGGATTAGTACGTTAATTTACACCTAGCAGGTTGACTCTCAAAAACCTAACGGGCATGATGATAATCCGAAATGGCCAAAAGGCTTACTAACATAACTGCGAGATAGCAATGGAACGTGGGTTGGCTAGTGAAACCACACTCTGGATTGGAGCAGGATTTTAATTCTAAGAACGAATGGGGAAATAAATCCAGTGATAAAAATTTGAGTAGATATTTTATAAAATCAAAATAAATAATAATAAATTTTGAAAAAGTCCATTTGTATATGAAAGCAATCATTTATTTCATCCTCAGAAATCTTAAATAACTTGCATCTTAGTTAAAGCAAAGTGTCACTTTAATACCTGGAGCTGACTGGAAAATGCTATAAAGTTCACTCCATTAAATTTTCTAATTCTTTCCACTACTGGTACTTTTCAGTGTTCCTTTTACTTTTTTAGTATTTTCTTTTACTTTTTTTAGAGGAAATAAGAGGAAGATGTAAATCAGTTTGGTTAATTCTTCTTTAGGCAAGGAAAGCAAATGGGGAATCCATAGACTTTGTAAAAATAACCATAAATGCTGTATTATCATATCATTAAATAGTAGTTTTTAGTATGATGAGATGTTGAAAATCTTTGATTATTGCTATCTTTTAGAAAATAAAATTTCTGATTCTATCTAGGTTCATACTCAGCTAATAATTGATATAATTGTTTGATGGAAAATTTTACTGGTCATCCCATAGTTGTTAAATCAGTGAAATTTTAATTTATAAAATGAAACCATTTTTTGAATGTATTAGCAGAATAACCAGCTTCAAAATAAGTAATATTGGTATGATCTGTATATTTATTTTGTGTTATTTGAATCCAGTTTTTTTTTAGAATTGTCTTAGAATTGTCTTTATAGAATTATGTGATAACTTATCTTGGCAGATTCTTTTTGTGTGCTATAATTATCTTCTCAGTAAAGATATGTAAAAAAAAACTTTTTTTTCCCTTTTTGTTCTCTATGTTTGCAATATACCAATTTTTTTTATTTATTTTGAAGATCCAGTAATTATATTACTAATCAAACACTACAAAGTGATACATATTTTCAAAACTTGACTCCCACCGAAAAAGAAAACTCCTAGGCATCACTCTACTTTTAATAATTCATTAACAGCCCATGTTAGCGAAATAATCAAACAGAAGAAAAAGTTATTAATAAGCATACATGATTGTCAATAACAGAATCTTTTTCCTTAAATTCCAAGTAAAAATGGAGCCAGCAACTACAGATCTGTTTAATTATTCAAAATGAAACACGATGATTAAGGAAGGTGCCTTATTACAGACTTGTGAAACACATCTGTTCAAAGGACATTTAACTCAAGAGTTACTGCATTTCAGACATAAAGACTAATGAAGTATGTTGTAATACTTCCCATTGCATCTTAACATTATAATATGAAACTTAATATTGCAATGCCATACCTCTTACTTAATCTTTTTGTACATCCCTGTCCCCAAGTTTTTTTCATTCTCATCCCATTACTTCATATATACACTGCTCAACATTGAAAATGCAACACCAAGAAGGAGTGGTCAGAAAGTGATGAAATTTGGAAAAAAAGACAGAGACAGCAAGCAGCAATAAGTGATCTTTATTTCAAAATGATAGTC
This sequence comes from Stegodyphus mimosarum, assembly GCA_000611955.2. Lineage (NCBI taxonomy): Eukaryota > Metazoa > Arthropoda > Arachnida > Araneae > Eresidae > Stegodyphus > Stegodyphus mimosarum. Next base: position 1,201,276 of record KK121640.1, on the reverse strand, counting down.
AGAATACAGAACGAGAACGGCGTCGGCTCAATAGGATGTAAGACCATCGCGGACAGCGATGCACGAAGAAACACGTCTAGGCATAGAGTGTTGATGGTGTCCTGAGGGATGGCTCTGCATTCTCTTTCAAACATTTGCCACAGTTCCTCTTCCGAACGAGGCAGGGGCAGAGTCTGCAAACAGCGTCCAATCACATCCCACACATGTTCGATTGGTGACAGGTCAGGAGAGTACGGTGGCCAGGGAAGCATCTGTATACCTTCCAGAGCATGTTGGCAGATGCGAGCACTATGTGATCGGGCACAGCACTTTGGGATCGGGGATGCTGAAAATTGCATTAGGCAGCCCCTGAAGGTAGGGGATTGCCACCGGCCGCAGTACATTATCCAAGTATCGTTGGGCCGTCATAGTGCCCTGAATACGAACTAGAGGTGACCTGGAATCGTAGGCAATAGCGCCCCAAACCATTATGCTACGTTGTCGTCGTGCGGTGGGTCGTTCCACAGTTACTGCCGGATTAGATCTGTCTCCACGTCGACGCCACGCACGTATGCGGCGACTGTCACTGGATAAACAGAAGCGTGACTCATCTGAGAAAACGACGTTTCGCCATTCTGTCATCCACATCGCTCCATTCGGGCACATTCTAAACGTTGGCGTCTATGCTGTGGGGTCAATGGCAGTCTTCTTAACGGACGCCGTGAGTGCAGGCCACGTTCAGCCAATCGACGGGAAATGGTTCTGGTCGACACGGAAACATCCAGGGTTTCTTGCACATGCTACAGAATCGCAGTACAAGTGACTTGCGGGACCGCCACAGTTTGTCGGAGGATGCGTCGATCCACGCGTGCTGACGTCCCTCTGGCTGCACCTGCACACCTCCTTCTTCCCACATTCCCTTGTTCCAAGCGTGTTCGCCATAGCCGATGCACCGTGCTCGCATCTGTGTGGGTATCAGCTGCTATTTGTCGTAAGGACCAACCCGCCTTTCTCAGTCCGATCACCATTCCCCTCGTAAAATCGTCTATCTGCTGAAAGTGCCTTCGTTGACGGCGGCCTGGCATTCTCTCCTATTACAGGTATCCTTCGGGACAAAAATCAATTTTCTTCGATAATTCGTCTGGCAGAAATAATGACACGAATACTGCGCATTCTGCACGTTCCTTCCCTTATATCTTACTTCACGTGCGTCGGAGAGCTGCGCATTTCACATCATTCGCATAACTCAGTGACGTGCGTTTATTCTAAAACTTGCATAAATTTCTGACCACTCCTTCTTGGTGTTGCATTTTCAATGTCGAGCAGTGTATTTCATCACTTCCCTCTTCCACCAACCTCATGTTCGTTCTCTATCTTCTTGAAAAGATTTACACCACTGCTGAGAATTTTACATGTTAGTCTTCTATGTTTAAAAATAATTAAATTGAAATGCGTAGTGTATTTATTTATAATATTCAATTAACATTTATTGAATGTTTAAAATATTTTCTTAGGCTTAAAAAATTAAAAATTTAATAATTTGTATTTTCTTTTGTATATGATAGGACAGGTATCCCCTTATTTTGATGGTGCTAGGCAACTGCATAGTCTCACATAATTAATTGAAATATTCGTCTCAGGGCCAGTTTTACAAATCTTAGTTAGTTCCTAAATGCACATTTTAATGAAGAGAGTTGACTTATTGAAACTTCAGAGACTTATTAAAATGGAGTTTATTGAAACATCAAAAACTTGTAGAAATATTGTCTGTTATAAAACAGCAGAAATGTTACTTATGACATAAGCATATTTTACTTGGTTTTGTCACTGACTAATGGACTGACATATTGTAGTATGATTAAAAATAAGAATTGTTTTACACTTGAAGTTGTTTTAAATTGCAGGTATTTGAAAATTAGTTTCTTCTTACATTATACATGCAACATCTCACAAATTAATGTTTTGCAAATAAAGTGTAATTTTAAAAGAAAAGCAACAACCTGTGATAGGCATAGATTTTTAGCATCGAAACTGCAATGATTTCAAGGGTAATCAAAATCCCTTTTCAACATTGAGAATCGATAGTTTCTATGCTAAAAATATATGGCTATCACAGGTTGTTATTAAATTTTATGATTTATTTGAGGTGTGTTTCTCTTCTGCCTTGATTTAAAGTGTAATTTATTCTGGAAATGTATATCTCATTATCTGACTTCTCTAGATTACCGTTTGTTGGATTTTTCATAAGCATGAATTCAGATTCCACTCATTTTATATAAATACACTATGTTTATTGTTAGCTGATTATATTAAGAAACATTTGAATTGGCCATACAAATTGTCTGAATTCTGTTACTGTACTCAGTTTGCTTTGCTATGTTATCCGTAAAATTAATGATTTTTTTATATATATTCATGAATCACAAAATAATAATGTATTCATGAACAACAATGTAATAATATTTTCATTCATTTTATAGACAATTTTTGTGGTTCATGTACATTCAGTTTTTCTCTTTCCTTCTCTAAGACAGAAAATATTTTCCTTTCAGGTATTCTTCATGGAGCAGGTTGGCTTAATCCTCCAAAACGTCAGTATCACCCTGTCACAATGTCATTTGAAATGGTGATGAGCAGTTATATGAAATATTTGTGTAAAGTTTCACAGTGTTCATCACTTGGAGAAGTGTTGCTTTCAGTTGAAGCAACTTATGTTAATGAGAATGGCGAATATGAAAAAAACATTCTTCTGTTAACATCTGAGGTTTGTGTGTTTTTACATGTCTATATACATATATATAACTGAAAATTATAGTTAAAATTAGCAATAGCCCCATAATTCCTCATTTTAATTTGCGGATCTCCCCTTTCTTTTCTAAATTGTTTATAATAATGTTTCTGGACTGCGTCTTTCCATTTCATGCTTGCGTATGTAATCCTCCTGCATTGCAACTGCTCTTATCCAATCACAGATCCAGAATTTAAACAAAGAAATCAAGTTTGGGAACATGACTGCTACTAATGTGTAGTTTTCTTTTTTCGTGCCTTCACTTTGCGGTTAGCCACGCATAGTTTGTTTTCCATTTCATCCTTTGTCTAAGATATGTGGACTGTACAAAACTGTGAGTTGCATAGCACACCCCATAAATGATGGTGTGCGAATCTATTTATGAGTATCAAGAATATCATTGTAAAAATCAAGTCATAAATTTTTTTAGTGTTAGTAGCTTGTTTAGTATAATATAAAGACCTTAATACAATTAAAATCTGCCAACGCCTGAAATTCGTGCATCCTTTTACTTGGAGAATGCCCGGGTTTCAGACGTTGGTGGATGGCATTTGCGTCCTCTAAAGAGGATGCAGATGGTTTGGGGGATTTTTGATGACAAGTTTTTCTTATTCAGTATTGAAGCAAACTGTCGTTTTCTATTAAAAATGCCGTTTATATCGCCTAACGAATATTTTGCCAAAAGTAGCTGATCTTTCTCACTATAGCAAGTTGCTGTAATTGGAATTTTTGTGCTCTTCTATAAACCAGGCGGCAGCTAGAATATGCGGAAATATGCCATTGATAGCAACTCTAAACAGCAGATCATGCCAAATTTTGTTACTCAACACATTTTTATATAGTCATGTTTTTTTAATGCGATGCTTTATGAAGAAACTAAGATGAATTTTACGATTTGTCAATTGAGAAATAGTAGAGTCCGTCATTAAAAATTCTTTCATGAAATTGAAATATTTACTATGAAAGACTTTTTTTTTTCAAATAAGCATAATTATGTTACAAGCAACGGTGCATCTTGAATGTATTGTTATGGTTGCCATTACTGTTTTGGGCTATATTTCATACCAATCTTTATTTTTGTCAATCTACAGCTCAGTTATTGAAAAAATATCGAAATTTTTAATTTTTATTACAACTAGAATTTAATTTGATACTTTTTCATTGCATCAGAATGTTAAATTTTAAATAAACTATTAATTTTCTTGTGAGAACACCAAAGCAGTGTGACTGATCAGGAAATAATGACTGTATAATTTGAGGAGGGGCGGCTCAAACTAGAGCATATTACACTCTGAAACTAAGCTATAGTAAACATTTGTTTTAATAGTGTAAAAAATAATTTATATGTTTTTTATCCTTATTTTCTTTTCATATAAAATTAAAGCATGTTTATTATATGTTTCTCTATAAAGTATTAAAAAGATTTTTTTTTCTTTTTGGAACAAATAACTTTTTATTTTTATGTTTGTTCTTATGAGCTTTTCTTACTCATCTTTATTTTTTCTTCCTTATATTAGTCTAAACGTAATGATTTTTCCTTTATGACTTCCTTTATGACACTAATAAAATAAAAAAGTCTGCATTATTTTTAGGTCTTGGGTTATGCAGATTCATAATCGTTTATTATATCATACAAGTAACAGTTCATAGTGCAGTTATTTTACTTGTAGGTGAATATGAATAAAAATTATGCACATAATATAAAAATTGCAAATGGATTTTTTGCACTTAGAAGTAGAATCTCATCAAGGCTGATTAGTTAAAGTCACAAAACATTAGTAGTTTCCTCAGGTATTTTTTACCTGGAATTGGCTGTTTTAAGTTTTTATAGTTTTTACCATATTCACTCTAATTATGGATAAGTCTTCCCTAGAAAGCTCTCTGCAAAAGCAGCTTTTCCTTTAAGTTCATAGGCCTTGCATTCATTGGAGTAAATATATAATCCAAACCGTTCACCTTAAATGAGTCTTATTTACTTTGCATTATATACTTACATTGATACAACATATTTTACATTTGTATAGCATTTGCTCTTACATGTCGTTATTTTGGTTGAAGTCGCTTAAATATTGTTTTAAATTAAATTTTCAGGCTCTATGCATTCTTACTGAAGATGAAGTGTCCCTGCAATGCACATTTGCGTTAACAGAGATAAAATGTAAAAAATCTGAAAGTGATTTGAGCACTCTCGTAATCATTCCAAGTAATCTGTGCAAGAAGCAGCTATTTCTGGTAATTATTATTTTTTGTGTTGCAGTTTTGCTGTTGTTTTTGTTTGTTTGTTCTATATTTATGTTGTATGAGTTTGCAACAAAATCAGCAAATCTAGTTATGATATAACTTAGAAAAGATTTACAACACTATTCCTTTGGAAAAGATATTTAACACTGTTTACATCTTTTCTGAAGGCACCTTGAATGCACACTTTTTCAATTTAGAAAGGATTTTGTAATCACTTTGCGTTCATCAACAATTCTTATCTTCTGTTTTTTCTACAAGATAATGATACTAATATTAGTAGTGCATCTTGAATTTTCTTAAAGGGCATTCTGTTTAACATCAGATTTTTAAAAATCATATGACTGAATGATAATTAGCATTACACATATTCAAAAGTGTGCTGTACTATTTCCCTATTAACACTGTGAAATATTCCATAGCATATAAGAGAATGAAATGCATATAATGAAAATTTTAAATTCACCAGTTTTAAGATATAAAGTGGAAATGTGTATAAAATTATAAAATCCGTTAAGATTTATAGTTTATATCAGGAAGTCAGTGTTCAATTTTACTTGGTTTATGTATGCTGCTTTATATTGTACTTCCAGATAATAAGTTAATTATTCATATATCTTGAAACTGAAAAAGATCATTCTGCTATATGGCTGAGCTCATTAATAGAGATTAAGTTTTACTTATAATGTTACCAAATACTGCTGGTGTTTGTAACATTATGACTCTTTATACTGCATAGTATAAATTCATGCACATTTTTTTTCCATCTTAAAAGGGACATAAACAGCACTAAACCCAAATAATCTACAATATGGACTAGGGCTGAATTTATTTAATAAAATTTTGAGAAAGTGAGACTTAAAGGAATGTCTCCCAACATTGAGCTCTCAATTTCATTGAACAAAATGTATGTGAATATACTATCTAGAAATAAATGGTAGTAACAAAATTACTCCTATAGGTAATTAAAAAATTATTAAATATGTTATTTTTGATTCCCAGTGGTGAACTTTCTAATAAAATTTGATTGATATCTTGTAAAAATCTCAAATAGCACCGCATTGCCAAATGTAATTAGATTTACAAGTTTTCAGTTTCCTGTTTCATTGATTGATCAGTGAAGTTTTTTAACATTATGTGCTTATAAATCAGCAAAAACACTGATTGATCAGTGAAGTTTTTTAACATTATGTGCTTATAAATCAGCAAAAACACTGGCATATTTTTCGTGTGTTTTGCTTTTTCCAATAATTTAAGTGTTTTATGATAAACATATCCACGCCACAGTTTTTCAACAAAACATCAATCTGTACTTTAAATTATTCATATAATAAGATACATTTGATTCTACACTCTCAAAAAGAAAGCTGTTAAATTTAGATTAATTTCTGATTGCCTACAAATTAACAATAAAAAAAGAAGGAAAGAGAGAAAGGGAGGAAAAGGAAAAAGAAGGCAAAGTTTTAATCACCAAAGTGCAAAATTTCTGTCAGGATTCATCACAGGTTCTGAATTCTCTTCTTTTAATAGCCATAGTTTCTGCTTGCAAAACAATGTGGTCTGTTTTTTGAAGTTAATTATAATCAATATGTCATTCTCTGTGCTTTATTTTTCAACCTGCAAAACATTACAGTCTTTCTTTTGGAATTAATTAAAATTAGTATTTAATTCTTTAATATAGTGTCTTATTTATATAAATTTAAGACAAACTTCTGTCACTTTGTGTATATATATATATAAATATGTTTTATGGGAGTCCAGGTTCTAAATAATTTTTGTTTAAACCTACAGCCAAGTTTGGCAATCAACACATCAAATTCTAAAAATTAAAGAAACACTGGGTTAATTTTTCAATTCAAATCCATGTTTTATTTGGAGATATAAACAGTGATGTAAATAGGAGGTATGCAGCTGCATAGTGGCCAGAAGAATTAAGGAGTCCTTTGCATATTCTTCTGAGTTAGATATGCATGTTTAAGTTTGAAATTTAAAAAGAAAGTGTAAATTGACTTGATTTTAACATAATCATATACATATCGGAGGGAGATGGAACTAGCCAAAAACATCAGCTGAAGGCAAACTGGAATAAAAAAAAGAATGATGCTGCATATTTCCTGCAAGGTCACTGTTTTGAAATCTTAGCGAAGAGGATCATTAGTGCAATTATGCATTAGTTTTAAACTGGCTGTCAGGCCTTTTCTATTAGCTGAGCTGTAAATGGCTTGAGGCAAGTGTGTGAGATGGGTCATCAGGATCTTCTGTAATTCTCACTCATTAACTCTCACTGTGAGGGCATCCAGGAAATTTTTAGCACTTTTAGCCTTTAAAAAGTTGAAAAATATGCATGTCAATTGTAAAACAACTTTTTCGCATATCATTGTAATAAAATTATAAAATAAACTATGTTAATCTAAGGGAGTATCTGTGAATGACATTAAAACGGAAATAAATCAGTCTTGAATTACTCTAAATTATGTTTTAACCATTTCCTGAAAAAAAAGATGGCAAAAATCTAAAATTTAAAAACTGAATAACTGGGACAGTTTTTGCAATATTTTTCATATTTTGTTTACTTTAAGTACAGGGTGGTCATAAAAAAACTTCCCCAATGTATGAACCCCTAGCGACCTATCCGATAAACCAATCAAAATGAAATTTCAGATATTGTTATTTGAAGGTATGCACTCGAAATTGTGATGATTTGAAACAATAGAGCATTGTAAAGAACCAATGACAACACAGAGAGGAGTTGCATTGAGGCACTTTGTACGATTGACATGGATAGACGATGTCGGACATGGATAGTGAAGGATCGACATGGATAGTGAAGCACTAATCACAGAACAAAACATTGCATGTGGAAAATCTTTAATAAGCAGTGTGGGAAGATTGTTTCTTCAGTCAGGTGATTAGCAACATTATTGCTAAACTGTGCTGCAGTTTCCAGGCAGGGACAGCATTTCTAATAAGATTCACTAGCACTTTCCTGATAATTCTATCTCTAAAGTCTGTAGCATCTTTAATGATTGTCCCTATCTTTCCTATTTTCTGACGGCATAAAAGCACGCTACTATCATACTCATTCTCAAGACAGGAAAAGACCTCACTCGCATCGAAAATTATCGACCGATCAGCCTACTCCTGTCGCTCGGAAAAATTCTTGAGAGAATTTTGTATAAATGCATGAACTGAGTTCGCTGCCTAAACAGCAGTTTGGGTTCTGCAGAGGTCTATCAATTACAAAGCAGCTGGATTGAATTGTCGAGGTCATCAGTGCAGCTATTTGCATGCACCAAACAACTGCGTTTTGTATGCTGGACGTGGCTAAAACCTGGCACAAAGCTCTCATCTGTATAAACTCATTCCTCTCAATTTCTCCCATTGCATCATCTTCCTCATCAACTTCTTTATCTCAAATAGAACTTTCAGTGTCAGACAGGGTCATTTCTATTTCACGTAGAAATATCAATGCTGGCCTCCCCCAGGGCTCGATTTTGGCCCCAATTTTCTATCTAATTTGCATTATGGACTTCTCTATGTTGGGAAAAACTAACAACTGCATTACCGCATGTTATGCTGATGATACAGTGATTATTTCATACTTACTGAACCTGAGTTTCACCATTAAATGTATTCAAAATAGCCTACACGAGGTAGAAAATTGGTGTCGAAAATACTTACTTTTTTTTTTTTTGGTTTGTTTGTTACCTTTGATTTCAAGAAAACACACGTCTGAAAATTCTACTTAACTACTTCCTTAAGTCTAGATCTCATAGACTGTCGTTTACAACACCTTTTAATAGATTATTTTCCAGATTGAACAGTTCTTGCTTGAGTAGTTTTATAAATATATTTTGTCGACAGAATTTCAGTTTATGTTAATAATAACTAAGTTTGAAATTTAACATTCATAAGAGTTTATGAATGAATAAATTCTTGGAATTTTGCATTCATTGCTGTGATTGTGCTTTTTTTTTTTTATGTTTGGCTGTTTTTCTAGAAATTAAATGTTTTATCCAATGCCTGTTAAAAAATACACCAGACTTGCCTCCAACTGATCCTCCTTAAAGGATTTAGGTGTATAATAACTAAGTTTGAAATTTAACATTCATAAGAGTTTATGAATGAATAAATTCTTGGAATTTTGCATTCATTGCTGTGATTGTGCTTTTTTTTTTTTATGTTTGGCTGTTTTTCTAGAAATTAAATGTTTTATCCAATGCCTGTTAAAAAATACACCAGACTTGCCTCCAACTGATCCTCCTTAAAGGATTTAGGTGTACTCATTCGAGTTATGGGGTTTCAAATGAGTCCTGTATTGTTATTTTTCTTCACTACCTCTCTGTTCTGGGAGTGGGTAGTTGCTGCTCCCAGAACCTGCTACCTTCCTTGGATGTGGTAGCTGTTTCTCAGGCTCCCTCTCCGGAATCGAACCCCGATTCCCCATCACTTGTTACGGCCATGCTAGACGTGTAACTTACCGTCAACAGTTGATAAGGCAGACACTTGAAAGCTATGTCACTGGGATGAGCCAGTGCGATGAGCCCAAAGTTATACAGAATCACCGCAAAATGCAGACACGAGGTCTGATTGGTTTTGGTCTAATTAAAGTAATCCCAGTGTTGCTTCACATTGTGAATGCTTTGAAGAACTGTTGTTTTAATGTATATTGCAGGTGTAAGAATAGTGCACAAAATAAAAGTGGAATCTTGATGTTTTCAACTTTTACTTTGTGCTTTCACCCTTGTGTAACATGAATATGAGCAAATTTTCTGTAGAAAATGCTTCATAAAGGCATTCCTTCCTTTAGGCTTCCTTTAGCCCTCATGTCTTCAGATAACCAAACTCCCGCTTAGAAATTACATTAAAATTTCAGGACACTTCTTTTTTTCTGTGACGGTAATTACTTGCACAATACTCAAATTTATTAACTGATTCTATAAGTAGGTTAGTTTAATTTACTGTGAATTAAATTTTTGAGTTAAGTTCTTTTAATTTTTATGAGAAGCATAGTTTTTTTCCATTCAATTTTTTGTGTGATGCTGCTTTTGTGTTCATTATTGATCTTAGATGGTAAATTTTGGTGGTTTCTTTCTTGTGTAGTTGATATAAAAATGCTATATAATCGTTATAATTTTCATCATAATGTCCGTATTTATACCCTTTAGCATGCAAACTATGAACTGTATTGTTCAAATTTAGTTGCATTTGGTTTTATATATAACATTTAATTCAAATACATTTAACAAGGATTGATAATTTCTAATTTCATTTATATACTAGAATACAAATATCGGAGTTTGGGATTTATTGTATCAATAACATTCCCCCTCCTAAATTATGTGCATGGTTATATTATGAAGTTTTCTGTGGATCACTCATGTCTACTATGTAATGCAATATTTTGCATCATATAATTTTTTTTTATATTTTAATGATAACACAAATATGTGATAACACTAAAATAAAGTTTTATTGCATATGTCAGAATTTTACCTCTAAAGGCTTTCAGGTGCAGTCTTTTGTGAAAGCTTAGAAAACTGAATCACAGGACTCACTTTCTAAGACACAATCATTGAATGCAAACTAAAGTGCTCTTAAAAAGTATTTTCTTCTTAAATGCAAGATGTCCCTGTAGTAGTAATTTTTGTAGATATTGTAGTTAGCATGTAAATAAAAGAGGTTTCAAAGATTAAATTCATTATGAGTAGGTATTTTTAGAATAGTGCACTGCAAATAATTGTTAATTAGCTCATTTATCTTATGTATCATGCTTATACATTGTATTCAGATATGTTAAATGTCTTGCTTTTGAAAATTTCTTTCATTTCATTTTTAATATTTTGATGGGGGAGGATATAACTGTAAATGTTGCAATGAGTTGTGGGCTTTTCTGATATTAATTTGAGTTCCTTCAATAGGATTCTTGTGATGCTGTTGATAGAGTTGCAGAGTATGTGAAAAGAAATCGGCTGGACTCTTCAGAGGCCATTGAGAATTTGACAGAGAGTACCTCTGATCCTTTAATAAATTCTAGTTCCTCTTGTCATGTTTTCTTCTTGTACCCAAGGGATCGAAGCTTATTTCTTACTCTGTTTTCATATGCAAAGAACAAAGCAATGGGTAAAGGATTCTGTACAGATTACTAAGTTTTTTTTACGAAAGATGAAGTGCTACAGAGTTTTTATTGATAATGTAAGATCTGCTAATGACTGTCTTTATGTGTGTATTATTTAACGTATAATTTTTATAACATATTAATTATTTTTCATATCCAGACTAACAAAATTGTTGGAAATACTTATATTAAATAATTCAAATTATAATATCATGAGAACTTCTTAATGTAATCATTTTAAGAGTGTGCTAATTTTTTCATTAGTAACTGAATGATATTGACTTATAATTGATTGAGATGATATATGAAATACATCATTAAAATTTTAGAAACTGATTTTTTTATTTACAGACAAGAATTAAAAACTATATAGACATACTTTTTTCGTTTATTAAAAAGATGATCAGGAGATATTTTGTTCATAACAAATTTCAGTTTATATTATAAGCCCTCTGTCACTTCACTCCTAATATATTGCTGTTACATAATATCTTTTGTTGTGATATTTTAATTAATGATTTAGAAGCATTTTTAGAATAATGAATTATACAAAACAAAATAATAAATGCTATGTAAGATGACTTCTTGGGTAATTCTAAAAGGCACTACAACTTGAAGTTGAAAAACATGTTCTTCCATTTTATATGTTTTTTAAATTATAAGTATTTGCATAAAATGTGGTTAAAATAATGTACATATTATCTTTGAATTTTTACTCATATATCCATATTCTAAAATGAAAGTATATGCTTGAAGTTTATTGGAAATATTCATTTTCAGAGTTCATTTATTAAGATTATTTTTAAAAAATCGAATACCTCTACGTTTATTAAGAAAAAAAATTTCATTGCTAATTTGCTTGCTTCCTTATGACTTCTTTTATGTATTGCCATGTAAAGGTATAATGGACTATAAAGTAGGAGTTTTACTAGTTGATTTTCTGAATTTCCATTAAAATATTTCAGCTGTTATATAATAAAAATTGTCTTTAATTTTGATTATTGCTATAATGTTTATGATGGTTTCCATGTTATATGCAACTATTTAATTGTTTCTATCACTTTACAAAGTATAAATTACAGTAATCAAAGATGATTGTAATTCATTATTCAGTTTCTGTTAACAGAATGAATATCAATACAGTTCAAATTTTTGACATAAAAGACAGTTACAGTTAATTCTTAAACTGATTTAATGATGTACTGAAAGTTTTATTATAAAATTCTCTTAAGGACTTGCATTAGTGTTACCCTTGCTAGTATCTTTATGCGAAAATATGCATGATGTGTTTTCTTTATGCTATTTAATTATATTTAAAGAAAGTTCTCTAATTGTTTTATTATGAAAATTTCAAAATAAAATTGTAAATTATGCTTAAAGCATAAGAGGTTAGGTGAAAGTTATATGCTGATTCCTAAACCGAGAAAGATAAATGCACTTGAGTACAAATACACTGATGTTAGTTGAACATTATCTTTTAATAAATTTTCTTTAATAAGTTCTTTTAATAAAAGGTAGTGTAAGTTATTTAAAACTAAACCTAGCCTACCACAAAGGAAAAACACTTATTTAAGTTAGACAGCATAAATTAAAGAGCTGCTGAAATGTCAAAGGGTAACTAGTTTTTTACCAAAAGGAAACTGAAGGTAGGAGAAAAAAGTAATTAAAGAATCAAACATTGATAAGCCAAAAAAAAATTAAGTAATTGAAAATTTGAATTATCAAAAAAGTTAATTAGTTTAAAATTCTATATTTTGCCATTCATTTGAGTGAATTGAAGCTGTACTGTATACAGAACTACAGTGTATACTATTAAATAAATATATCACTCATTATATATAAAAGGATTCATTGTTTTGAGCATTAATAATAGAAATTAACAATCTTAGATTTATTCACTTGACTCAAACTGCTGTCTTTTTATTTGTATTATTGGTATCTGCTTTGTTTTGTTTCATTGATTTTTGATAAGAATATAGTTTTTGTTTAGAAATTTTTTGGTGGATTTCAATTTAAAAAAATGTCCATGATTTTGTAACTTTGGTAAGAAAAATAATTTTCTTAAATAATTTGCTTAGAAAATAACAATAATATTTTTTGAAGGGGGGATAGTACACAGCTTGTATCTTAATGCCCTGGCTTTTTTTTTTAGTTTCCTATTTGAGTGTCCTTCTGTTTGAATTGTACGTTTGCAAATTATCTTTGTAAAGATATTTAGGTACAGGGTCTTTCTAATCTCAGTCATTTCTGGTGATAAAGGGATTCTCATTTTTGTTCTAGGAGTTAAGAATTTGTTGCAGACTGATGACAATGAAGGAAAGAATAGCGGCTGTTGCTTTGTATTTAAAAAGATTATCATATCAAGCTGTTCGAGCCGCATTTGAGCATAACCTGAACAGTCTGCACTGCATCTTGCTGATGTTATTGGTCTGCATGAATGTTTCTCTTCTATGTATCCTCTTCTCATAAATACATTAACAAACAGCCAAATGTTTGCCCTTGTGCCAGCACTCCAAATTTTAAAAATTTATACTCCAAGTTGTTTTGAACTTTATATGATAATCTTATAAAGTTGTGGCAATAACAACTGTTCTTTCCTCTGTTCTTATCATTCTACAACCAGTTCTTGATACCTAGAACAGAAATGCGGACTCGTCGGGACTTCGGCGACACCAAATTTGAGATTTTTTCGGATATTAGATCATCAGTTTAAATCTAGTAAGATGGCATATAGATATTATAAAGTTAAAAATATGAAATCATGATTTATGAAATAATGAAGCATTTATTACTTAAAGGTTATCAAAAATTTACAAAAAAAAAAAAGAGCTTACTGTTTATTTTATTGAACATTTCTTTGAATGTAAGTTGTTCAAGTTGTTTTTAATTTGTGCTAATACTTTCTGTTCGATTCTATAGGCATACATAATTTCTTGTTAAGTTACAAAGTTAAACTGTTGAAGTCCTGTAGTTGCTATGTCGAGAATTCCGACTAAGTCAATCGAATTTTTTTCTTTTCTAGTAACTTCTCTGTTACTTTCTTCACTATCGATAGCGCTATTTTCTGGATCTAGAACAATACCACAGATTTCGCCGTTAGTTTATTGATTGAAGATTGGAGCGTTGTCATCGCAATAAAAAACGTTTGTTATATTATCGTCATTTATCACCATTTCTCCACATTTCTTTACAAAATCCATTAATTAGAAAATTTCACCTGTGGTTTGCGATATCCAAAAGCCTTCAAATTCGTGGCTATCATCTTCATCATCGTCACCATGAAATATGGCAGCTGGCCATAAATTATGGCAAGCATTTTTCAAAGTATCTGGAGGCACATTCGCCCACGATCTTGAAGATTTTATGCTAAAATGTTTCAAAAATTATTGAATAGTCTTACCATTATTCAAGAAATTTAACATGAATTTTAAAAATGCTACCTTACATTTGCATTTTAGCGTGCATACTATTCTGATATTCATAGGCTGAATGATGGGTGTACAGTTTGGAGGAAAGAATAACACGGATGCATTATCTTTCATAAAAATTTTAAGTGAAATATGAACGGAACAGTTATCTACAATCAGGACAATTTTTGCGTCATCAGGTAAACTAACCGAATTCAAATTTTGCCGAGACTCGGGTATGAAATAATTTATTTTCAAACCAATCATACATTAACGTTGTGTCACACGAGCTCTTTTATTTGCATGATATATAACGGGAAAGTCTTTACTCTTCTAAATGCTCGAGGTCATGTATTTTCTTCCGATTACGAAAAGTTTACACCTGTACGTTCGTACAGCATTTACGCATGCTAAAATTGTTACACTTGCTTTGGAATCTTTGACACCATTTGGATCCTTTTCTGTAGAGGTTGCCAAGGTATTTCACATACATATTACCAGAAAAGACCAGTTTCATTTGCATTGTAAATTTGTTCTGGAGGTAACTTTTCACTGAGTTCAACTGAGTTCAATGAATTCATCTACAGATAGTTCAGCAGCTTCAGTATTAACTGAAGCTTTTTCACCTGAAATTTTTAGTTGTCTTATACCATGGTGATTTTAAAATCTGGTTAACTATCCTGTCAAATATGTGCACATAGTTTTTAAGTTCATTTCTTTATGAAATATTTTGGCTTGAGCCATTAGCATTGGACCGTCATTGGCATGCCCTCACTACGTTTCTATCTGACCATTTAGTCATCACTTTGTCATGATCGTCACTTTTAGCATAAGGAAAAATTCAAAAAGTTCCTTTTTCTTTTTTCATATGTCATATACAATTTACTTTCCTATGCCATACTCATCGTATAATTTTGAGAGGGATATACCTATATCCATTTTTTGCAGCAATTCCACTTTTTGTTTAATAGACATCAAAACAGGCTTTCGCTTTGTAGATCCTGTTGCAGCTACAGAATTAGAAGCTCTTTTCGACATAATCAAAAGTTCAAACTTTAGTTTTCATAAAATTGCCGTAATTATAACAGCCTGCAAAAAAATAATAAGCTGGATCAAATCAAAAAGTTAAGGAACAGTGCAATCTGCTATATCATCTGAAATTCTTTAGAATCAGTAAAGTATAATTTTAGCCTAGCTTAACAGCGCCCGTTATACATTATTGGCTATGTAGCCTGAGCTTGGCGACGAAAAACAAAATGTAACCTTAAATTTTGTCTTGCTTCTTCCAAGCACTGAGACAATTAAGCCTGAATTGCATTAATTTAGTTATTTATTATACTTACGTCTAAATCTTGCGCATGCTTAAGGCTTATCGGAGTCCTGAAAAAAATAAATTCCCACATATACTTAAGCAAGCTTACTGAGGACCGGCATTAAATATTGTGCCGCCTGATGCAGTCTCTGCGGGTTCTAAATTATTCTACCAAGTTCCTCCTTAAGGTCTAAATTTTTACCTCCCCTAAATTTTGGGTTCCACTGCTTTCCTTAAATTCTAAAAAAAATATCACCCCTTAATTTTGTTACATGGTGCTTCTCTATATTCCAAGAATTTTGTCTTCCCTAAATTCTAATGGTCGGGGTGGACATACGAGCGCTCTTACTGGGTTTATGTGAATAAACAATCAGTTAATTCAAATAATACTAAATATTATCTTTTAGCCTATGAGTAGCATTAGCAAAATCTATTTTTAGCATATAGAAAAAAATTTTTGTTAAATATTTCCTCGTCAGTATTTAGCTCATTTAACTTAAATCTGTAATCATCGCCAAGCGTATTGTCAATATAAAAGATTTCCATACTCTTTGTTATTCAATTACTAATATAAAAAAAATTGTTTCGCACTGCTGCATGTGTCATTACTCAAGTTGTCATGTGTTGATAAACATACGACGATGAAAGCAAAATATAATAAATAATGATTCGTCAGGTTGGCGTAAGGCGTATAAAATATTAGTAGTTGTAAAATCAACTGTTTCTATGTAGAATGTTTCGGTTTGAGTGTATGTTAAGCAGATATGCAGCTATGAAACCAAATTATTGATCACATAAATGTATGCTAAAATGCTTGGTAAAAGTATTTTATTTAGTGCCGACATGAAATTAAGAATCGGGATTCTCTACATGTTTTCTTATGGAGAAAATAATCATATGCGCATGCGTAATGCATAAAAAAAAATTCCTAAAACAAAATTTTGTTGGTGGCTTTAAGGTCTGGGTTTTAGATCATTCCGGATAGTGGACGTCCGGATCTCGGACTTTGTACTGAACTGCACAAAGCCTTAGCCCACTTAACTGGGATTTCAGCAAGTCCAGATTTTTGAAATTTTTTATTTTAGATCAGTTTAAATCTAGTAAAATGACATAGATAAATAACGAAATTAAATATATGAAATAGTTGTTAGTGAAGTAATGAGATTTATGATGCTAGAGAAAATAAAATAAAATAATAATAAAAAAAAATCCTTAATACAGTGAAACCTCGGATCGCAAACTTAATTTGTTCCTAAAGGCCGTTTATTAGCCGAAATTTTCTTAAACCAAAAAATTTTTCCCATAGGAATTAATTTAAAGAGGATTAGTCCATATCTGGATGACAGATGATTGCTTACATAAGTCAGTGTATGTGCAACACTTTCTGCGAAAGATAATAATACAAAACCAATAGAAATCATGAAATCTAAGACAAAAATATAGGTAAACACTAAGTTACACACATAAATTACACAAAAATTTAATTTTACCACGCTTATTCAAAGGAGAGTGGTCTGTATAAGCAGAAAGTGATGAAGAAGGGAAAAGGAAGACATGTTACTGCTTAGACGAGAATTTCTCTTTTATGAAAACATCAGGTAACTGTTTTCCTGGAGCATCTCTTATTTTTAATTTTTTGATTGTTTCTGAGTGGCATTCAGTCACTGGCCTCTTTATTCAAAATTTGTCTAGTGTAATTTGTTGTTGTCTACGTTTTAAAATGTTTCTAAAGTGAGGCATGGCATTGTCATTGAACATGCTTAATGCTCCGTGGCATGCTACTGCTTCATCATTCTGGACCACACGATTACTTATTTAAACTTTGCAACACATTGTACTTGTGCAACTCGAGTCTCGTTCACAAGTACAGAATCCGAAACGCAGTGAATATCAGTAAGTATATAAAAAAAGTAAATGATATGTTAAACAGATAAAAATAGGAAAAAAAACATAATTTAATTTTACTATACCTCTGCGAAGGAGAGTGTATGAAGAAGATGACATAAGCAGAAAATGGAAGATTTGTATTGTTTGGATGAGCAATTTTCTTACATAGAAATATCTAGTAAGTCTTATTAGAAGTTCAGAACACAGTAATCAATGTTAATTTTAGAATTTGCAGTACTACTTTTGGAGGTCTCACTGCAGAATCTTCTTCATCTGCGAGATTGTAAATGACGGAAGACAAGCCTGTGCTCACAGCATACCAGTAAAAAACAGTAAACAAGGAAATTCAAGAAAATTCCAACAGAAAACAAAACCGTAACTTCTGCTACCATCTATTAATGAAAAATGAAACCATTTACAGAATAATGTCTTTAAAAGCTGAGGGTGAATTCGCATTGGAATTTATATCATTAACTAACTAGAACTGAAAGATTTTTATGAACGTGAAATGCCTGTACGAAATATAGTCCGCCAATGGAAGATATTTTTTGATTAATTTTAGTTACAGAAAAAAGGAAAATATGATTTTTTCCCTCTGCATAGCCGCCCAACCGGGATAGTGGTTAGTGACTGTGACTGCCATACCGAAGGGCCTGGGTTCGTATCCCGGAGAAGACATGGATGTTTGTAAATGTATAGTTTCTGCGTGGAATGGGAGCACTCTTTTAAATATGTGGCGGGGGAAGACCCTTGCACTCCTATTCCCAGGATGCTCTCTTTTAAAATTGGGGCGAGACTAAAGTCGACTGTCACCTATATGGTGCTCAAGTCTTGTCAACAGCAAGTACATTTAACTCTTTGCCACGATAAATGTTGTGGGCTTGTGTTGACAACTATCAGACAAGTGAGATTGTTAACAGCAACAGATTTCTGCATTTCTTTTTCCTAATAAACATATGCTTCATGTTCTTTAGTACGAAGTTTTTAAGGCTCTCTTAATCTGACCATGTTATATTAAACCACACTGGCAAGGAATGCTGTATATACCTAAGGAGTTCATATCCGGAATGGGATCTTTTAAGTATGGAGCTCTAATTTTATTAATAGGAGAAAAAAATGACATAGTTAAATTTC
>KK121640.1:1152657-1182355 GCA_000611955.2 Stegodyphus mimosarum | reverse complement strand
GAAAGAAAATAATGACTATACAAGTCTTATAATCTCCTAAAACAAGAAAGTACTTTTTGTTGTATTAAGATTAGCATTTTTTTTAACTGCTTAATTAGTAATACTAGAGGGAAAACCTCTGTTAATAGCAATTCTTTTTAAGTAATTTAGTTCTTGATCAAGTGTCGATTTAGTGGAGCAAGCCTGAAGTGCAATCAAAACGAAGGAATAAAATGAAGCTAAATTTTGTTTAGTCGGATGATAGTATTTGAAATGTGGTGAAAGGTAAACAGATGAAAGTTTATGATATAAATAGTACTGGAGTTAGATTTCTTTCGTGTCATCAATATGTCGAGGAACGGAAGGAACTTGGATGTCTCAACTTCCAAAGTAAACTGAATAGCAGTATCAAGGGAATTCATTATTGCGAGAACTAGTCATTTAAATCTTCCTTATTATCGTTAACAAAGTAAAGGTATTGTCAAAGTAGCAGAATCAAACAGTAAAATTTACTATTTCAAATAATTTGGGTTCATAGTAAATCATATGCCAGGTGTTTCATCAAGAGCGTCCAAACTCTGCACAGCCAGATTCTTTGCTTGGAGTACATAAAAAATGCCAAAAAAGAAATGTACTTGTACAACCCGTAGTTTTCGAGATAAGAGATAAATGGGAAAGAAAAGTATGCGTTTTATCCGGCGCAAGAAAAAAAAAAAAAAAAAAAAAACCTTTATTGGAAACATTGAACGGTATTTGTATATGTTTACATAGGAATATGTCCAAAATGTCCTCCGCGCATATCGAGGCATGCATGCGAGCGCCTAGAATAGCTGACTGCATACGTTGTAGCAGCGTGGTATCCTCCAAAGTATACGCAACATGATGACGAGCAACTAATTCCCTTTCTGTATTAACTAGGCCTCGATAGACTTAATTTCTTCAGGTGGTTGCATAGGAAAAAATCCAAAGGTGTCGAATCTAGTGATCGTGGCGTCCATAAAACCTAACCCTTACATCCTTTGGATTTCTTCCTATGGGGCCATCTGAAGGAATTGGTCTATCTAGACCAGTTACTATAGAAAGTGACTTAGTTGCTTGTTTTCATGCTGCGTGTACTTTGGAGGGCACTCGCTGCTGCAACGTGTGCTGTCAGTCGTTGTAGTTACTCGCATGTATGCCTCGATATACGTGGTGGACATTTTGAACATCTTCCCATATAAGCATATGAAATCACCAGTGTTTGTGTTTCCAATAATTTTTTTCCTTGCACTGGGTAGGACATCATACTTTTCGTACCCATTTATCTCGAAAATTGTGCGTCATACTGTGGACATTTCTTATATATTCCAAGCGAGGAATCTGGCTGTGCAGAGTTTGGGCGGTCTTCGCGGGACACCCTGTATATATGAACAAGAGTAGGACTGACCAGGCTCATCTTCAGTTTGGTGGTAATACTTATTTAACAAAATTTGTTTGTTTCAAGCAGAGTAAAAGAAATTAACTGTTGTTTGAAGTTCTAGTAATTGTTATTTCGCGTGTTACTTTAATCAACAACGCTCTGTTGGGAACATCATCTTTCATCTTCTGTTTGTCTATAAGAGCCATTCAATTCTGTTTGAGACTCATTGGGCTTGTCACTCAAAATTTGCCCAGTGTGATTTTTCTTGCCTGCATTTTGAAATGTGTCATGTCGCCAATGATTGCAGGTATTCAGTTTTATTATAATTGAGAAACAGCAAGAATCATAACTTAATAATTAAGTTTAGTGTTTTTATTTTTAACTGTAATATGAGCTTCAGCTGATAATGACGTAAACAGTAGAATCTAAACTAAAACTAAAAGTGATAAAAGAAAAATTGTTTGTTGTCATCCAACAAAAAGAAATATAAGCAGCAATATTAACGGAACATTAAAATAAATTTCACAAAATGATTAAACTTGTGCAAAAGCATGAAATAAAAATAATTATTACCTGTGCTATAACTAAATCACTACGCTGCTTCCCCACCACTAAGTTGCGTTATGAACGTTCGGTAATAGGTAATGACTAACATAACAATGTTAAGCCCTTGTCAGAATTGAAGAATTTGAGTACAATCCCTGCATCTTATGGGTAAACGTATAGTTCTGCTCATGCGAGAATATTTTTGAACCATGTCTGGATTTGTGCAATTTGTAGTCAGGGTTTGTGGACTGAGACTTCTCCTCAACTAAAATATAAACTGGTTTCAAATGATCAAAGGTCACAGTTACATGTTTCCCTTTTATGTTAATAGTAAAATACTTGTCCTTGCGGTCAGTGATAGGAAATGGCCCTTCACAAAGAGGTCGCAGAGATTCTTTTACCCTATCTGTTCGCTGAAAAACATGCGAAGAGTTTTAGTCTTTATGTACAAATATCTGTTGAGATGAATTTTTAAGAATCTGTATGGGTCCGACGACTTCCATCTGTTTCTGGAGGTTATTAATAAAACTTTCTGATGCTGTCTGGATACTTAGTTCTCTGAAAAACTGTTCAGGAAGTCTGAGATTCCTGCCATGAATTAATTGTTCAGTAGAATGTTTGTTATCTTCTTAGAGAGCAGTACACAAATGCTGTTTTTAATGTTCTCTGGTGTTTTCTACCTTACCATTACATGAGGGATGGTAGGTCATAGTATGCTGAAACCAGAGCTGGATTAACCATTAAACAATATAAGCAAGTACGTACGGCATCAAAGAAAAGGGACATCTCAAAAAGGTTCTTAGGTATTCGGGAAACTGAGAACCCAAAGATATTCCATTTTCGTTTTTACCATGAAATGTTTGGTGCAGCTAAACCAAATCCGGGAGAGAGAGAAGGAATGAAGAAAAAGTTTGTGTAAACATATGTAGGGACACCAAAAGCTTTTAAGTGCTTGGGGGGGTTTCTAAAAGATTTAATTCTCCCTGCTTGATATCACATATTTTGGAAAAAGCTCGCAATGTTTCATATTTAAATTGTGGTTCACCATTGCCAACGAGCTTGTTTGGCATCCCAAAATGCATAATTCAATTGCTGTAAAAGGCTGTTAGCCATAAATCAGCTAAAATACTATCCAAGGGAATTGCTTTCATCCAGTTTGAAAATCTGTCAGTGCAAGAAAGACATAAATACTCCTTTTGGATGGGAAAAGTGGTCTTTGTAGACATGTCTGGGTCACCAGTTTGTCTCCATTGACTACCGGTATACAAATTTTTATTACAATTGAGAAACAGTAAGAATCACTACTGCATAACTTAATGATTTTATTTCTAACTATAATATGAGCTGCAGCTTAGAATAACATAAGCAATAAAAACTAAACAAGAACTAAAAATCATCAAGAACAATTACTTGTTGGCATCCAACAAAAAGAAATATAAATATCAATATTAACAAAACATTTAATTCCCAAAAAGAATGATTAAACAGATGCAAAAATATAAAATACTTGAAATTCAAAATAATTATTACTGGTGCTGTAACTGAGCCACTACACTCTAAAATGAGACATGGGATTATCATGGAAAATACTTATATTGTATTTTATTGCTACTTCTTCAGGGTGATACTGTTACATGAAAACTTTGCTTCTTAGCCCAACTCGCGTAAATTTTGCACATCAAAGAGCTGAGTTCATTTTTCTTTCTTCCTCATCTGAAGACATTTTTTAGAACTAATAAATTCCTGATTCTCTAACGAATTGAATAAGCGAAAGCATGAACTCGCTACGCTATGAATTGCATAAGAATGAGAATGGGAGAATTAAAAAGTGGAGAATAAATCCAAATTTAAAGTTTTACTTACATTTTGGCGATAAGATTAAACGAAAATGGTGCAATTATTTTACTGTTTTACTTTACAACGTATCTCAAACCTTGTACAACATTGAGCAGTAAAATTAACTAAATAAATTAACTCCTGCAATTAATCGGAAATTTCACTCAAATTAATCAAATCGCTTGAAGACGTTGCTCATTTTTTATATCTCCTGTCTAATGTCTCTACAAGTGGCGCTCGAACTAAAAGGTGGTGGATGATGATTCTCCATTACCACGATTTGACGATTGGGTCCCCTTATCCCCAGTCCCCTTTAAAAAGAGCAGTATATAAGGTATTTCTCCCGCCTTCTAGGCATGCCTTCGTGGTGTAGCGGTCAGCACGCTCGACGCGTAACCGAGAGGTCCGTGGTTCGATTCCCGGCGAAGGTGTTGCTCATTTTCAATTACTTCTGCTACAAAAAAATACCTGATGTCTCTACACTGGCGCCCGAACTGAAAGGTGGTGGATGATGATTCTTCACCACCACGATTTGGCGATTGGGTCCCCTAATCTCCAGTCGCCCTTTAAAAAGGGAAGTATATAAGATATTTCTCCCGCCTTCTTCGCGTGGTGTAGTGGTCAGGACACTCGACGCGTAACCGACAGATCCGTGGTTTGATTCCCGGCGAAGACGTTGCTCCTTTTTCACTTATCCAGTGTCGGAATAACCTAATGACTCTACAAATGTTTCGGTTAAAAACGTTAATAAACATTGATCAGCTGAGTGCGTCCACGTCGCACACTTTTTTCTCTCTTCTCCTTTTCTAATGTAAGACTGACTTTTGTTCCTTCTGCTGAAGTTGCTGTAATTCGTTCCTGTTGAGCTCATTTTAATGGTCTCGTAACTTCTTCATGTCTTCGTTGTTAACTTCGTAGCTCATAGTTTTGTCTAGAGACACAAATAACAAGAAAAAAAGGGGGTCCTAAATTTCCACGTGCTCATATTCTCTGCCTACAACCCAATCTGATCATAATTTCTTCCAGGCCGAAGTTATGATCCTGTAAGTCAGTTGCTGCCATGTTTTGTTAATGAGAGTTAATCTGTGTAAAGTAATTTTTAGAGAAAGGTGTAACTATTAATTATGTGGCATAGGTTACCTCAAAATACCTTTGAAAATCATACGCTGCCGACTTGAGTGTTCGTAAATCAACACTGTTTGTAATACGAAGCGTTTTTTGTTCGTGATCCGACCTTGCACTGTATTTTTTTTTATTTGCTTTATAAAAGATTTCTTTCAATGTTCCTTTGTGTGGCGTCTGGTGTGCACTTTTAATACAAAAAATAAGATCTAAATTTACGGGTGCACGTTATATGACATATATGAAAATGATAAATTAAGAATAAAGAAAAAATCAGCATACAGAAATTTGATTGTTTACATGTACCTAAATGCTGTTTATTTAAAGAAATGGCATACCTTACAAACTTAAAAATTTCCATTATCGGATAACATAAAAAGTTCGTCATATTTGTCTTTCGTTATATCTTCAGGCGCATCATCGGATTCTGTTTCATCTTCACCATCATTGTTACTATAATCCGTAAATAAATAATCATCATCCATCCCATCTTTCACCAACTTCAAATATCCTTGCTGTAGCACGATTTCCATTTCCTTTCGCAAACTAAATGTCTTTGCATTTTGAAACCAGCACTGTGTTATTTCGTTTGGAAAGAGTCATATTTACTACTAAAAGGAACATTAGATGAACTGTATTTGTATGAACTGAATTGTATGAACTAAAGCTAATTAGATTTATTAAAACCTTCGATGTTCATTTCAAAATCACGGTTTCAAATTATTACCGAAAGCGAAAACATTTGACTTCTGATTCCGCGAATTCATTTGGGTCGAAAAAGCATTCATACCCCAAATTCTGTCCCCTGTTTCGCAAAACTCCAGAATAGCAGGGTTTTTAGTTTGCATAACCAATCTGTAGAATACTTGCATTGAGTTTTCTTAAGCCCATTTCTTCATGAAATATTTTGGCTTCAGGCATTATCACTGGATCTGACAATGGCACACCCTCTCTTGATGCTGTCTACCCCATTCAATCATCATTTCGTCATAATCGACACTTTTAGCATAACGAATGTATCTTTGAATGTTTATTTTCCAAGATTTTTGAAATGTTATTTATGGGCGCAAATCTAGATTTTAGTCAGTTTTTGCATTTTAAGTGATATTAAATGGTGTATTCTACAACAGAATATTCAATATAATGTGTAATAGAGCAACAAAAACTGAAAAAAGAATTTTTTAAAATGATTTTAATTTTTTTTAATATTAATATAAAAATTCCTCAAAGGTTATTAAAAAACAAAAGTTCTTGACACGTCTTTGCTGTAGTATTTTTTTAGGCAAAAAGTTTACTTTCGTTGTCTAAGGCATTACTTATGTCATAACTTTCTGTTAGGTTTCATAAATCTGTGTCAAAATTCATCAAAAGAAATTCCTGTAAAAAAGACTATAGTTTTTTCGTACAGCTATCTAGTTCTGATAGTTAAAATTGAAGTGATAGTTTTTAGTTCAGTCATTAAAAATAGAGTATGTGTGGCTGAAAGTTTATTGTAAAGTTAACAAAATACTCTCAAAATATAATTTTCTTGAAACTGAATGTTTAAAATTAATTCGTAATTTCAATAATACTATTATAAGAGTTCAAATAATGTTATACAACACTAAAGTTTGCTATTACTCGCGGTAAATCTTTGCTGTTACTCACGGTAGATCTTTGGCGAGTAACAGCAAACGCTATATGAAATAGAATTTTTGTGAAACACAATGTAATTTTAAATTGATAAACTATGCAACATTGATAAACTAAGGCATTATTAGCATCAAGTAAAGTAATGACAAGCTATTCTGTGCGCTAGACTACATTATATAGTATTTTGTTATCAAGTAAAATAATGTACAAAAATTACAGCACCAGAATACATTCTCTGTTACTTATTAAAGTAAAAGACGCTGTGATTTTAACTTATCCGCAAAACACGAGCGAGAAAAGACAATATTCAGTTTTTATCCTTTTCAGACTAACATACTGTTTGAACTAGTATTAATAGTACGCTAGTAGATTTCAAACTCTAGTATCATCACTAGTCTTATGTTTTGGAGTATTTATTTGTAGTAAAATAGAACTTAATAGAAAGTTGTAGAAAAACGTTGCTAATGAGAATGCTAGAAACAAAACTGGAAGGAAGTTTACTGTTGTTGTGATGTATTTGACTTGCTTAACAGTAACATCAGAACAAATCCACGAATTTTATCGTGTGCGGAGCGCAACATTGCATTTGTTGTTGACATGAGCCTCTTATAGATGACAATGCCACTTTGTCCACTTCCGACCTAATTTTGAGGGAGAATCCTCTGGGGGGGGACGCGTTCAAGGGTCTCGCACTTTTTCTTTCATTACCACCAAGTGACTGGAGAGGACTTTTTTCTGGTTATGTGTCTTAAGTCACAAATCATGCACAAACACTATGCATTTACAAACGTGCATGCCTTTTGCAGGATTTGAATCTAGACCTAATGATACAACACCAACAACGCTAACCATTGCACAGATCAGGTCAGCTAAGAAAGGGTAAAAAGTAGAAGAAAGTGTAAAAAGAAATATGTACGGAAACAAAATCAAGTCAAATACTGTGTGACTCCTGATAGCCGAGATTCCTTATCAAAATATTCATGACCGTCAGGTCACTGTGAGCTAAGGGGGGTTCCTGTAATTGATAATATATGTAAAGTTCCGCAAAGAGCATTTGTACTATCCATATTTAGTTATACCGGAATGAATGTCTACATGAATTGCGAGATGCTACTAGGTTTCTTTAAATTCTGTTATTTTTTATCTGTTACGAACTGCTGTCTGTTTGCATTTCTAAACTTGTAACTTGCAAAATTTACGTCATTTTGTCCTCCTATCTGCCGCGGATACCGGGCATGACTGTATAAATTTTATGAACTTAGTAAATATAAGCCAAAGATATCGATTCCATTCAACTTCACGCATTCTCGTTTGAATTAATTCGGCTTCAATAAAATCAACAAAGTCTGTGTAAAATATATATATACCCTTATTTTGTATCTAAAACGCGATTATGGTGATTTATTACAACGTTCCTTACAGTTATATCAGCTGTTTTGCTTTTGCAAATATTTCAATTATTGCTTACTGAAATTAAATTGGTACGCTAATGGTAAAGCTAAACCTAGCCTGCTCTATCATTCACGATCCCTTTTGCAGTTGACACGGGATATGTACTTCTAGAACTCTTGTTTCATCTACTCATGTTGGTGGCAGGGGATCCTATATAGCGGTTCTCATTATAAAGATGCCGGCACTTTTACCCAAATTGACCACTTTTCACCTAGATCAGTAGTTTCCAAACTTAATACGCCCATGGACCCCTTCTTATAACAAAAACCTGATCAAGAACCCTTAAGTGAAATAGCTATTATATTACTGCATAATAGAAAAATTACAAATTTAACTTTGCTGTCTTGAGTGGTAAATATAATATAAATAAAACATTGTGATATTTAAAATAGTATTTATTGACATTATAACTTTTGTTTTAAAATTAAAGAAAAGCATTATTTTATAATGAGATGGATGATATGAGATTATGTTCAGCTCTATGTTATGAATAGTATGTGAAAATCGTGCGTCTCCATGGGCTCTTAATTTCCAGTCGATTTCCTTTTTTCGTGATGAGGCTCGAAACTGCACCAAATCCGCGTTTTACTAGATGCAAAGTTACGGGAAAGAAGTCAGCAGATTCGCTATAGTGACCCATAACGCAGATCGTAAAATTTGTTTTTATAAGGTATTCTTCTTCAAATATTGGTTTCAGCTCTAAATTTGTGGATCTGCTTGCAAAAAGTGCAACTCTGAGTCAGGAATAACCAAGTGAAGAATGTTATCAAATCTTTGGCTGAGGTCAGAATGAAGAGCCATTAAGTGTTGAAAATAAGTAAGCAAATCTTCATCTCGTTTTTGAATTTTAAAAGATTAGGAAGCTGAGAACATCTTCTTTCCAATATTTGTAGAAAATGTTTTGCTATAAACACAGATATTTTACTTTTAGTGTTAAGTAAATTTGATTGATCAACTTAAGCTTCTACCTGGTTTCGCTGAATATGGCGTATAAATTAGTCATATAATCTAAGTCCTTTTTTGAATCCATTAAAGTGAGCCGCAAAGCATTATCGTTCATTTCCTGGAATTCCAACACTGAATCAAAGAGTACATAAAATCAGTCCAAATATGCACTTTTAGGTAACCAACGAAATTACATGTTAAATAGATTAAAATCTTCTTCATTTTTCAAACAAAGCTGAACAAATTGTCCCTTATTTAAGGCATTTCTTTTGCTTCATTTTTCGTATCAGTTTCCAAATATTTGACAAATAAAAATTCTTGGGAAATCTTTTCTTCTTTTACAGTCTCGCATAAGTTGAAAGTAAATTTTTGAGGTTTTTTTTTCTGCCAAAGCTAACTCGTCAAGCTGAAGAGAGAATACAGAAGTTTATAAGAACTCATATGAAGGATTTTCAGCGCACTGAGCCATTTCGTCGATCCTTCTTCGAACTAAATTGTTATTCAAAGGAATTCGTTTTAAGGTCATATCACACATTCAAAACATTTTAATACAATTTTTCTGCTTCATCATGTGATATAAAGCATCCAATCACTTTGCGGTTACCATGCAAAGGGCAAACTAGTTCTCGATTACATATGATGGTTGATCATCAGGATTCGATGCTAATAGCTAACAGGTTTTTGAAAACGAACAACTTAACACCTTTTTGTGAAAAGAAGGAAAACACCACGCGTCTTTCTTTCAATGCTAAAGCAGGTAGAAAAATTGTTTGAAAAAGTTGTTTGTCCGAAACAAATGGATGTGTAATAGTAGCCTTATAATATCGAACTCTGGTTTATGCGGCACGGTGCGTATTACCTCATTTACAGATAGTAAAACAAGTTCTTCACCAATGCTGTGTGTCTTTCAGTAAAGAATAACTTTTGCAGTCAGTAAAGAAATGTTATAAGAAGCACGCAGTCCATCGTCATCTCTCTCAAATGTTGTCGGAATAACGATGATGTCAAATAGTTTTCTTTGACTTTTTTTCAAGTTAAATCTTCATAATTTTTTGTCGCTATGGGCTTTTGTCAAATGTTTCTTAACCTTCATTAATTCGTTTGACAACGTTTTGTTGAATAGAAGGCACGTATGTGAAGTAATATATCCCGGTAACGGAATAAAACCATGTGTTAAATATTCAGCACCATATTTTCTACATTTTTTCGGCTCACTCTTACTGTTGTATGTAGAAAAGGATAGAATTTGTTTTACTTTACTCAGGACGTAAAATTGCTTCCAATATATTTTTTGCTATTTATTTTAACTTTCATAATGAGGGAAAATAGTCACAGTTATTTTATTTTATATTAAACGCACCCCGAAATTAATTTAACTTTGCCACAGATATCCTCAGCAGTCATAAGGACCTAGGGGCTCCGTAGGAACCACTTTGGGAACCACTGACCTACACAGAAATCTTCGCAAGGGTGCTGCTGCGTAAAGGTAAAGCGTTGAAATTCCCTGCTTTCACGCTGCAAAGTAAAGAAATAGTTCAAACGACTGGTTAATGTTAATGGCATTAAGGCAAGTTTAAGCCATTCACCATTAATTTATTTCAGTTAGTTACAACTTTTTAAGGGTTTTAAATATTTTTCTTCTTATGTGCTTTTTATGCTGCATGAATTTTACAGTAAAATTATTATTTCATCAGTTTTAATACCTTCAATATCAAGTAAATAGACGGCACCACGCCCACAGACGCCATGGAAAATTTCTAGAACTCCCGATTGTTGCATCTTCGCCTGCTTATAAACATAACAAATGCAGAAATTACGCTTTTCCACTTGATATTTTTGCTATGAATCGTCATAATGCTTGATCATATGATGCAGGCGAAATACAAAGTTTCTAGCAAGTTTCTTTAACCGAAAGCTATTTAGTCTATTCATACGCTAGCATTTAAGTAATACTACTACTATTTAAATTATTGGACTTAAGCTATTACCATTTTATAAATTATGTCTGGAGATATGTCTTTGAAGATATTACTGTGTCTCGTCCCTTCTTCTGCTTAATAAGAGCCTTTCTTCTGCCCCCTTTTTTTAATGAGGCACACACATTCATAATAAAAATCAGAGTTCAACATTGAGCATTAATTTCCTTTGAAATGTTATTTTCTTACATAGCTTTTCTTCCCTTTAATTATTCAGAGAAGAAGAAGAAATTTTTTGGTGTAGGTAATAAATTTCAATTTTGCTCAGCTTTTTAAGATGTTAGTTAGTCATTATCTGATAGTCATAGTCATTCGGGGTCATTTTTCATTTTGCCTTTTCATTGCTAAGCAATTAGCACCCTTTTTATTCGTCGTGAGTTTGTGTGTTAACGATTGTTGGTTATTTCATGAACTTTTCAGGTAAATATCAATTAGTTCAATATTAAAATTCAGCTCATTTCTTCTAATTTTTAAACCAACCATTTTGCTGAATTGCTTGTTCCTCTCTCTTCAACCTTTTCTGCTACGTCTTGTTTGATTCATTCAGTCAACATTAATAAAGCAAAATGATATTATCAGTTGCATAATCATTTTCACCAGTGTATTGCTTACAGCTTAGATTTTGCATTAATAATTTTTCAGTCGTTTCAGTTTTTTGTACTTTCTTCAAACGAAATTGAGCTATTTTGTTACCCTGCTCTGCTACATTGTTTCAAGTTTCAGAAACTGTCTTAGAAAAACTACAGTAGTGAAATGGTGCGCTATTTAAATTTCACTGAAGAAGCTGAGATTTAAATGCATGCATTCTTTATTTAATTTTGTTTTTAAAGACAGTATTTTAAGCTCAGTCAATTATCTATCATAAATAAAAGAGTGGAATTATTTTTGAGAAAAATTTGAGCTTTAGGCTTTCAGAAGGTATTCAAAGCAATGCCCCTTCTGATTAAAGACTTCACAAACTCCCTTTTAGACCAACATAAGATTATTTCAATATGGCACAGCACTCGAGGATTACCTGCCTAAGAGGAAGGATGCCTTTTTGGAGGACTTTCTAAGGAAAAATGACTCGTATTTTCGTTACACATACAGAAAACCAAACCGTAAAGCTAGCCCATTCACCTGAGATCGAACCAAGGTCGAAATCCCGGATCTTAAGCATTCGGCCACTGATGGGGCTATGAAGAGAAAAGCGAAACAAGGCTCTTTTAGAGAGGGAACATAATCAAACCACAGATGGGGAACCTACGACCATTTCTTTGTATCTTCAAATGTAAAATTTGTCTTTAATTTCACGATGCAGTGTCAAACAAAATGTTTATATAATATTCTTAATTGATTATTTTTTTAATTGTTTGTTTATTATATGTGCTTCACAATGTATTTATCTGAGGTTTGCAGCGTCAATTAAATCTCAGACATATGGGTAGGTAGGCAGGAGACACATACGAATACTGCAAGCTTATAAAAATGAAGATAGATACAAATAAGTAAATTCAAGTAGTACTAACAAATTGCCAAAGATTGAAGCTCATACAACTGTTATACACAAATATGTAAGAGTTAATAAATAGTACTAATGAATCCACAGCATTAAACACAAAAGGAAATTTTCAAATACTCTGAAAATCCCGAACCAGATAGAGCGTTGATTTAATATGTGTGTTTATCTTTTTCACATGTCTGTTTATCTGATTATTTCAGATTGGTAGCAAATGAGAACCTATTCTGTTAATATAAACAGCGTCTAAATACAGAAAGAGAATCAACAAAATCCGCCGACTAATATGAAGATAAAGTGAAAAACAGTCTGATAATTAAACTGACCTGTAGCTAATCAAATTAATCAAAAACTCCGAAACTCAAGAGGCTTGCTCATAGTTTAAGAACTTTTCACTTCAGAGTATTCGCTATCCAAATGGGAAAGTAGGTAGTGTCTTTGACTGCCGTACCGAAGAGCTCAGGTTCGAATCCCAGAGAAGGCATGGATGTAAATTGTCTGTCTCTTCATAGGCGCCTAATAATTCTCCATAATATAGAGACCACCGCTTCGGGTAGTAGCGAAAGGTTATTAACGGTTGGTCCCACCATTGGAACAAGAAAAAACTCATTATTAGCATGTTTGTTAAATCTGAAGCTGTTTAATGCTGTATTTTTTAACAGATGTTTATGTTTTATAAATTTTTATATTCTAGAAGCGAAAAAAAAAAGAGTCTTGTGCTGGACAGAAATTTCACTTTTTACATTTCCAATTCATAAACACTTCTGCTTTTATAATTATTTAAACTTCAACAAAATATTTAATAGTACAAACGTAGATACATATATGAATATTTAAAAACTGATACTTTAAAGCAAAATCCATCACATATGGTTTAACACTGAATACACACCATGTCCTCAACACTCTTCCTACAGCTTTTCTTTTTCCACAACCGTTGCTGGTAAGCATAGACCTTGCAATCATAAAAATGCTTGAATTGTGGAAAATATTCTTACTGTGCACCCTTAAATTTAAAATATTAGTTTTCTAAAAATTAAGAAATCTTATATTTTGTACGACATCACGTTTCTTTTAGTTTCATTTAGTAAAGATAATATTCATTCTGTAAAACAAAACAAGCTTTTTGACGTAACCCTACAAAAAAAGTTGAGCATATTAATTTTAAAATTTGAGATTATAACCAGGGGTCGTACACAGTTTGCAAAGAACAACAGTTACATTGGCACGTAACTCAAAATGAAATATCTGTGTTGACAGTGAGCAATATTAGACAATGTTGTATGTCAAAGAGAGCCGTTGTGTATTCTCAGACCAAAATGCGCATGGGATTGCGTTTGGGGAAATTACTTTTTTTAAAATTTCTAACGGCGATTTCAAGTAACAAGATTCATTGCTAAGATTTTGTTAACTTTTAGCTAAATGTTGCCATTCCCGAAATTCAGAGTTACCATATACAAGAACTGAGTAAACTGCATTTATGTGAAATGCGCTTCGAAAAAATATGAAATAACGATTAAACCCATATTTACTAACATTTAAATTTCTCTTAGTCGCATAATAATGTTCACTGCATTTACATAATATGTCTATATGTATATTAATATAATTGTTATTTAATTGTAATAAATAATTAATTTTTATTTGTAAATTAAATACATTCAATTACAGTTTTTCTATAGATTTTTAGCAAGCAATCTTATAGCACCTTCAGTTAAAAAAATGTAGTATTCTTCAGTGTAAAATTAACTTAGCCTAAACTTTGCTTGGCCAAGCACAAGTAATTTTTATGATTTTTCACACCGTGTTATCTGTTAAGTTTTACACACATTATGTGTTAAGTTTCTTTGATATGCATTTTGTGTCTAAATAATTTGTGTAATGATTAGCAACGGAAGACAAAATTTTTTATTACCGTGTAAAGTTTTCTCATGTACTTAAATGTTTGTAATTGTACAATTTATGTAAATCTTGTAAATTACATTTTGCAACAGTGTGAAATAATTTACATAATCATTTCAGTAAAACTAATACTATATTGAATGTTTAATACAAAATATTAAATGCAAATTTGATTATGTATTTAATCGATGCGAATGTAATACCTGATATGAAAATTTTGTTGCTACCCTTTAAAAAATATTTTTATACATGGACATTGTTTTTAAAATAAAAGTTTTTATAATGTTGATTTATTATTGCAATTTTTTATCAAACTGCATCATAACAAATAAAAAAAATTGAAAGCAATTCCTTACTTTTACGATAGCTTTGTGTTATGAAAACTCATAAATCAACTTGAACAGTTGAAACTGTTGTGAAAATGGTGCTCATTTTAAGAAAATAACTGGAACTGTGATAACTAATGAAAACTTAATTTATGTATCTTTTTCAATAAATCGTGCATAATTAATTAATTTAAAACTTATTTTAAATCGGTTTGTTTTCAGTAGCCTTCAGATTAAAAATATTTCGTAATTCAACTCTGAGTGTATTCAAGGCGCTTTTGCAGAAAATTCTTTCAAACTGTTACAAAACTTCTTCAAGTCGTGCCTTCTTCTTGTTTGAAGTATGTATATTTTTCAGGCATTTCTATAATGGTCTCGCCATAATGCTCGAATGTATAAAGATGGAGAAATCATTGCGACAGTATCTTCTGAATCCCATCTGTATTGCAAGCTTAGCAAATCTGCCACATTTTGTGTATATTGTAGCATTGTTTTGCTAAAAGGGCTCTGCTTTAGCTTCCTTTAACTAACTGCATAAACGTTTTGGAGGGAAAGAAGATCATGGGTACAGATTCTGTATTTATATTTTTAATGTGTGAAAGTAGATAAGAATTAGTAGTAGAAAGAGATTAAGGACAAAATTGGTAACCTCTTTTATTTTACCAAGCTTATGCCACGGAAAATGTGCATATCCTTGAAAGTCACGAAAAGAGTATTCTTTTGAATTTTGGTACCATTAATTCTAATGTATAATCATAAATTTTGGAAAATTTGTTTAGAACTGTAAATCTGACGTTTCCTCAGGAAAAAGAATATGTTGGTACTTGAACTTCATTTACATAGAAAAGAGAATCCGAAGTTTGAATGTTTTCATTTTATGCACTGGCAATCGCAAATCTGAGCACCGACTATTGAAAATTCTATGGATTGGCTATCGCAAATCGGAACGATGGACACTGAATGCTGAAAAATTTGTTTATAAGAAATTCTGTTGTGTTGGCATTCTGTATAGTACGTTTGGCTAGACATAAATGTATGAGCTAAAAATGTAAAACCCCAAGGTGTAGGCTCTTATGCATAAAATAATCTCTTTTGTCAAAATTTTAGTTTTCTGTTCTGCCGAGCATAAAATTTTCAGATATATTTAGTACAGGTTGAATGAATCTTAAGTTTCCTCGAATACTAAAATTTTCTGTAATCTTTTGAATATCATATCGTTTTACTAATAAAAATAAACAAATTTTTTACTGAACACTAAAGTGTTTAATGAATGCAAAATTGAAATCTTCTTTTAATGGAAAACAAATATGAGAATGCAGTTTTTAAAAATTCACCCAGCTTTATTGAGACGATATGAATCAAATTTAGTGAATGAAGTGTATAATTAAAGCTCCTGAATTTTGAGATTCATTATCTCAGCATAATTTCATAAAAAATATTTAACTTAAAAGTAAAACTTCAAGCTCATATTTAGATGATAAGAGAGTAACAACTGATCGGCTTATACCTTTATCTGATATCTTCTAAGAGAACAGTCTCAAAGCCTTTTTGCTGGAAAAGAGTTTTCCTGAAGTGTTGAGATTAACGAATTTTTTTATTTAAGGCTTTTTTTTTTCTATTTCAGGCTAGTACTTAAGAGGTAAATCTACGCTGCTCATAAAAGTTAAAGGATAATCTGAAAAAATTATCACTGATTGAAGTTTGATGTTAATTGTTTGTTGATTGATGCTGAAGTTTGATTGAAATGCAATAGTTAATTATTTATGTCAGTTATATGCAAATGAATGCAAAGTAGAATTTCTACTCATATGTTTCCGCATGAAATATGTAAATTAAGCGACTGAACAACGTGTTGTACAAGCTCAGTATTGTTTCTTGAAATTAATGTGCTTTCTGACAGTGATTATTATTCATTAGTTATATTTATATGGAGGGCAAAGTGATGGTTACTTAGTAAAGTCGAGAAGGGAACAACACACAGATAGATGCTGCCCAAGATTTAAATCTACGAAAGTGTCTTATCAGAACACACAGATAGATGCTGCCCAAGATTTAAATCTACGAAAGTGTCTTATCAGAGCTTGGACTTGTGATTTATGCAGTGAAATAATTAGTAATAGACAGGCAGGTCAAGAATCACCAGAAGCAACAACTACAACCGAGGACCATTTTCTGTCATTGTCAGATTCGAAAAACCGTGAAATGGAAATGTTGTTGATTTTAAGCTTTCTGATTGCTACAGTTGCTCGGAACAGCCGTCGCAGTGCTTCATGAGTGTGGACTTCGCACGATAAAACCAGTGATTTTGATCCCACTCCCTCTGTCTTCCAAAAATGCTCCTTTAAACGTTTCTTGTCTTCATGTTCAGTGCGACTGTGCAATGTTTACTGTGGAGTCCAGACATAGTTTGAACAGTGATTCTACATATTTTGTTTATTTTCAGCAGAGATCCATTTCTGGATCATTATTTTTCAAATTTCTGTAGTAGTAGACTATCTGTCCCACTATTTCAACAATTTAAAATTTACATTGTTTTTAAATTATAAGGGTTTATGTTTAATTTATACTCTAATAGATCTTCTTGTGCAATTCATTCAGCTTTATGACATTTAAAATCAAAAGCAGATCAAACGACCATTGCTAAGACAGTTAAGGTTCAATCTTGTTATTTTTATCTTGTTGGGGATGACGTGTAAGGACAATGTATGAAAAAAGAGGCATAATATTACAGAAGAATAATTATAAATGACCGATAATGGAAGTTGAGAAAAACAATGCTGTCCGTTCAGTAGCAAAGGAATCAAATGTTACCGGAACAATTTTGCAGAAGAAACAGATTTAGATACACATGAGCTCATCTGCTTTATTTCCAACGGATAAAAAAGTAGCATTGTTCTGTGTATCGAAATTATATCAAATGATGAGTTTTCGTATTTCAAAGGAAACGCTTTTACAAGAAGCACTAGATCTGGGAGGAGAAAATTATTTGCTCAGCCGAAGGTGGAAGGTTTATTTACACGTTATTTCTT
The DNA here is from genome assembly GCA_000611955.2 of Stegodyphus mimosarum. Lineage (NCBI taxonomy): Eukaryota > Metazoa > Arthropoda > Arachnida > Araneae > Eresidae > Stegodyphus > Stegodyphus mimosarum. The sequence goes on along the minus strand of KK121640.1, from coordinate 1,164,713 downwards.
ATGTTAAAATTTGTCCTGTACTTCTGCTGTTTCGTTTACTCCAAAGAGAATGTAAAGTAAGTGTGTTTAAAATTCAAATAAGAGTCTTAAATTTAAAATATTGAGCTTTAGCGACATCAGCCAGTCGTAATGAAGCTCCTTTATGATTATCTGTCGTCACTGTTGTTGCTATCAGCTTAGTAAATTTTTCTCTTGAAAATTGTGTTAATAATCTCAGAATAGCAGCTTAAAATTGCTAAGATTTAAATTTAAACTTCTATCCCTGGAATCATTTTTGTCAATCTCACAAGAAATGAAAGTTAATTTTGTTAATTGATTTCATTCTGTACTTTAAGTTGAAGTTCAGAACAAAACATTGGTTGTTTTATACTATTGTATTTACTTATTGTCCTGATATTAGCAGGTAAAAATGGGGCAAGAATTCACCATCTAATCTAGAAAGATAGACTGGTATTTACTTTTAAGTCAAATTGATTTTAATTCTATAAAGGTTATACTCCAGGAAGAAAATAATCTCAAATATTTTTAAAAGGCTGGTATTGGAGTGCAGATAAATTAAGATCAGAAAAAGAGTGTTACAAAAAGTATAAAAAATTGGTTTCTAGGGCTTATTTAAAATTCAACAAACTTTAAAATGTATCATTTAATCAAGGAGGTTTTTCAACTGTGATGAGACTGCTAAATTTCCAAACCAAACAAATAGCCTAAGATCAAAATGTGCTTGCCACTGCAAGAGTCGATGAAAATTTTGACTGTTCATTTATTAATCAGTATAGCTGGCAAACCTGCACCGACAATGGTAGTTTATAGTTAAGAAGGCTTAAAACTGTGGAGATGTAGTTAACTCAAGTTATTAAAAGTGTGTTGTTATCCTACATTTCTGCAGAGAAGAGTTAGTTGTGCTTATTTCACGAGAGCACAACGAAAACGTTGAATCTATTGAGGTGGATCAACTCTACATGAAGTACCAGTTAAGCCTGTTGGGGATGTAATGTATCCAGTGTCATTGGAAGCTGTCATTTTTGGATCATGCAAAAGTATACTATTCACTGTCAAGAGAATTCTTTTCGGGTTAGAAGTGGAAGTTGCTAATGTAAGGAGAAAAAGAAAGTGAAAAAAGCTCATTGCACTTGTGACTCCTCAAGTGTTTCAACATTGCATGAATAAAAGATGTTCTGAAAAAATGCAGCTGCAGGAAAGGAAGCCAGGAAAGTTTCCTCTGAATTTTACTCGTCTCAATGGAAGCTTCTACTTTCTGACGGATGTGACAATTTTTGTTCTTTTGGAGATGACACTAATAAGACATAAGAATCTATTCGGGAAACGTCCGAAGTGCAGGTGCGACAATTTGAACATAAAGATTAAAAAAAAGTTTGAAAAATAAAAAAAATATACAAGATATGGTCAAGGAGTAAAAGGCAATAAAAACTAATGATCTGTTATCATAACAAGTGGTATTTTTCGCGTAACTATTCTAGAAATTCTTGCAGCGTTAATACAACCGGAATGAAAATTTGGTAACAAAAGTGCACTTTTTATTAAAAATTGTTTTAAAAGAAAACTTTTAATAAGCTAAGACTGAAACTCATTCATCTGTAAATATTGTTCATAATGTATTTTATTGCATTGACAATTTAGCTTTTTGTTATTTTGTATACATTTTAACAATTTAGTTAAAGACATTACGTATGACAAAATTTAACTTAAATATTTAAGTGGCCACATCAAGTCAGCCCACTATACGAATGCCAAAAATTTAGTATGTCCACTAATTCAGCGTAAAGAAGTTAAAAGATTTTATTTTTCATAAAACTTTAAGCATTTTGTTTGCTATTTAATGTGAGAGTCATGAACAATGAGGGGTTAGCTAATAATAATAAAACATGTTAGAATTCTCCGAAGTTTCGATTATAATTGATTGAATCCTTTTGAATGACCCACTGTATGTATATAAACCCTAAGTAACAGTTCAAAATTCAGTAGCCATGGCCAGGGCCGGATTTGATATCCTAAGCATTTAAAGACTTTGGATCCACCACATACATTTAAGCCAGTTTTTCCGCATTCGTTCTCTCTCAGTCATGGTTTAGCTGCACCATATATTCCAGAGTAATATCAGCAACAGCAAAACTTTTTCTACTTTTCCTAAGTTCTTCAGTACTTTTTGCGCTCTTTCCTTGAGGCCTAAAGCACGGGCTTATTTTGCTTAATGGTTAATGCTCTGGCTATGACTGAGTAGTTCAACTGGTAGATAGAGCCATATGCGCTATGTACATACATCATAAATACGATGTACATACATCATATATACGATATACATACATTATACATACGATGTACATGTACCCGATGTATCTATGCAGGATCTGGACAAAAATATGGAAACACCTCGTAAAATGCATGTTTGAACTGAAATGTTTATTCTTGCAAAAACTGTTGGTGACGCTGATGTGTTTGCTCACTAACGCTACCTGTGCAACATCCTCAATACGTTACAAGTATCATTCGTTACCGAAACAGTATTCTTTACAGTTGTGAGTGCATCGTGTCGGAGCTAGATGAATTCGAACGTGGGCAAATTGTTGGGGTTCATATGGTAGATGCTTCCATAACCAAGGTAGATGAAGTGTTTGGTGTTTCAAGAGGCATAGTATCTAAGATTTTTAACCCACACAGGAAAACCGGCAAAACAGCATCCGCTAAATCACAGCGCGAACGAAAATGTGTGTTGATGATCACTGTTGATGATCACAGTGGCATAGGATCACTGAAGATGATTGTGATGAAAAATAAGGGGACTAAAGCTACAAAAGTGATTGCTGAACTGAATGTTGCACTCACAAACCCTATCAGCACCAAAACAATAGGAATGGAACTCCACAAGCGGGGTGTTTTGGGGCGAGCTACAATTCAAAAGCCACTCATCAGTGATCAAGGTGACTGTAAGAGGAGAAAGAGGTGCCAAATTAATAAAATCTGGGCTGTAGAGCAATGGAGGACTGTCATTTTGTCGGATAAGTGTTACTGCACACTGTTTCCGACTTCACTGTTTCCGGCGAGTTCACATCTGGTAAACGCCGTCCGAAGCGTATGGTAGAGACTCTTTGCTGCCCAGAGTGAAACATGGCGGCGCTTCGGTCATAGTATGAGCAATCATATCGTGGTATTCCAAAAAACCCATCATTACTGTGCAAAGTCACATTACTGCCAAGAATTCTGAGACAATTTTGGCTGATTATGTCCATCAAATGGTACAAATTTTGTTCCTCAATGGTTATGCCGTATTCAAAGACGGCAGAGCTCCTTTCCACTCAGCTCACAATGTCCAGGACTGTTTTTCTGATCATGAGACGAGCTTTCACACTTACCATGGCCACTATAGTCAACAGATATCAATATTATTAAGCCTTTGTAGGCTACGCTGGAGATAAATCTGCGTGAGCACTATCTACCGCCATCATTAACTGAACCTGCCAACGTTTCACAGGAAGACTGGTACAAGATTCCCTTGCAAAGAATGCAAGATCTCTACTTATCTATTCTGTGAAGATTGCGCGCTGTTTCGAATTCCAACAGTTTTCCTACACCGTATTAGTCACAGGAATATGTTTTTATTTCGATGTTTCCATATTTTCGTCCAACCCTTGTCTGTACATAAATCATGGCATGAGCTGCAAGAAATGTTCAGTACTATTAGTAGGTTGTCTGTGTCTAGAATTATTGAGATCATTTGAGAGTCTGTTTCGAAAATTTTCGAGAGAACGCAGTGTGCGGATTACTTGTTGTTTTTATGACTTACTCACTTGTCTGATAGTAACATCAGAACAAGCCTACGAAATTCATCGTGGCAAGGAGTGCAAGATTGCGCCTGTCGTTGGAAATAACCTTGAGCACCATGCAGGTGACAGTAGGACTTGGCTCAGTTCTGCCCTCAATTCTGATGAAGAGCACCCCGGGGGTTGACGGGTCTGAGGGTCTCTTCTCTACTACAAACCTCTTGAGAGGATTTTCGACTAGCCGCATATTTAGAGCGACCCCATGCCGCACAGACACTGTACATTTACAAATATCCATGTCTTCTCCGGGATTTGGACTCGGGCGCCTCGTTAATGTAGTCAGCGTTGCTAAACATTACCATGTAAGACTAACTATCATACAGAGAAAAACAGATCCTGATAGTAAATCATGAATGAACAAGTAAATTTTAGAAACGGCACCAAATTTCGAAGCAAACAATCATCCGTGCGAAGGGCATAAAATTTATATACTGAAATTACTATACCAAAAAGTAAATTAATAAGTAAAAGAAAGAATCGCTCTACGTTCGTACGTATTTCAAGGGGCAAAAATTCTGCCTTTTCCTCCCTTGTAGAAAATACTAAAGGTCAACGAAGGTCTCTACCAAGAACAAAGACTTTTTTCGCATTTAAAACAAAGGGAGCTCATGGGAATGAAAACAATATCCGATAGCGTCGGTACGAACGTTATGCAAATAAGAACTACAGTAGAATCCGTTTAATTGGGCCACCGGATAATCGGACCAGCCGCTTTTTCGTACCGATTCCTAAAAAACCAAAACAAATCCTGTGTACATAAGCCTAATATTATTCGCTTATTTGGACCAAAATTACGGCTAATTGGACCAAAAAACGTGGCAGCGAATAAGAAACAGAAGCCACAAGCAGCCGCGTACAGCGGATGTACAGGTGGTCCGCGACATATGGGAGGATCTGTAGCTGCGCTCCCCAAGAGAATGCTTTATCAGAGGTCAGGAATTCCTTGAAGTACATGACAAGAGCAGAACCAGTGGCAGATGATCACGCGTACCATTTTCTTTGACCTTTCTTAAAACAGAGCCACCGGTAGCCACCAGCGAGATTATTGGTCCCAATGCGTCTCCGATTTTCGAGGAAATGAACAATAGAGTGTTCGGCTCAATCTTAGAAGAATTAATGCCTGTCAATCGTGATTAAAGTTTACACGAGAAATCTATCGTTTCACCACTCTTTTGGGATCATTTTAGTGCCAAAGCTTTGAATGGTGAGCATTTTAACTCCCTCTTGACCCCGAAACACAAAGATTTCTTCAGACCACTTTAGTCAGTGAAGTTTAGTAGCGCGTGTCTTGTCTCCCCTGCCAAAATGCCTCGACGGGACTTGACTTTAGCTGAAAAAATTGGTTTCCTGGATAAGATCAAGCAACAACCCCGAAACACTAGTCAGCGTCGGTTGAAGGTAATTACCGGATTGGCAAAGACTACAATATCGCGCTTGATAAAACAGGAGAATTAGCTGCGAGAAGAATGGGCACAATGTGAAGACGAGGAGGAACTTCCAAAAAACGGAAGCGTGAAGGCAAGGCTCTAGACGTCGATGTAGCCCTTAAAGAATGGTTTGCCATTGTTACTGGAAGAGCTGTGTGAGTAAGCGGTCCAATGTTAAAATGCAAAGCAGAAGAGCTCGATAAAAAGCTGGGCCACGATGACTTTAAAGATACGAACGGTTGGTTGTCTCTATGGTAATCTAGACATGACATAAAATTCAATAAAGCGCATGGCGAGAAATAAAGTTCTGATAGTGCAGGTGCTGAAAAATGGAAATGAACAAAACTGCCCGAGCTTCTTGAAAATTTTTCAGCAGAAGACATCTACAATGCTGATGAAACTGGGCTGTATTATCGTGCTACACCGGACGGCTCGTTAAGTTACAAACATGTTGCACTCTCTGGCTCCAAAAAACGATAGATTGCGACTCCTTATCGGACTCTTTATCGTGCAAGGTTGGCAAATTACATCCTTGAAGCAATTGAAGAAAGTTTGGTGACCTCATCGTGAAAAGCCAGAGAAGTCAGTGCAAATGTCAACATCTTGCAAGCAGTTGCATTTGTGGCCGACAGCTGGCGAAAAATGAGCAGTAAAACAATTCAAAACTGTTTTTCTCACTGTGGTTTTAAGCACTTGGTTTTGGAGATGGATGTAGACATGCTCATTAAAAGTGAAAATGATGATGGACATGTGGAACTTTAACAGGTACAAAATTGTGAAGAATTCTTAATCCATCGACAACGAGCTTCAATGCTACGATGAAAATGAAGATTACGACACTGCAATCGTTGCAGCAAAACACACGACAGCATCGGAAGATCAAGAAAGTGATGATGATGATGCCGCTAATAAGTTGGTGCAAGTGACAACACAGGGTGCGAGGAAATGCATTGAAACTTTGCATCGGTATTTCCTGCAGGAGGAAAAGGAAGGCGGTCTCATTGTTGCTTAAGATGTTTTTGGCGATTTCGTTCAAGTGCAATCTGTCAAGAGAACGCGTCAGATCGCATTGGATAAGTTCTTCAAATGTTGACTGGAACTTAATAAGAACTTGTTTTTATTGTGTTTCTCATGCTGAGTATTGTGGGGATCGTTTCTTAGAATTTGTTTCTAAATTAATTTTCTAAATGAAAAAAGTTCAACTGTAGTTCTTGTTTGTACATGTATGTTCACCATACGTGTGTACTGCCCAATAAAGGCCATAATTACATTTTAGTACATGATTTATATGTACATTTACTGTTTGCTACATATAGCACATCCTGTCTTACAACATAGGACATGCTCGTGTAGTCGGACCAGCGGGTTAATAGGACGAAAACGATCGCTTTCCGATGTGGTCCGATTAACCGGAATCGACTGTATATGCATACAGAAAGTTAAAGAATCGTATTAAGATTATAAATAATGAGCAGTAAAAGCTAATATAAATAAAAAAGAGGAAAGGTAAACATCCTTTCTTGACCATGGGATTTCAGGTTACATCCATGTAAGAATATGTTAATTCTTGGAAAGAATAAAGACATATAGAAAAGATTACCTTCCTCTTCAACTAATGAAGAGCAATTATGTTCGTCAATGTTGACCAAATAATTAAATAAATAAATACAAAGCTCCAAACTTTCTTAACATCTGAATAAGAACGTTAAGAAATGACAAATTGAGTAACAACTCCAAAACACGTCCGCACCGAGTCACGAAACATGAAGTCTAAACAGTTAGGAAGTAAGTAATAGTCCAAAAGCCTCCTCCCCTCCCGTTCCTCAACAGCATGGTTTCGACATCAATAATTTTTTTGCATCAGCTAATAAACTACTGACTGTACGAAAGCCCAAATGAACTTTCTCCATAAATTTAAGCTTAGAATCAGACGTTGATTACCAAATGTTGGGCTTTTTGTTCCATTTGCTCCATACGTATTCTTAACATAGGAATCCTAAATATATGTCATAAAAAAGTGATGTAAACAAAAACAGTGTCAGAACCTTATCAACTGATGTGAAAAATTAAAGCTTAAGACCTTTTAATGCATGTATTAATAATGTTATTCCTTGATAAACGTCTCCATTTTCTTAAATTCATGAACTTTTGCATTTGAGAGACCAGGCTAAGAAATGCTCTAACAAAATGGCTATTTTCAGCTTATCATAATATGTCTGTCAAATATATATTTTATCAACGCTTAAGTTTCGGCTAATTTCTTTCCTAAGCGCGAAAGAGTTGTAATTTACCTTTTCGAGATTTGTCCTTAATCCATGTTTCAGAGTTTCTTCACATGGGTTTCATGTGGTTTGAACTGCAAATCACTCGCAGCCGTGCTCCCTTCTGTAATCAAAATTTCACGCAGTCTGAAGTCCTTACTATATTGTTTGCCCCCCCTACATAGGTATCAATTAGAGAAGTATTTGTGGCAATTGCATTAAAAGGGGTGTGTGAGAGTGTGTTGATTGCTAAGTCTGCAAACAGATATTGTCGCTTGTGAGGGTGTGTGATTTATGTTGCTCGAATGTAAATAGGTATTGTTTATATGTTAAATTTTGTTTTCTTTGATTTCGCTGGTATTCGATAGCTCTTGTTATATGCTGAAAAACGATGATTTATATTTTAAGTAACGTTACTATTATCTATCTCAAATATAAATCTATATTCGTTGTAAGTTTTTATAAATTTCTAATTCATATAATAGTTTTCGTCTAATTTCTGCGCATTTGAGGATGTGTGTTTTAATTTAATGCTTATTCTCGTAAATGAGTGTAATTTTTGTACAGTCGCGACTGTTAATTTTAAACATTTGTTGTTTAAGTGGATTTTTCACATCTCATATTTGTGCTAAAATTGTGTCCAGTATCGTGGCTGGAGATAGGTGTTTATTTTGGGAAGTCTTCGTTTTTATAGCTCTGGTGTTATAGCGCAATTAATAATTTATTAATATTTTCAAAGTTGAATCGATTATATAGTTTATTAATGAAATCCAATGATCGTAATTATCCGGATTCTTTTCGTATTAGTTCGGAGTTCTGGTAAAATGAATGTGAGTATCCACTCATGTAAATGTTAGAAAGGGTATTTTATATAAATATTATTTATTGATATACTCTTATGTTGAGAATAGATACTTTGCATAAATGTAATTTTAATGAAGTATTTTGTAAGACATTATTATAAAAATTTAAATACATATATATGTATTTTAATATGTTATATAAAATTTATTTTGATGGAAATATTTTGTAGATTTTTTAATCCACTGTGTAGCTTTTCGATTTAAATTCTTATGACTTTAGTAGATTTAAATCTGAAGTAACTGTGATGTGGATACTTTTTTTTTTCAGAAATTTTAGTAGCTGAACTTTCTTCTATAAAGAATATAACTTTTTAGTAGTAATTGTATTTTTTATTATTTCCTTTTAAACTATGTGGAATGATGGTATTTAATGTTTCATAAAAAGTCACTTTGTACTTTGAATTAAAGGTACTTGTGTATTTTTCTGTCAACCATTTTTGGAAAATTAAAGCTGCTTCTATGCAGGGATATATGACATGAACCATAACACATTCGTAAGATCATGATGAAACCATAACACATTCGTAAGATCTTCTTGTTGATTTTATGTAGCATTGATCATTTCTCACTAAGCCACTTTATCTTGTAATCTTGCTGAATAAAAAGGACCTATTCTGTCCAGATGCTGAAATTACCTGCATAAATCTAAGCTCATGTTTATTTAAGTTTTCTTATGCTGTATTTAAGCAGGATTTACCAGTTAGATTTTTCTAGTTTTGTTTTTTACATTTTTTGTTTTCATGACCATTCATTCATTAGGGCAGTATTTATATCATTAAGGAAAATATAAGAACAAAATGTTTTAAGTAGATGGCAGTGCATACAAAGTAACAACAAATCTTATGGCCATATAGAAATCTTGATACTGGGCATAGGGTTAAAGAAGTTACGTCTTCACAATGTTTTGTTAAAAATACAATTTATAATGAGATTATAAAACCCAGTTTTTTTAATACCATGATTTGATTTCTTGTGCAAGTATAGTTAAACTTGTGAATTGCTGTTTATATTCACCAACATTACCTTTTTGGCAAAATATTACTTTATGTATCAGTCTGCAGATCTGTCAAGAATCTTAGAGGTGTTGAATATAGTAATTCAGGCTTTGATTGTGGCAGATTGATGCATTGAATTTGTTGGATTCAGTCGCATAACTAGAACATTTGCCACCCAGGCATTGTGTTTGCTACCTCTGTCCATGCACACCAAAAGATTTATATAATGTCAAATTAACATATAAAGAAACAAAAGTTCTGCCCTTATTTTTAAAGTAAAACCTTAAATCCAACATTTTAAAATGCTCTTTTGCTTGTTTCTTTGTTAGCTAAATTGCTGGACATTGTAGAAGTTTGTTTTGTTGATCCATTTGCAGTAGGAAAATTCATAAGTAATATTACAATGTTGGAAGTGCGTTTTGGAGATTTTATTTTAAAGTAAACTGCAAAAGTTCAAAGCAACCATCTTTACACTTCTATGTTTTGTCTTTGAAAGCATTAACAGAAATGAAACTTTGAAGTATTTTTTCTCATTGAAGAATTCTTCCTTAGTTGCATAATTGTGATCGTAATTTAATTCATGCTTTTCATTCAGAAGTTTTGATGGGATAGTGCTTAGTAAGAACATGGAACTCACTGTGATTCACTGTTGAAATCACATGTGATTTTCTTTGCATGCCTAATAAAAAAAGATACATTCTGCTCTTAATTTCGTGTGATTGTTCAACATCTCATGAATTTTCACCTCATGAGTGATTACATGGATAAGATTGCTGGATATTAGTTATTTGACCAAGGATCAATTACTGTTGAAATCACATGTGATTTTCTTTGCATGCCTAATAAAAAAAATATTCTGCCCTTAATTTCGTGTGATCGTTCAACATCTCGTGAATCTTCACCTCATGAGTGATTACGTGGATAAGATTGCTGGATATTAGTTATTTGACCAAGGATCAAACACTAAAAAGCAGGCTGACTATATGAGCGTTTTCATGGTTTTCCCTGCATTTAATGTAAATACAAGCCAGTTTCCCTTAGAAAGTCCTCCATGAAGACATCTCTTGCCTTAGGTTGATAGACCTTATGTTCCTTACCATATCCAAATAACTGACCGTATGTATTGCATAAATAGAAGCTAGTGTTCCTTTTATAATATGAATATGAAAAAGTTTTTAGTTTCTAACCTTTTCAAGAACTTAATCTTGCATGAAGGCATCCCATATGTTAGGCCAGTGATTCTCAACCTTTTTCTGTCATGGCACACTTTTAACAATTTCAAAGTTTGGCGGCACACAAAGAAAAGATAAGTGTAAAAGTTGTTTACTTACCTGTAATACACTGTGTAAAACAGCTTATGATAATAATTTTGAATGTAAAATAAAATAGTATGTACTACAAAAACAGCGGTGCATTTATTAAGGGATTAATTACAAGTTAACAATAAGAATACTTTTAATGAGAAATTTGAGCTTGATGTTTTTTGATAATTTCCTTTATATTTGATTGTAAAAATAACAATGCTACTCTCGACTTTTATGTTGCTTAATTACTGAAAATCCGAATTCACGCAAATAAGGTATAGAAAATTGTAATAATATTTTTAAAGCTTTTTGGACCATCGTGGGATAATCGCATCTAATGTTATGCAAAATGAATTAATTGATTCTTCTGAATATTTTAAAATTAAATCTCGATTATTAGAAAGCGAAGTTTGTTCTTCCTCTTTATTCGAAGTTAATTCAAATACAGAAGTATTCGTTATCACAAATGGATTATGAATCCCATTGAATTTTTTTATATCTAAATTTAGGAAATAATGAATAATTCTCTCCTCTAATGTTATCAAATGGTCAATAACAATTTTATGAATAGTTTTATTAAAATCTTTTGGGACTGACTCAAGCTTTTCCAAATTGCCTTCCTGAGCTTTCTTCCAAAAAGTTATTTGTTTTTGGGATCCCAGCAGTTTGTCTGTTGAGTTTAATGCATTTTCTTTCGGCTCTTGCGTACTTGAGTTTATATTATTAAAAATTACAAACATTTCTGGCAAGTATGCTAATCTCCCATCTGAACCAATCAGAACTTCTCAATTTAAATTATATACTGGACATGTGCGAAAAGGCTCCAAATTGCGCTCTCCTCCAGATCACCAAAATCGTCTTGGATACCACAATTAGTGCACTTATTAATCTCTTAAAAACTGAATTTCGCCAATTCTCGGGTATCGTATACTAGGATTAAACCCATTATAATTTTTACTACATACATTTCTAAAATTTGGCGGCACGTTTTAAGAATTTGATGGCACACAGGTTGAGAATCACTGTGTTAGGCAAATAATTGTAGTACCATAACATACAAAACCCAACGGAAGAAGTTTTTTGGATAATTTTTGCAGATCCAAAATCAAAATTCTGATTAAATTTTCAACTATGATATGCTATTGATCATAATCACTATGATACGCTATTGAAATTATCTGCAAAAATTATCCAAAAAGCTTCTTCCGTTGATGAATTGGATTTTCTTGAGGCTTTTCATATTCACAAAGATTTAGCTAGTTTAGTGAACGATTTGAAGTCTAATCCAGTCCTTCCTAGCGCTTTTAAAATTCTATTAACATATTTCTTGGTGATTATTTTCGCCGATAGATGGCGTTGCCTCGCGCATG
>KK121640.1:1119800-1152596 GCA_000611955.2 Stegodyphus mimosarum | reverse complement strand
TATCTAGATATTTTATTCTCCTGATGAGGAGGGACCTGTAGTTGCCCTCGAAATCAATTGAGTGTTTAGTAAATGTACGCCAAGTATAAGGTTGTTTCAGCGAATTTGAAAGTTATACTTTGTTCACAAAGTAACAAATATATGTAGGTAATAGAAGTACTTTTTAAATTTATTTTACATTAGGAAAATATAAGGTAATTCAAAAAAATATAAGTTTAATCACTGTTGTCACTTTCATGAATTATTAGTCTTTTCGCCTCTAGTGTAGAATTGGGTGCCCTTTCGATTGGCGAAAAATTTTGTTCAGATTTGGTGATGACCCCATTTCTGCTTACCATGAGAGTTTTAACTTGGTTTTAGCTTCTTGATTTTTTTTAAGTAAAAATAAATCGATGTGCACATGGACAAAGTCAAGGCAACGACTAGTTTGTGCAATTCTCTGATGTTTTTTTTAAGTGAAAATAGGTCGATGTGTACATGGACACGGAGTTTGTGAAATTCTTTGACTTCTTATTTTGGTTTTGTGTAGCGGCCATCTTGAAATTGTGCCTTCCTGGTGCCGATTTTGGCGTCAAAAAAGAATCGCCAAAAAACAAGGGGCACCCAATTGTAAACTTTTACCATCTTTTCTTCTTGATTGGTATGGTGTCACTTTCATCACTTGAGCGTTTTTGATAAGATTTTGCTTCAATGGTTGACAAATTGGGGAAGATCTCAGATTGACAAGACTTTGTATTGAAATCTGTAATTAACAGTTGCCTAGGTTTTATTTTCTTAAATCTTTGTAAACCTCCTCTTATTGATTTAAGCACTTACTAAGCTCCTGTTGGAATTGGAGAGGTCGTTCAACATTCATGTCATATTGTAAAAAATGATTACCTAATTTTCCCAATTCAAGTCCTACGCTGGTGACTCTTGCAGTGAATGCACCTGGTTCAGATTGCTCTTCATAATAGCCTTCATCATGTTCATTTGTTTCAGGAATTATGTTAACTAACTTATCCTCATTTAGTTATTCATCAGCCATTATTTCTTCAATATGTACTTGAGCTAAATCCTCAAGACCTCCTCTTATAATTTGGGCCAATTTAGTGATCTGAGAGTATTCATACTCTAATGGTAATCTATCATTCTCATCTTTAGCAGCATCTGGCCATATTGCTTTCTAGCGTGCATTGAGCGCTGATTGTTTAATCTGAGTATATGACAGTCCAACATGCTTAACACAATCTAAGATTGTAAATTTCTTCCAACCATCCATAAGAGTAAGAGATTCACCATTCTCCATTTCTTCTAAAATATACCTGAAGTTTGTTTGATATACAATGTCTTAAATGTCGGGATTATTCCTTGATTTAACGGTTGTAATAAAGAAGTTGTATTCTTTGGTAAAAAGACAACTTCTACATTTTCGTGTTGTAAATCTTAAAGATGACCAGGTGCATTGTCAATCAATAGAAGAACCTTAAAAGACACTACCATATTACTTAAATAATTTTTGACATCTGGGACAAATGTGTTATGAAACCATTCATTGAAAGCTATGGCAGTGACCCATGCTTTCTTATTAACCATCCAATAAATGGGAAAGTTATTTATGTTTATTCTATTAAATGAATGTGGTGTTTTTGATTTGTTAATAACCGATGGTTTCATTATATAATTGCCTGAAGCGTTGCAACAGAAAAGAAATGTTTTATGACTTTTCGCTACCTTATGACCACTAGCTTATTTGCAAGCTTTAGCTAAATAGGTTCTTTCAGGCATTTTTTTTCCAGAATAACCCGGACTCGTCAGCATTGATGATCTGATCAGAAGTGTAGGAGTTGGTGGCAATGATTTCAGCAAATTTTGTTGGATTTTGTAGTGCTGTGGCCAAATCAGCAGATGCACTTTCTCTTTTCAATCTTAGATTATGTAAAGAATGTCTTTGTTTACATCTCTCAAAACAACCATTACTTTCAGAAAAAGATACCTTTTTTTTTCATCTGATGAAGTTGATGGTTACTGATTCTTAAGTGCTTTATAAATCTTTAAAAGACTTATTTGTAATACCATTAGTATCAATTGGAATCCATTTCTGATTTGGTCTTCTATTCACATCAGTAATGCCTTTTCCATATTTTCCATTATATCGTCTCTTACATATGAAATTATGCTGTTATTGCTGCATTTTCCAGCTGCTACACTTTTTCTAATAGTGTCTTCATTTTTTCTAATTGTCCTTATTGTGACTTAATTCATGGAGAAAGATTTAGCAACACCTGTTTCTCTTTCTGTATTACGTAGATGATCTAATATTTTAATTTTTGTTTTTAAAGAAATAACTTTTCTTTTTATTTAATTTTTTTCCAAATCTTTTATCATTATAAAACCTTAAAAAATGTACGTAAGTTATAAAAATGCCACAAAAAGTATAAATATTGAAAACTTACCAGTAAACATTCAAATATGTAGATAAAAATGATGCAAGTTTTTCTGCTAAAATATTGATACTGCACTAGTTCACATAAACCAAATAGCTTTACTTTTGTGAAATATATATACATACTACTAGAATTCCCCTTTTACAACACGGGGAATCCCCATCCTTGTTGTTGCCACCAGTGTTACCAAAGGAATGGGATTCAAAAATGACTTCATATATATGTATTTGCGAATATGCAGTTGAATATACATTTTTATCAAGTTTTTTAAATCCATTCATTTTTAAACCATATAAAACTGAAATCATGTAAAACAGGTACCATGTAAATCAAGGGATAGGTGTATTTAGTTTGTTTATGGCTGCTCTTCTTTAAAATTGGGGGCTCTACTGAGCAAAGTCGCAGTGTTACCTGTATGGTGCTCAAGGCAAGTCTGAATTTCATGGTCTTGTTTTGATGTAACAGTCAGACAAGCGACATAAGTCACTATAAAAACTACTTTTATGCAAGTTCTGGTATTTATCACCATTTTAAAGTCTTTTTTGTTGTTTAATTTATAAAGCATGTAAAAAGACACATATATTTATAAAACACGTAAATAAATGTATATAAGCATCTTAACGGTTTTGCTGTGAACAAAGGGGCAAAGCCTCTCTTGAGGAATTTCATAGTTGTAGGGAGGAAGTGGTTAGTCTTTTTTTTAGCTGTTAAGTATTTACTTTGTTTATGAACATAAAAAACTACTTTTATGCAAAGTCTGGGTATTTACCAATGTTTTTTAATATTTTTTGTTTAATTTCTAAAACATGTAAGAAGATGTATATATATAAAACATGTAAATTAATGTATATATGGGTGGGGTATTTTTTGAGTTCCGGAAAAGAGTGGGAGGTTGATCTTTTAGCAATGTGAAAGGGTGCATGAAACAAAACAGGTTGAGAATACTGCTCTAAACAGCAACAATGTGTCCCTCTAATCTGAGCCATATGTGCTTTTTGAGTATGATTCTAGTATCTGTTATGGAGCTAGGATGCTTTAGCTTGAGTGTTGTGTTATTGACTAGTGATTTGCTAGTATATTTGTTCTTTTTCTCATTAAACATCAGAGGAATTCTGATATGTATGCCCACTGCATTTTGAAACTTGTACTTTTCTCAAGACTGAAGAATATTCATGATAAAGATGGCAAACTGTGAAATTTTTTCCTGTTTATCACAATCCATATTAATTCAAATAATTTACTACAAAAAATCTTATGTATTTTTGATCCATAATCTCAGAAAGTGACCTATGAAATTAAACAGTCGTAAAATCATATTTTAAAACAATTTGAATAACTGTATGATTGTGAAACTTAAATAAAGCATTAAAAAAGGAAATTCAAATGGTGCGATAAATATATTTTATGTTCTAGAAGCTATGAAGTTAGTTCTATAGCTATAAAGAAAAGTCTGAAAATATTCTTAATTTATAATCGTGTATTTTGTATAGGAAATATTAAAATGAAGTCAAGAATCAGATAAAAAAATTATGTGATTATCTCTTTGGTTTAGAAGATACTGACTGATAATAAATATGGTAGGTTTGTTGACTGTAAATGCATAGCTTTTAACTCCTGCTTTTTCGATACATCTCCCCATGGATCAGTGAGTCATCTAGCTTTTAATTTTTAGTCTTTACTAATAAAAGTGTCTTTCAGGAGTAAAATGACATAGTGGAAATTAAATTAATTTCTTGAGATAAAATTTGCACAGTTTAAGTTTCATTATTGAATTTGTAAAACTCGAATTATGCGAATTTAATTTCTTCACCCCTAGTGATTCTCGGTATAATATTTCTTATGAAAAATTTTATTAGGTCTCAGTTGTTTTGATCTGCTGTAGACATTTATAGAACTTTTATATGAAGATTTATTCAAATGTATAATCAACAGATGTTTGTATTTATTTTGTTTTGCGTCAGTGTATGATACAGTACTAAGTTATCCATATAAAAATGTGTACATTAATTTTATTTTGATCATGTTTAAAAGTACTTTGATAAATTAAAGCTTTAAGTAATCAGGATTTTCTCGGTAAAAAAAGCATAAGAAAATTACAAAATAAAATTTGCTAACGAATGTAAAATTTTTAGTATATATACTGTGGATGTTTAGTGGTGAAGCAGATGACAAATTTATAAAAAATAAACTGTATGAATCATAGTCAACATAATAACACTGACAAAAAGCAAACTACCAGTGCATCTCTCCGTATAATCTGCAATATCTTATAGGAAAAAAAATTGCAACTCAATTCTACAAAATGGAAACGTTGTACATTGTTTCCATAGCAGCAAAATGGAGTATTCCCTTAGTGGAGGAGACTGAATGATATAACAAATATAACTGAAATTATACAATAGTAATTGTGATGGTAGAAGTTAAAAAAATAAAATACATGATAAATTGTATTGTGTAATGAAAATATTGAATAAACAGAATATATACAATCAAGGCAATACAACATAATGTATACAAATTATATGTACCAGGTAGACAAATGTTGAGGATATTTGGTGTGCCATCCCTATTTTGTGACAGTTTTAGGAATAGTTGACATGATGTACTTCAAAGCTTCTGTCTTACTGGAAGGTTCAGTATTATGCACAACATTTTTATCACTGATAAAAAATGCAGGTTTGAGTAGATCAATTAAAACAGTTCAATTCTTACCATGCAGAGAGATGATAAAAGTTTTGACATGTTGCTCAATGACAAGACGAGGACCTAAGTATGGTTGTTGAAGAGGATGCTTAACAGATGATCTTGAGAGCTAAATTAAATGCTCATGTTATAAAGCAGCTCAAATATCAGAATCTGTCACACAGGAGCTCTTTTGCAACAGCAGTGCGATGTTCAACTGCCACACAATGGACCTAGGATCGAATCTCTAGGTCATTATCATCTTAAAGGGCATGTGAAACACATGTGCTGCTGCACTGAATAGTGCTAATTGATGGCGACACTAGCAAACACCTACATACCAAACAGCACCAAGCGAGCATACCACCACGTGATTGCTACAATACTAAAATATTAATATTTTTTATGCTAGTATCACATTATAAATAATTGAATAATCTGAATCATACATAATAAAGTGACCAGTTATTGAATTTAAATCAATTTCAAGCTTTATTTTTTAAATGGTGAACTTCCTTGAAACTCCAAGTTTTTGGTGCCACAAACTCCTGGTTTTTCATATTTCAAATTTGTCATATATGTAAATGTATTACTCTTTATTTAAGGGATTAACATTGAATAACTTATGAAATTTAGCCACAGGTTCTCAGTTGAATGTATCTTGCCTGGATATGTCAACATTCACGAAAGAGTTGAACTTTTAGTAGATATGAGCTGAACTCTTGTTTCATCTGTTATATACAATACAGGTTTATTTGAGTTGCAAAAATTATACTATTTAAATTCATGCTATCAAGAGAATGTATTCAACTCATTTTTAGAATTTCAATGAGAAAAATGTTGAGCATTCATTGGACACCTAGGGGTTAGATTCGATAGCAAAAAAGAATTACCATTTGCTCAGATTTTGAGGTTATTGAATTTAATTATATGTAATAATTTCTTAAAACTAACTAAAATAATTTCCAGTAAAGTAAGTTTTTAAATCTTGGGTATATATAATCATTAAGAAATCATGAAATATTTGAGGTTTTGAGACAATTCTATAATTGGAACTTTTCAAAAAATGTAGTATATTAAACAAAGTAGATTTTAACTTTCCCCTCATCCTGTATAGTTGCCAGAGTTATTCTCAAGTGACTTAATTTTGTTTAAAAAACTGGAGGGCCATTTATATGGTTCACACTGCAGTAAAGATGGTAATTTTAAGGTAACTACTAAAGAATGGTTTTAAAGTTCTGAGATAAAATTTTTTTTTTTCTTTCTGCCAAATGGATGGATGCTTAATGGATCATTGTGCTAAGTGCATTCAAGGGAAGGGGAATTTTGTAGAAAACTGAGAAAGTAAGTTTAGATATTTTCTATGTACAAGAGTGTTAGGTTTAAAGCTTGCTGAATACCCCTTCATACTACTTAAGTAGGAGCCAATGTTTTCAAGAAAGATCTATGAGAAAAGTCACTTATTGACACTTATCTTCATTTGTTGTACTATAATAAAACCAACATGCAGTTATACGTTCAGAATTTAGATTAGCGGCATGTGTTTTGCTATTGTCTATGACCAACAGTTGCAAAAATAGTGGCTGGGTAAGGACATCTGTGTACAAGGTTTATGAGTGAATTTATAGTCAATATTACCAATTTGAAATGTCATTGTGCTTAATTTAATTTCTGTTCCTGTACTTAAAAATGTATTGTTATGGAATTTATATCACATTTTTATTAATATGTTATATATGTATATAAATTTAATATAAACTTTATAATAGAAATTTGTATAATTTTTTTTACGATATGGAAACTTATCAAACATATTGTATGATATCTGAACTTATCAAACATATTTTACGATATGCAAACTTATTGTGGGCAAAATTTAGTCATCCTTGTGCAGAAGCCAAATGTTTTGTTGTTACAGATGGCTTATCAGGCATGTCATTGTGTGGGACATTTATTTGTGAGATTACAAAGGGATGCTGATGAGTCAGGAAGTGTTGTTTTATGTGGTTATTTTCCATTAAGATGGGGAAGTGCAAAGACATGACAGTGGCAAAAAAGGCAGTCATGTTTTCCTGCGTCGATCACAGTGAGTCAAGTGGTCAAATTTTTTGGTGTTTAGAAGTGAGTAAACCGATGGCTGAATATAGTGTTCCGTTTTAAATATGTCACAGTGTAAGGCTGGCAGTGGATCTATGATGCTTCAAGAGTGTTTTTTTTTTAGCTACTATGTAAGCCTACTTGATGTGAGTATTTGCATGCATCGGCAAGTTTATTTAAGCATTCTTAAAGATCAAGTGTTGCCCATCAGTGAGCATCTTCATGAAGGTTGTACTGTCGACACTCCATGCCATACTCCACTCCATAGTATTGACACTCCATGCCTTCATACCATACTTATGATATTGGTAGAGTTCACAGGGCTGCATGCATATGTGACTGGCATGAT
This sequence comes from Stegodyphus mimosarum, assembly GCA_000611955.2. NCBI lineage: Eukaryota > Metazoa > Arthropoda > Arachnida > Araneae > Eresidae > Stegodyphus > Stegodyphus mimosarum. Next base: position 1,145,042 of record KK121640.1, on the reverse strand, counting down.
GAACTCTCGCAGATCTTCTCAGTCACATTTTTGTGCTAAATCGCCTGATCTTAACCCTATTAAAAATTTGGGGAGCTTTCTGAAATAGCAGGTGAAATGCTGCTGTGAACACTCCTGCAGTGTGGTGTGTTTACATAATCAAATCATTAGCTATTTAAACTGGGTCTGACACGTGTAGAATCTTATAGATACCTTTCCTAACTGAATCCAGGTGGTTATCATGTAACTAATATTTGGTCTTGTGAATTTATGTACATATATATAAATGAAACAAATGATTGAGGCATTTGAAAATATTAATGATTTATATTTTGTCGTCAATTTAAATGTTTTTCTTTTTTCTTCCATTTTAGTGAACTGATATGTGTAACCAGCTGCAGAAATGACTGTTTCAAATCAGTTAGTTGTACCCATAACTTTATGGGGCAACAGAGCTCCAACTCATTGCATTTCAGCAGTTTACTTAACACGTGATCACAAAACAATTGTAACAGGATGCAATGATGGGCGAATTTGTGTTTGGGATGTTTCAGATAACTTAAAGGTAAATTTTTTTTTGTGAGTAGTTGTAAAATTGAAAAAAAAATTTGAAAACTCTGCCATTTTATCAGCTTGTGATATTTATTTATTAATTAAATTTCATTCTTAATTCATTAGTTAACATGAATCAGGTGTATCATAACACATTTTGCTTATGTTGAAAATCTGTTCGATACTTCTGTTTCATCTGCTTCTACCATAATTTTTAAATGAGAGAAGTTTTAAGCAGAGTAAGAATCTAAATTAAAAGAATAAGGATTGGCATCGTGAGTATTTTAAAGCAGCACATGTGTCTGTACCCAAAGTGTATGGTGTTCTCTGAGCCAGTGACTTGTCCTTTTGCTGCACCATATTAGGTAGGTAGCCACTGAGCCAATTACTAGGATAGAATTTAACTTGTGCATTATGCATGATCTGAATTTATGTACTGCATGTTTTCCTCATAAGAAGTGGAAGTTATTTTGTTTTAAGTTTGTTTTGTATTTCAAGTTGAAATCTAAATTGTTATAACTGTGATTGGTTGAGTAATGAATACACTTATTTCTATGTAGTATATTCATATCAGAATTTCTAACAGCCTCACTTCTAGAAATGTCGTTCTCAACAGACCTTTGTACGTGCCATGTTTTCTTTGGGGAAAAAAAATATTCTAAGTATCTATAGCCACCAATTACATCTTTTACTGGTATAGGTATAGAAATTTCTAACTGCCAGTAATTGATGTTGAGATTACTTTTATTTCTTCAACAGTACAAACATTACAAAACAAAGGATTAAATTTTGTAGATATAAAATTTAATGATTTTGCAATTAAATTTTTTTTATTGTTATTAGCGTGTTGTATTAATGTGTATTATTTTTAGCTGTCTGCTTTTTGCAAACCCAAGTACTTATTTAGATTATGCAAAGTTTTCATTTAATTTCAAATTTAGTAAGGTTATTAGGATTCTTTATGTAAAATTGATGCTCATTATAACAATGGTATGTATGTATGTATTATCCTTCTAACTGGGAAGCTTTCACCAAGCAGGCTCGATTTAGCACCAATTATAAATAAGCAGGTTGTAACAACACATGTGTAACATCTTGCTTTCATCTGATATAACTCTGACTGATTCTCAGTATGCCATCTTTTGTTTTTTTAAAGAATGATGGGCTTTTTCTTCCACTTAAAAAAAATTATTAAAATTTGGAACCTGCCCTCTACAGAATAGCAGCTGGCGGATAGTTTTCGAAGTTATGGGATCATACCATAAAAAGAAAGTGTTTATTAATGGATATGATATGTCCAGCTGAATATGACCAGCAAAATGTTAAAGTATTGGAACCGTTACCTGTGGGAAGTTTATACTGAGTGTCCTCTGAACAGAACTTCTGGTAAAATTAGAGGGCCTAACAGAATAGTTAAAATCGATAGAAGCCTCTTTACAGAGTTTGGTCAAATACTGACTGTTTATTAAAGAGGAACCAATGCCTTCAGAATCCTGTAAGAACGATTGGTGCACATTTAATGGGCTTTGCTAACTTTCATGGTTCGATGGTAGTTAACTTTCTTGGTGGACGGGATTATATATAAGTAACATAACAATTTCTGACATCCTGCGGAAAAGGAATTTATAATGAGTGGTTGGTATAGCAAAGAGGAATCTAGTTATACTCCTTAGTTACTTGAATAGGAAGTTTTTTAAGGAAATTCTACAATGCAGTTACAAATTATTGTTAATGTTGCTTTAAAATAAGCATTGGTGATGGAAATAATGTATTAAATTTAAAGAGATCACCGCTTATTCCTGAATTAAAGTATTAAGTAAAAATAATTGAAATTATAAAACATGTCGATGTATTTGTTGAATACAGTGGCATTTTACGTAATAAATGTAATCTGTTCCATTATTGCATTTCTCTAGTGGCATTTTACGTAATAAATGTAATCTATTCCATTATTGCATTTCTCATAGATTATTGTAAAATTAATTTTAATCTGTTCTCAGGCCCTGTCCAAAATTGCAAAACATATGATTTCAGAGAATATTAAACGCATGCATTAAATGCGTTTGCAGTGTTCATTGTACTTCCTTACCTGATCGTTCATTATGTTGGATCTAATGTGTGAGTGAATAAAGCAGTGATAAAAAAATGCTAATAGTGAACAAAATAGGTACCTTTGAATGGCAAAAGTACATACAAGCAGTAAAAACGATGTATTTGGTTAGAATATGATTAAAAAAAATCTGGTAATTAAAATTTTTCAAGTAATGAATTGCTATCAAATAAATAAATGCAGCTGTCAGCTTATAATATTATTCTATTCTTTAGGAATGATACCAAAAACTGTATTTCCTGTTTGATTTTTAATTGTGAACATGAATACCTTAAATTGAATGCATTCTTAACTTAATGAGTATATCATTTTATATTAATGGAAAAGTTTATATGCAATAAAGAAAATTTGTCAGATCTCTTACTAGTTTTGTCACAAGGTGATTAAATATTTGCATAAAAGGAATGCATGTTGAAAAATCTACATTTTAGTTTTTTTTTTAAATTCTATTTTGTTATTAAAATGTTTCAGATTGTTCCTCGCTGCTTATTGTTTGGACACACTGCACCTGTTCTATGCCTAACATATGGAAGCATTGCTATGGATAGCACACTTATGGTTAGCTCATCTGAAGCTGGGTAATGTATTTTTATTATTATGTTTATGATCATTTTGAGTTACTTTGTGTGTTCACATAAAGAATTACTTATAAATTTGTACATGGAGTTGTGTTAAGAAAAGTTTATCAGGTTTCAAAGAAGTCTTTTTTTTTTTTTTTGTGTGTGATGTAAACTTGAATAAAATATTGCATTAAGATTCCTATAGAACTCTAGGTCAAATAATGGACCCAAATTTATTACGTAAGGTGAAAAATATGGTGGTTTGAGCAATATATTATTATATATCTTCATTAACAAAATATAATTTTTTCATCACATAAACTACTTAAAAATTATAGGATCTTGTGTTTAATCTCGTAAGTTCCCCTCCTTTGCTTACGGCACCAAAGATCTGTTTTCATACATTTTATTCATTAAAATGTGTTGTATTACAAATGCTTTGTATGGATAAAGGGAAAATGAAGATCCAGATGATAGCGGCTGGAAATAATCAAATGTGGATATTAATTCATCAGAAAGAATATTATTCCTGATGATAAATAAGTAATGTTGTTGTTAGTAAATTCTATAAACTAAATATACAGGGTGTCTTGGAAAGAAGTGATGAAAATGAAAGACGTGTGGGAAAAGTCAGTATATTTATGTGCATATAGTTGGAAGACATATATGATTCAGGTTGTGTCTAGGGAATACTTTCATTCCCCATTTTTGAAGGCATCATTAGTGTAAGCAGTTCTGTTATCCATGTAGTATTGCTTTGGTCACATCGATTTATTGATCAAGTTAAAAAGCAGTGGCGACCTGAAGTCACTGTGAAAACCAAGAAGCAATGGTCAATTTTTTTGTTTGTGAGATTCAATGTGATAAACGTAAATAAAGGTTATAAATGAAATATTAGTTTTATTGGAAGTAGAGAAGTATTATTACCAAGTCCCTACATACAAGACACTTCAGTCCTGTTATGTGATCAGCAACATTGACCACAGGTGTTCGATAAATTTTGTCCTTCACCAAATCTCGCAGAATGAAATGTATAAAAATTAAAGAAATCTAATGGGGCCAAGCCGCCACAGAAATAAATCCAAAGGGATTACGTTTTCCCTCTGCCAAGCTTTCCAGTGAATAAAACTTTGAGTTCTTTCAGGCTATGTAAACCACTATGCAGTACACACATTGATTTTGAATGTATGTGTCATTCTTTTTCTTACCCCAGGCATCCTGTGTTTGTTAATTTAGTGTTTTATTTTTTTACTCATCTTCTTCAAATAGTAATTAAAAAAAAACTTCTCTTTGTTCATGGTACTGAAAATACATATGTTATAGAAAAGAAATGCAACATTTTCATTAAACCGTGTAATTTTGTAAAAGTTCGTGTGATGTTAAAAAAAAAGTATGAGTGACTAACCAAATTTATTTAATGAAAGTTTTTCAAATATATTATTACATGAATAGGCTATTGTTACATGAATTAAGAACAGTATCAAAAGAAAGATTTTTTGTAGTTTATGGCATGAGAATATTGTTAGCAAATATTTGAGCTTATACATAAGTAGTAGTGCATATACCTTTTAGCAGTTAGAACTGTCACCTATCTTTTTTTCTGATTATTAGATTAAAACAATATCTTATTATATTTACTTCCTTTTGCTTGACCAAGCATTTTAAACTTATTCTAAAGAGGGTTTTAATGGTTAAAGCCATTGATATAAGACATTAATAAGTAATTCTGCTTACCTTAAACTGCTTAGAAATGAATTCATTAAATAAATAACAGCTGTATCTTTTAACCTTTTAAATTTCTGTTTTGTATTTTTTAACATATATGGTTATTTACAAGAAACGAAAATTATTTTTCATATTTTAGAATACTAGGCAACACAGTGCAATTTGCTATATTAATTTTTAGAAGGAAATTATGTTTAATTCTAGTAATCTTCTGTAGTGTAATTTTGTCTTTTAATATTTGGTAAATGTGAATTCTAACCCAAGAAAATAAGCTATGCTCATAAGTGTGTATATATGCAGCATTGAATTTTATGGTCTGTTTATAATATTTCTGTTTTTATGATTTTTTATTGTGAAAAATAAAGTTAATTGATGTAGTTTGTAATTTTATGGTCCATTTCCAATGTTTTTACTTTTTTCATGCTGCATTATGGCATAGATGCCAATCTCTGGCTTCCATGTTGCATGTAAATTTTGAAATGGTCTTTATCATAAAAACATTGAATAAGGATATTCTAGAATATAAAATGTAGTGCTAAATAACTTCAAATGTAATTGAGCTTTGTAAAATTTTCCAGATTTGTAGAGCCTTCATAACATTATTGTAAACTTTAAGCATTTAATATTTTGGAAATTTTGAATCGTGTTAATTGAAATAATAAAGCTTGATTAAAAAAACTGATTTTGATTGTAGTTCATTAATAAAAACAGATCATCAAAATTATCATTAATTAAATAGAAATGTAGAGGAACTGACAAAAAGGAACAAATTAAAATGTGTTAGATAAGAAATATGTTGGTGAAATTTCTAGTGTATAACATCCGTTTGTGTTTAGCTTCCATGACTAAATTTTATGTTGAGGAATTTAAAAACTGGGAAAGACATTATTAACAGTAATACAAAATTATTTATGATATTTATATGATAAATGTATTCATACTAATAAACTGACATTTTATGTACTGTTGTTTATTTGTCTTGTTATCTGTGAAAGTTGTTACAGCAGGACTTCAAGAGCTCTCAAATCTATTTTTTAAAGGTGTTTGATTTGTGTTTCATATTTTTATTTTTGATTTTTCCCTTTAGAGAAATGTCTTTATGGGATCTAACTGATGGGCGTTGCCTTGAAAGTGCCAAACTTCCTTATATTCACACATCTATTCACGTATGTATATTTTTTTATTAATTTTCAGTTGCCTTTTGTAATGCTTCAAAATGGATTTAAGCAAATTGCATCGTATAAGCTCTGCTGTAGAATATCATGATTGCATTTGAAATAAGATAATTTCTAGCCTTCCATTTCTTATGGAGTGATGGAAAATACTTTTTGGCTGTTTTGTATTGCCAACTAATATTCCCTTATGTCATATATGTAATATTCCCTTAGTCAAAGCTGCTTAGCAACTATGGTAGAATTTGATCTCCATTCACTTTGCTCTTTTTACTCCATTTAAAATTAAAAAATATCATGAAAAACTTTTCAGTTTAGGTGCGTTATAAAAGAACGTGTAGAACTTTTTTCGTTTGCACGTTCCCCTTTTTTTACATATGAATTGGAAAATGGGCCTGTCTTTAAGCCAAATAATAACCACCAATTTTCGAAATGCATTTTGTCCGACCAAGATTCTGAATATTACCTCTGAGAAAGTAGATATTTAATGATGAAATAGTGTTTTATGTATTACGATGGATGGGCTTACAGTTGCAAAGCCTGGGTCAGTGAATCATTGTACCAATTTGTGAGTTCTAAAGAGAGAATTTGAAAAATGAACAATCTTTGTTATATTCGGGAGACTTATGGCCTTTTTCTTTGTGGAAGAAACATGGCTGTAGTAAGCTATCTAGGCTCACAACAGCTTTATATAGCAATCTTTTATGGATGTTTATCAACTAGATATGGTAATGAAGTCATATTTTGTAAGGATTTCATGAAGTGCTTTTTTCTGGCCATTTGGGTAGGTCATGTGAACCAGCTCTGTTGTACACATCCACAAATGTGTGAAATAGTGTGTCTATGTAACCTGTGCAAGAGAAGGATTAATTAATCTGCAAAATATTTTTTGTTTTAAAACTAGAATAATAGGGTACAGAGTTTTTACTTTGCAGAAGAGCATATGAAGCTCTGAAAATTCTGTCATTGCTGTTGAAGATTTCATTGGTGTGTTGTATGCAATGACTTTTTTTAAATTTTGATTCCTACAGAAATTTAAATGTCATTTAGGTGAGTGTGTTAAGCATATATTAAATATGCAGAGCTGATGTAAACTGTGAAGATGATGATAAATGAAAAAAACCCATTATATTTTGCACAAGCCTAATATCTAATAGGTTTAAAATTAATAGGTTAAAATTTTGCACAAGACGAATATCTAATAGGTTAAGGTTACTTTAATAATTTCATTTTCACTATTATATGTACATTAATTAGTAATTTTATTGTCACGTTTAAAAGTGTTTTGATTGATAACATTTTTCTCCACTCAGGTTATCACTGCTATAAAATAAAATGGAATAAAAAATAAACTCGAATGACACTAACTGAAAACATATTTAATTTATTAGTCTAAATTAAAATTTAATACAGCTGCTTTCTGATCGTCGTTAAACTCTGTTAAAGTCACGAACTATATGCATTAAAGCCAACAATCATTTTGGAAATGAATTTTGAAAAACATCTGAACTTGGTAGCATGCTAAGAATTCTTAACAAAACCAGTCAATAAATAAAATGGAAAAAGCAAGAAACATCGGTAATAAAACACTTACTCTTTTCAAGAAATCTCCCCCCCCACCTCTGTTGTTCTCTACATCTGCACAGCAATCTGTCTGTACTTAAAAAATATCAGAATTGCACATGCTGAGCTCTGTACAACTTCCACATTGAACACCAACCAAAACACATCTGTGGTATGCACATAACTTGTTTGCCACATAAATACATTTAGGAACATTGTGGGCAAAACTATTTTGGCAGCATATTACTTTGCTCATGAATACTTTTTGTGACTTTCTGGCCAGGGTGCAGATAATTCCAAAATACGTAATGTATATTACATTGACATCTTAAAATTAGTTCAGGAATCTGAATTATACATTTGATCAAATTGGAAGAGGAATAGGCCAAAGTAAAATTTAAAATAGGCAAAGAAGCAACTCTAGGTTGGTGTAATTTGCTTCTGAAAAGCAAGACCCATGTTCAAACACTCTAGAAATCAAATTCAAAATATTCACCCACATAACGTTGCTTTTTTGTTATTACATAAACACTTTGGCTCTTTTTTGTTTCTCTTTTAAAGAGTTAGTTTTTTTTTTTTTTGTGAAAAGGTAAGTTACTTATTTCGGGCAAGTTGATTTTTATGAATTTTTAAAAACAATTCGCAGTGTATTGATATTTGTCCCAAGTTGGCAGCCATTATCAACATGTCAAAAGAAAATGCATTTTAGAAATTTAAAATACAAATGTAAATTATTAATAAGGATTAATTCATCATTAAAAAGTTTTTTGCGAAATCCTTCTGAAAATTTCTATTCTAGTTTATTCTAATACACTGATCTATTTTCACTTCAAAAAATTGGAGAATTTTTCAACCTCGGCATTGTGCACCATCTATTTACCAAATGCTTCTGATCCTTGTTCCCTTTATTCTCATTTTACTATTAGTCATAGGTGAGCTATAAATGCATTCTTTGTAAAATAAAATGCCTTGTTTATATTATTGCTGTACTTTTCTTTTGGCATTTATTTTACAGGTAAATAATAGTCTTCTTGTCATCCTATGTTCTTCATATGTTAGACTACAAACTGTTAATAGTTTAATCCTAGGCAGGAAGAAGGCTGTTTGTTGAGAGCTTTTTTTAGACTGTTCAAATTGGTTCATTGATTTGTTCATTGATTTTAGCCATTGTTTCAATGAGCAGTTGTGAGATTTGTAATATTTATTTTACAGGATTCATTCTCAGCATAATCTTTTAGTTCTTCTTGCACTGATTTTAGGTAATCATATTCATTTGCAAAAATAGTTATAACATGAAAACAGAACAGAAACACACCAAATGAAACATAAAATTAGTTACACAACAACCTTGAGTTTAGCGTCTCAAACATAGAGATCTTGACGTATATCTACTAAAAACCCAAGACATAAATCTATGCCAAACTCAAGGTTGTGTTACTAATTTTAATTTATAACGTGGTGTAGTAAATGCTTTGGTTTACTTTATTTAGAGATTGAGAAGAAAATTATAACTCCATAACACGTAAAAATATTCTTCTTCCCTAAATATCTGTCAAAGTGTATATACATATATATATTGTATGTGAGTACAGGTTTGTAATAAGTTGAATACACTCAGAGCCAATTGTATTTTACCAAAAGAAACACTTTGCAGTTCTGGAACCTAAGTACTTGTACAGCTGTTCTCAGTATCTCAGAGTACAATCAATAGTTTCACTTTAGACTACTGAGGATGTTAAACACTGTGCAATGCAAAGTGCATCTAAAAGGTGAAGCTCTCACGGATATCTCAATACTGTGAACTGAACTTTGAGTTAAACCACTAGAAACTGATGCTTTTCTTGGGCTTATATAGTTTTCCCCCAGCTGCTGAGATAACTGGTACCTTTCATTTCTTAAAATTGCTGGAAGGCATTTATAGTTGTTACATGTAGGGATCTGGTTACAGTTACATATAGGATCATTTACAATATCCATTAGAGTTACACAGGGACCACACCAAAATGTCGCCAAGTTTAGCGACTTTTGGTGATTTCTCACCCGATTTGGCGACAAAAATTCATCGCTAAAAACATCGCCTAGTTGGTAATAGCTTGCCAGCATAGCAAGATAGCCATTTACTCAATTTTAAATAGACTTGCCCCTGTATTCCTTACTTTTCCAACAGAGCATCTCTTTTAAGCATTTGGTGTTACATTATACAGAAAATTACTAGAATTTCACATATAATTTCACTAAAATTATTTACACATGTACAAAATTGAAACAATATATTTTTCTGTCATGCAAATTTTTCGTGTTGTAGTGTTTTTCATAATGAGCTTTAATTTTAAAAGAAATGATATAGTGTGTCATAAAAACATAGGTACCAATATTAATGTGTTGGAGTTATGCTTAGCGGAATTTTTTCTTGTTCTATATGTCTACTTTCTGATATCTGGTAGTTTTATGTTACATAACCACAATTTAATCTTGTTTATGCTGGGAAATTGGGCATCTAGTGCATAAGGTTTATGGCTGTTTGTTGAATAAATTTGTTTAGTGTCATATACCTGCCTTCTTTGTGTGATGAATCATTGAATGAAGGCATTTCGTGAACTAACATAAAATATCAAGTATAAATTATTGTTATCTTAAAGCTGCTTTATGATGGATAATTCAAAGTATTGCATGAATTTCCGGTATTACTGTCAGTATGTGTTAATAATTTAAAATGGGTCATGTTTAGTTAATATTGGTTCAAACTGAATCCATTCTTCAGGGAAATATGCAAAGATTTTGTATTTAGTTATTACTTTTTTTTTTTGTCTTGTGAAGTGAGGAGTGTAAACATTACAAATAGGAACATTTTGTCAGCATGAAAGCGATATATTATTTGGTAATCATCTGTAGAATTGTAAAAAAATGTAAACATATGTAGAAACCTGTAAAAAAACCTGTACAAAATCTGTAGAACCTCAAAATCATAGAGTTATGTAAGGAACTTTAGTGTAGTAAATACAGTTAAACTATGAAAAAATGTGCTAAAACTGAAATATCTGAAGTTGTATTTTTCAGCAATGATGCAACTGCACAACCACATTGAGATCTCAAACTGTACGTTTAAATTTCAGCAAATGGTGAAACACATTCAGATTTTACCATATCACGGAATGGAAACATAAGTTTGATAAGCGTTTTTAGTCTTCTGTTTATTTTTTTATCTCTTATAATGTTTCATTCGTGAGATGTATGAAATTTATACTTCTACTGTATTTTCACATTTTATAAAAAATTTTTTTGAAGCCTCTCTCATCTTTTTTGCTTTTCAGTCTTATCATATGCTAGGAACCAGTGATGTAAGACTGTTTTGTAATGGCTATTATGCTGAAATACTGGTATTGGATGTATTAACATTTGATATACTTTTTACATTATCCTCTCGAGTGAATCCTGATTGGATAAGTGCTATGCATGTCCTTCGCCCTGCTAAAAGGCCAGGTGATTTTTTAATTTCTTTTAGATAACTTATGAAATTACATTGAAAAGGCTTTATTTAACTTAATGTGTTAGGATTCAACTTCTTTCAAGGAATTATTTGTTTTTTAGATGATGTCATTGTTGGTTTATCTGCTGCTGGAATGGTTAAAATCTGGACATTGAATGGAAATGAAACAAAAGTAAATAATATTAATTTTCTGGTAATTTAGGTGTTGCCTTTAAAATAACTTTTGGAATTTGTTTTCCTCATGCATTTTCTATATGAACTTTTGAAATGAAATCTTAAGGATTAGCTTAGTATTAAGTTTATTTCTAGTTAGTAAAATATTGCAAAATAATTATATTAACTTCAAGTTTTGTCTTATTTTAGAATGAGCCTGTATATGAATATGAATCAAAGCCTATTCGCTGCTTAAATGCATTGAAGTTAACTTTTTGTGTCTATAATCAAAGAACTGTTTTAATTGTTTGTACAAAGTACTGGCAGGTAAGTGTACGAAATTTTATGTTTATATGTGTATGTGGTTATATTTATGCAAAATATAAAATATATGATTATGTTTATATACATGAGCATATATATGTATAATGTATATATACACACACAAACAGCACACAAACTTGTTGTTTGGTTTCTGAAAGGTGAAATGAAGTTAGATAGTTTTGCTGAGTCAGAAATGCCAGTAACATATGCTAATTTAAACCTGAAAAATGTAAGAATAGGACACAAATGAATAAAATGTGATTTGTTATTAACAAAAGATACTTTTGTGCATGCACAGTATTCAGAAGTTACTCAAAATTGTGTGGGTTGAATTGTAATACATGTTTGCCATCATAATGGATATTTTAAAGATTTCATGTGTATCTTGGATGGCTGCAGTAGCTACAATTGTCCATGCATCAAGATCCTTAGTACTGTACGTGAGAATGTTGTACATTAGAGCTTTGAGGTGATCCCAGAAAAGTAGTTAAGGCAGGATGAAAAGGACAACGCCTGATTTTCTGTTGTACAAATAAATACTATGTTTAAGTATTGATGAATGTTATCTCTGAAATGGGAGGGGGCTGATCATGCTGAACCATATTTCATGCTATGATGATTGCTGGACCATTCATCCAAAACTTCTGACAAAAGCTCCTCCGGAAGTATCCTGCAACTCTGTCCGTTATTATAAACAGTCATCGCTGTGAGTCTTAAATGGTTCTTAACAATGCCAGACAAATATTTACGTTACACGACATTCTTCTGAGATTGCATTTTCCAGTATTGCTCCTTGCCTTGTAAACCATCTGTCATATGATAGCTAACATTTCTAGAGTCTACGTATCTGTATAATTCTCTAAGCAGTATGCGCCTCCGAGAAGGTTGTACATGTAATGAAACACACTGAGATAACATCTTCGAGTGTTGCACTCGGGCAAATAAACCATCTGTTGCTTAAAGATAACATTTCTGAGTCTGCATATCTACATGATTCTGTACTTCAAAAACTTATGTTAAAGATCAATTTAATGAATATTTGGTCATTTTAATGTGCAAAAGTAAAATTTTCGTTTTTACCCAAAATGGTTAGGATAATGAAGTTTTAGGCAAAATGAGATTTTTTAACAGGGAAGTTGATTTAAAATGACATGCAGAAGTAAAGAATTAATGTTTTTAACAGATTTATGATGCTGGAGACTTCTCCTTGCTTTGCTCATCTGATAATCCCCGTAATGAGCGGTGGATGGGAGGAGAATTTTTGTCAGCTGACCGGGTTTTAATATGGAGTGACAGTGGTAAGGGCTACATGTATAAATTGCCTACAAAGTAAGTATATATTATCTAAACTTATTTGTAATGCCAGTCTCTTCAAATATATTTTACAAGTTTTTGGAAGCAATATGTTATCTTCATCCATGTACAGGTTTCTATTTTCCCATTGAAGCTCCCATTTGAAAAGTAAGGTACAGTTTTGCATTGGTGACTCAGAATCTTGTAAACATTTTCACACTTTTCTTTTCCAAAATCTTTAATAACAAATAACAGACAGAATTTAACCTAAAGGTCTAATAGTAAAATGGCTTAAATTCTTTCTGTAGCTTGCCATATCATAATCATAAATGAAAGTTCTTTAATAAGTATCGGTGTATGAAAATAGTTGAAATATGTTTATTCAAGAAAATCTTGATTGTAGCAGTTACAGACTTGATGCCATTTGTAGTGGATTGTACTGATTGATGATGATTGTTCCAAGAGAAGTGCATGAGCTTAGAGATTGATTTTCCCCAAAATCCATGTCCAGCAATTTTCAAGTCTCTTATAACTCAATTTACAGATTTATAGGAGACCTTGACATTAGAACTAATGGCAATAGATTTGCACATAATTTCTACTAAAGGAATAGAGGGGAAAATATCTGAAATTTCTGATTTGCTTCTAATGCTTGTGGTAAAAAGTTATGCATAAATGAAAAACAAGGAATCAGACCTTAGAAATAAGTGAAAAATGTAGTTTACAGTTTTGAGTAATATATGCAGGGTGTTTTAAAAAAGGTGTCTAGAGACTTCATTCCTTTATTATTGATGGCAAATGTTCGCCCAAACAATAAGTTTCGCAAAATAGAGAATTTTATCAGAACAGTTTTGTTAACATTAGTTGCACTTATTTCATAGGTATTCTTTAAAGTATGAGGAAAATTTAGAGATAATATTAGGGCAGTAAACATGATTTATAATATCTAAATAAATTTCATGAAATAGAGTCTGTAGCTACCTTTAATTAAAGTTATGAATTTTTGCTTTAATACTAATTGCTTTGTTTGGGATACATTAGTATGCGAACGGCTTTTTTTTTTTTACAGTTAAAAATTAATAAGAAAAGATCCTGGTTGATTGATGAGCATCTACAATCCATGAAGAAGATAATTTCTAATAATTTATCTCCAGTGCATGGACATTATGCAAATAGATTTTGGATCTGCATACAAAATTTATAATTATTTCCATATAAGCATACATATTTTAATTTATGTATCAAAGAAAAAATTAATAAGAGGGTAGATTGTCATTATTTATTCTCAGGTTGTGTTCCTTTTAAAAAGTTTTCTTTGAAAGCTAAGCAATTTTTCATAATTTGTTTCTAATATAAAGTAAGCTATTCAATGATTAATTAAGCATATTAGAATTATCTGACATGATATCAATATGAAGTATTAATATATGTAACTGCTGAAGTGTTTCAATTAAAAAGTGTTAACCAACATAACTGCTTTGCATGTACGAAATCTTAAATTTCAGATAGAAAATAAATTTGAATTTTTTTATGTACATTATTATAATTATTGTTTGTGTGTTTTGATAAATATTTTTCCTTGATGAGGCCTGTCAATTGTGTTCACATAGTGCATTTGGCCTGCATGGAATTTTGAGTTTGAGACCACTGCTGTAAAGCATAGTTTTTCTTAATTTTTTTTCCAATTAATCGCTTTCTGTGTATTTGCATAAGGGTTTTGTTATTTTGTGCAAGTAATAAATTCATTTTCTATATAAACTTTCAAATAATTATCTGTCATCTTATATTAAGTACTGGGTTATTTTTAATGTGGTATACAGCTGTTGTTCTTGCATTGCTAATGTTAAAAGGATTTTTTCTTTAAGAATCTTAAACAGGGCAGAATGTTTAAATAATTAATTAGAAACCTGTTTCTGTGAAAGAAAGGAGGAAAAAAAAAGAACGAGAGATATTATTTTGCAATCTATTTTTGCAGTGCTTCCTTTTGAAGTATTTGTTGAACACATTTTAATTATTAAAATCTCTACTTTCGCACTCTTAAAACCAGAATTTGCAAGGATAGATTATTTTATTTTTAAATCGCAGAAAATTTTTATGTATGTTTCACAATTAATAAAAGGATAGATTTATAGTTTATATTAGTAAATTTTCCATTTCAGGCTTAAAAGTATTATTTTTATCAGTAAGTTGCTTGTTTGTAAACAGTTGGCATACAAATATTTGTTACCTTTATGTAAACCTTTGCTCTATAGATACAAAATTCCAAATCTGCTGCCTTCTACTTAATTGTTTGTGTCATTAATGAAGCTTGTGATTTTTAAATTACACTTCTGTGAAGATTGTTGTGAATTTTTTTTAATATGCTCTTGTAAATACTAATTATAATATGTTATTTAATAAAGTACTTGGTAATAATGTTATTTAATAAAATACTTGGTAAATACTAAAAATATTTTTTTCATTCCTACTAATTTTTAAAATGTGTAGCTCCAGAGATGGAGTGGAAAGTTTTTTTCGTGACAACATCTGTCTTAAAAAAGTGTTAAAAATGTGATATTTATTGTTATTTTGCAGTAATTATTTTAAAAGGCATTTTGTGAAATGTAGTATATATTGCAAAATATGTTTCTAAGCTACAGAGGCTGTTCATACATTTTTTAGACAACTTTGCTTTGTTGTAAAAAAATCGCTTGATTGGAAAAAAAAAAAAATTAACTGCAGCTGTATTTTTGAAAGTGTAAATTATCGTCTGGTACTTGAAAATTTTGCTTTCATGCAAAATTGCGCTTAAATCAATGGACAGAAGGCTATGTTTGTGCTCTTTCTGAAGACAATTATTCTTATTCAGTTATTAAAAAATTTTGTGAAAGCCGTTATTTTTCCAGTATCTAAGGGAATGATAGATAGTATTGTCAGTAAGAAAAGGGGGAAAAAAACCATAAAAGTTTGGCACCAAGGAAAAAAATTGTTCAAAATACATAACCAAGGAAAAAGAAACAGAATGTTTTGAAAGTTGCATTTAATGTTAAAAGAAAATCTGCGAAGTCAGAGGAGAGTTACATTATCATTAAAATCAGTATCAACTGCAAAGAAAATGATTAATGCTGATCTGAATCTTAAAACATGAAAAAGCTTAATGTGCATTGTCTTTCTCTGCTGCATATCACTGAAAGCAGAACCCGCTGCAGAATTTTCTGTGAGAAACATTTATTTGGACAAAAACGGAAAAATGTTGACACAGTAGGTGAATCTTGGGTGTATTTAAATGACCTCAGTAAAAGAGATCCATTTATTATCATCAAAGATAAGAAAAAGATCTTAGAACATGGTTCAAAGTATCTAAAAGAAAGTCTTTCAAGGCGATTTATGATTTTTGCTTGCTTTTGATATGACAAATAAAAATTAAAGGGATGCAGCAAAAGATCAACTCCGCATTTTATAAGGAACATATTTTACACCCAGTTTCCAAATATGAAATGCCTCCTCTTTACCCACAGTGCCATCAATCAGTAAAATTGCATGAAGACAAAACAAGCAACTCCACGTCAAAATCCACAGTTGGAAAAAATGGAACAAAAAACATGTATCAAGACCATACCTTTCGCACATATTTCTGCTAAATCTTCTGATGTATCATACGCGGATTTTTGCGCTTTTGGGCTTTAAAAAGCGAATTGTCCAAACGTTTACCTACAGCGCTCCTTGGACTTTGGAAAGCTGTTCGAGAGGAATGGGATATGATACCTCCTTTGATACTAAAAAACTCTTTATTATCTTTGAAATTATGGTATAGAGAGACAGAGTGAAGAAAAGGGTTATCAAATAGAGCATTTAAAACACAAAAATTTGAGATAAAATATTTATGTAAAATACAATAAAAATTATCTAAAATATGTGTGAACAGCCTCTGTATTAATTTATTTCTAACATTTAGTAAATAGTCACAGTTTTTTCCAGTTTATCTAAATCTGTTTTCTAATGTTCAATGTACTCTTATGCTCTGTGCTACCGATTTTCTGAAATAAATAAATAAAATATTTTGACTTTTTTTTTTGCAAGCAAACTGAAGGGGAAAGTGTTTAGGTCAGTTAACTTTTTTTTACTTGACGTAATTATGATATTAATAGCTTAGGTCCAGCTTTCGTTTTAATATGTTAAAAGCAAAATTACAAAATTAGCTAGCGCTGCACAATTTTTTTTAATCTTTTTTTTTTTAACGAGCTAATTTTTTTTCTGTGCATCAAATGTATTAAACTGCAAGATTGTATTTTTTGTATTTTCAGACTAGAATAAAACTGATATGCTTCTGCCAATGACATATGTAACATTTTTAAATATGTTAATATAATGTTATTTTTTATGGAATGTAGCCATAACCAAAATTGGCAATAGAATGCAATAGCTATTTTGCTCCCACTTTAAACTATGTGGCATATTAACTGAAAATTTTTCCATATAATTTTCTTTAACTATGTCATATTGTCTTAACTCTATTTGGCATGTGTTAGAAAGGATGAGTTCTATTCTGGCCATATAAGAAAGTCATAACTTCATAATGTAATCCAGATTTTAACAGAAATGAATCTTTTTTCATTCGTATTCAATTTTACGACTTCTTTCTGATGAATTACTAAATGTAGCACTATTAGTTTTAATAACGTTATGTAACAGCAAATGTTTTCTCTTACGTTCTATTTTGTCCTTTATGTCAATGTCATGTATTAAACTTTTCTTTATAGCTGTAATCCCGACAGTAAAGAATTTCATTCAGAATCTAAAACAGATGATCAGGCTGTACTGTACAGTGTTTTGGTTGTACCGAATGACAAGGTAATTGTTTATCATTATTTGGTGTTCGTAATTTTGTTTGTAGAATAACCTAACTTGATTTTATTTAATAAGCTTTGAATATTCTAAGATTTATAGTGTGTCATTGTGCATTATCATTTAGTGATCTTTTCCTCCCCTCAGAGACTTCTTTGTCCACCAGCTATGAATTTCACAACTGTTCGTGGTCAATTACAGAAAATCCTTTTGCGAGGAGATTCGAGTGGTCGAGTCACTTTGTGGAATGTACCTGATATCCCTGATTGTGATATCCAGAAATTGAAGTCAGAGAAACAGAATAAATGTTCTGGTTAGATCTTTCGAAATATTTAGTAATATAAGTCCTGAGTGACATTATATGCATTTTTATAGTTAAGAATAAAAAATACTTTTTTTAAAGATTCTGTATGTGTATTTTGCCAGCTTTGAATGCATAGATTCAGCTATAGGTACTTCCTTTTATAGTGGCTTGGGTGAGGAAACATCATTGGTGCAGTTTGGGCTTGAGAAAATCCAGTTATGAGGAGCCGCAAAAATTAAACTAAACGGCGATTGAGGCAAACTGACAGTTCATTCAATATCTGGCCATAGAAGCAATTTCGTCTAAACTTATATTTGTTATTTTGTTTTAACACAATTTTATATTCAATTTATTTAAAATAAAATCGGAATCCTATCTGTGCATTAATTTTTAAGACAATTTAAACATGGGTGAGCAAACACTGTTTTTTGTTTCATTATTTCACTGATCCCAGTTAGCATTCGATTTTATGGCTGTAGCATCTTGTCCCATCAATTAAAAATAATAAAAACTAAAAGGAAAAACTATTATATTTTGAAAGAGAAAATTTTCGTTAAGTGAAAATAAGCAAATCATGTACACTTGTGCAAATCAGGATAATTTTTCTCACCAAGTGAGAAATTTACATTTTAAATATTTAATAGTGAAAAATGTTAATGCAAGAATTATTGCAGGGTATTTTAAAAGGAAAAAAAGCCTTGGACGCATATGCAAATCGGTAACCTTCCGTTTTTTCCCATGATGAAGACCTGCATATTAAATAATTAAAAATAGTTGTATTTTGAAAGAAATTTTCACTGAAGAAATGTGAACCATGTGCAAATGCAGAAATCAGAAACAGTTTATTGCGTGCCAAGGTAGAAATTGTTCTTTCTCGCCAAGGCTACTATAAAAGGGAAGTACCCAGTTATATTCTGGTCTGATGAATAACTTTTATGTACAATTTAATTTTGTATTAACCAGAGCATTACCCAGAAACAAGTATGAGCTTGGAAGAGGCATGGAATTCTATGCATCCATCCCCTGCAGGGATATTAGATCAGATGGTAAGCTGTAGGTGCTATCACCACATCTGTCATTCATTCAAACTCTGCTTACAATTCCTATAGATCATTGAGTATCTTGCTTTTTACAATCCATTGCAATTTTTACATAAACTAGTGAACATTAGTTATGTTGTAATTTTTACTGTGTGAATAATGATTGTTCTGTGTTTTATACACTTTTCTTTATAAGTTCTAGTTTTTTTTTCTTTTTCTTTTTGTTACAATTTGTATAGTATTGGTTTGAGGAAGAAAATATACCTTATTTACTTGTATCTATCTCTTCATTGCATCTTCCCCCTTAACATTTTGGTTTATGAAATTTAGAACCTTTTAATTTATGGTAGCAATATGAAGAGTTTGCACACCTAAAAAAATTACGTTTCCGTAAGTGGTAATGTTATTAATAATTGAACTGATGTTTCTGAAGTATTCAATGCAGTAACATTAGCACTTTTATATATATGGGCTTTCTAGCATGCATATTCCCATTTCTGGTGTGAAAATTAAATGGGGTGTGCTGTGTAAATTTCCTCTTTTGATTTTAAAAGTGTAAAGTTAGTAAAAAAAACGAGGAAAATGAAGAAGTAAATATTTAATTAATATTTTCTTCTGACATATGAAGTATTTCAAAAATCTAGTTTGTCCCCTCTTCTGATGTTTGCTGATTTAATCATTATGATCTTAGTAATCTGCAGTTCGCCAAGGCTCTAAAAAACTTCTGGAATAAATGGTTGCTATGTACAAAGTGTGGGCTAAGTAAGAATGGATAGGAGCATGGTAAAGTTTTGCAGACAAAATGCACTTAGAACAGCCTACCTACAACAGTATGGCTACTAGCACAAATATGCATGCAATAATTTGGACCAGTGTTTCATTGTTTTATCCAGTGTTTTGATTAAAAAGCATGTTGTTAATGGATGGAACATGCTTAAATGTTGGTAAAGTTTTCATACATAGCTATGAAATGAAGGCAGATCTGGTGGGGGGGAGGCAGGTTTGTTGAGCGAGGAAAATGTGAAACTGAGTAATAACTGTGATAATGGGAATGATTTTTATTTGTACAAAGACAACTTAAAATGTGGAGGAGAAAAATTGCAAAAAAAATTTTATTGTTTTAAGAAGTGCTAGTTTTTTCTGTAGTGAAATCTTAAGAAAGCATATTCAGATGACAAATTATTTTTGAAAATACCACTAGATGAAAACAGCAGTGATATTCAACTATAATTTAATGAGCCCATCAGCATTTGGTGTGCATAAAAGGTTTCATTCATCACAGTTGTTTATGTTTTCAAATATACAGTGGTGTCCGAAATTAAAGTTACACTGTTTAAAATATGATGTAAGGTGTCATTCTTTTAAGGATACATTTTCTAAGAAAACACGAAAGTGATCAGTTTTCTGAATATGCAGAATTCATCTATAGAGCTGTTTTTTGTAAGAAGTGTCAGTCAGTTAAAGTGAGTTCTTGTAATCACTTAGGTCATGGATGTGCAACCTTTTTTTAACAATGGGCCAACTACAAATTAAAAAATTTTGTACACATCAAATATGAGAAACATTAAAATACAACTTTAGATGCTGAACACAAATTATCTCTTTATTAACAGAATGAACTTACAGCAACTTAGGTTCAATCAGTTATTATTTTTAATATTTTCATTGTGCAAATAGTTTCTTGCAAACTTGAGTACATCTGAAAAGTGTCTTGATTTGCATTGCATGTGTAACTGGTCCTAGAAATTTTTCTAAAATCATGTAATTTTGGTAAAACTTTTGGATGTCCATAATCTGAAATTTATTTCTCCAATTTGAGTTGTTTTGTAAATCTATTGATTCTATTTGTAACTCATCCAGAGCAGTTTCCAGATTTATATTAAATGATGAGAAAAATGTATTAAAACTAAGAACGGTTTTATCCAATTTAAATATTGAAAATCATGATTCAAATCTGGTTGGTAGTTTTCCAGATTGTGTTCTGTTAGTAGTACAGTGACTAGGGAACATTAATTCTATAATGCCATCTCTTAATCATAACAACAACAATATCTATTATTAAGCTAGAGAAATATATATCGAGCTTAATAATAGATGTACCACCAGATGAAGGTGGCAAAATTGTTAACTATATTTTGTCAATTACAGTGGCTATTTAATGAAGGAGACTATAGTATTGCTGCTATAGATGACCTTTTATTCATAAAAGTGATTGGTCCTTGTTGAGAATCGAGCACTTAATTGATGTTATGTGCAGTTTTAGTGGCATCATTGTTTTGTTGTATTATTATGTTTTATGCATCTGGCATCACTGTTGTTTCTGTCATTCTAAAGTTTTTTCTGTAAACAATAATACGTATGTAAAGTTTCTTTACTTTTTGCGTATTAAAGTCCGAAATTAATTTAGCCATCACTCTGTTTCGTTAATTTTACAACAGTCCTGTTGTTTATGATAAGCTGTTTATTTTCTTTGTGACATATGCAACATTGCATTCTTTTATTTTAATTAGCTTACACCAGATTCCTACAATCTGAAGCTTACAGCGAGTGTGTATCTTCCACTCCAAGGAAGACTGGTGTGTGGAAGGGAAGATGGTTCAATTGTAATAATATCTGCAACACAGACTGTTCTTTTGCAACTTTTATATGGAAAGCATCAAACATATGAAGGTAAATAGATCGTATTTTAGCATTTAAGGAAGTCAAATGCCTGAATTTATGTTTTTGATATTTTAAAATATTAAGTTTTATTTTCAAGGAAATTATATTCAAATATATTTAATTTTATAAACAAACAGGCATCATTTGGGGTATTAAATTAGAAGATAACCCTTTTAAAATGTTATGGTTTATACACTGTAGTATTGCTATTATTTTGAATTATTTGTTATATATTTTCTCCTCCTCAGATTGGCCTCCTCATCAGTTGCTTCATGGGCACAATGGCAGAGTGAATTGCCTTCTGTATCCTTATCAAATGCACAATCGATATGACATTGCTCATTTGCTCTCTGGTGGAGTAGATTTTTCTGTTTGTCTCTGGGATATTTATACTGGGACACTTCTTCACCGTTTTTGTGTGCATGCAGGTGAAGTGACACAATTACTTGTGCCACCTGTAAATTGCAGTGTGAGTTTAATGTTGAATGCTTATTTTTACTGTATATTATATCTTATTATTTTTGTAATATGTTTTGTTTTTGTGGATAAAAATTTAAAAAATTAGTTATTGGTAAAATAGTGCTATATATTGCATTATTAACATAGCTGTCAAGATAGAGCAATATAAAAATGCATTTTTTAAGGTTCTATATAAACGACATACGTCAAGCAGAATTTTTGATCTTTTAAACCTTTAATAGTGAAGTTGCCCATAATGCCTGTGCATTCAGACATCGTCTTGTCACCTAAACGCCAGCATCCATTTTCTACCTGGTGCTTTCTCCCATCATGTTAGTGCATGGCTCATTGATTTCAGAAGTGATTAAATAATATGTCAGTAATTTTTTTAAAGTAACTAAAGTAGCTGTTCTCATTTGCCATCCTATCCTAAGGGAAAATTGCTCACAATGGGCGAAACCACAGAAAGATTATCTAAGAAAGAAGTAATTGCTTCACTCAAGTAGGGTATTGTTAATGCTGTAGCATTCTGCTTGGCAGGATGGGGAAAGATTAGATATGTTTCATTGAAAGAGAAATATGTGTGCATTTAATCACTGCTATGGTGAGCTGTAGGAAGGGAAGCTTCTTTTATATGTCAGGACTTGGTGTTTTAATTTTGCTGTATAAATTTTGAGTTGATGAATGCACATCATCCGATATTGTAGCATAATTTAGTATTGACTTATATAATTACATTCAGCAGGTATAAGTTTGGTACTAATAGTTTTTCAGGTCTCTGCTTCTTGAGGTCAGTCAAGGTAAATGTATTATTTATTATGAATTTTTTTCTTGTAGAATCGAGTTCTTCAGTCTGTCTGTTCAGTTGCTAGTGATCATTCCGTTGCATTGCTTGCATTGAAAGATAAGAAATGTATAATGCTGGCTAGTCGACATCTGTTCCCCATTCAAGTTATAAAATGGAGACCTTTGGATGATTTCATGATTATTGCATGTTGTGATGGATCTGTTTATGTGTGGCAAATGGAGACAGGTAGTTTTTATTCTTTTTTTGCTAGTTATAATGTGCATTTTAACTGTATTTTATTCTTAGCTATTAAGAAGTAGCTGAGAGAAAATTTAGGTACCTTTTTTAATCAGTATAAGAAAATTTGGATGTTATAAACTGCTGTGTAACATTTCCGGATAATTATGTGCACTTAATAACATTATGATATGCTTTAAGTGTTAACTTATAACATTTTCTTTAAATTATGTAATTTGAATTTTTCCTGTTATGTAAAAGTTACCATGGTAACAGGTATAAATTATGTAATTTGAATTTTTTCTGTTATGTAAAAGTTACTATGGTAACAGGTATGGTGTCCAGTTCAAATGTTGAAATTATATATTTGGTTTCTGATAGTATTGCAAAAATTAAAATTGTTGACATATTACACAGCCAAGCTGTCGATTTATAATATCTACATAGCAGAATGAAAAAAAAAAGCGGTGTATATATCATACACTTTTTTTTAGAAATTTACTTTTCCCATTTGCTAGAGTAATTAAAAATGACATTATGAAGCTTCAGTATATAAACGAGAATGGCCGAGAGCAAAGTGCTTCTTCCTGATATTCTGAGCATATAAGGTTACTCTGTCCTCCTGTGAAACTGTGTGGTATCTCTGTCCATCTTGTTCAATTATTGTATCCTCAGTTCCTGCGATGTGTGTGGTTCCTGTACCAGTTATCCCAAACTACTAGATCAGAAGGGCATGTCATAGTTCCTGTATGGATGAAAAAGATTCAAGTCCTGACAGTTGGCTCTTGAAGCCAAAAGACAACTTATTTTCAGTAAGATTTTGTGGAGCTTTTATTACTCTTCATTGTCTTATTGATTGTCTTAAGTTTTAGTCAGCTGTGTTATATTTCTCTCTTTTCTGATAATGTTAAATGAAAAAAGGGTGTAGGTCTTGTATCAGGTCCATCTTGCATGCTAGCCACTTTTGTATCAGAAGCCACCTGAAAGAGTAGATTTAGGAATGGGAAAATAGCTGTTTGTAAAAAAATGCTGCAGATGGTGTCTCATTCATATAAAATGTGTCCACAAAATTCAGCCAGCCTTTACTTTTGAAGCTGTTAATGGTAGACATTCATTCAAACTACGGAAGTGTTGTAAGTGATGCAAATATTCATGTTTTGGCACTTTTAAGTTTAGAAATTCAAACTCGTGAACATTAGGAAATGCAACTTTTTATATGCCTCATGGTCCGTATGTTTATATTTAGTGAAAATTTAAATTTTTGTAAATAAAACACAAAATGTTTGACTTCTGTATGATAAAAAATGGTGGAGATGTTTAATTTTGAAATTTGGGGGTTTTGATATTATTTGTGTTTTGCCTGAAAGCATCAATTAAAAAATAAGTAAGAATACTTCAAGGTTGATTTTTTCCCCATTTTTTTAATGTCATTTAGTGATATTCCTTTGCAATTTACTAGTTCTTTCATTTATAATTTTTTCATATATGATATGCCAGCAGAATTTTCAAATAATTTTTAAGTTTCAAATACTTAGAATACTAATCTATTAACCATACTGAAAAAATTATTAAATTGGAAAGATTTACCTTTTTAAATTGTGTTAATAATGTTGCAGTGTGACTGTAATTAATACTGAAGTGTACTTCTGTTCCTTAAAATACAAATTCTATATGATTGTTAGTAGAATCTCATATTGCTCAATTCTTTTCACGGTGATATGCATAATCATGCTAATTACTCAATGTATTAATTGTCAGAAACCTTTTTTAAATTGAAATTTCATATTTAATTATATGCAGTTGCAAGCACTTTGATCTTCATTTTGTGTATGACTCTGAATATATGAAACTTTCAATATCTTGGTCAATTTTTGATGTATAGCAATCAAACTTTGGGTGTGTTGTTTTAGAATAAGTATAAATTTTTACTACATATAACTGTGGAGTCGATATGAAAAGTTAGATTTTGAAATTTTTATGATTGATTTTTTAAATTTAGAATTGTGAAAACA
>KK121640.1:1043859-1119765 GCA_000611955.2 Stegodyphus mimosarum | reverse complement strand
AGGGAAAAATTACAGAACTGAATGCTACATGGGATGCTTGTGAGCTCAGCATATATTATGTCTTTCAGCTTAATATGTTGTTTTGCCTAGTAACTGTGGTAACTTGCACATGTGTGGTTGCCTGCTATTAAATCATTTTGCAAATATTATGTGTAATTGCAACTGATAAATGTTTTAGGGGGTATTTCCTCCCTATTTAAGTAACAGATATTCAGGTTGTTTTTGTGTATCTCAACAGATTGTTAACTTACTATTTTTACTCCATTTTTAATAAATGCCTGAAATTAAAAGAGTAATTTGCAAACGTAGAAGAATCAGGGAGTTTAGTGTGAAATAGAGTTTGCTGGTGAAATGAATGTTGTAAATTATTGGTTGCATTAAAATTTATTTGATAATGCATAAGAAATGTATTTATAGAGGGAGTCCAACTAATCTAAGAATTGGGTATCGCATAAAATGCATTTTTTAATTAACTATTATGTTTATTATTCATTAAGTTTTGACTGTTGATATCCATTTGGCTTGATTTTCAGCATATCTTTGTTCTAAATACTTTGTTTTAGTCTTTTGAAAATTTATGTTGCAGGGCATTTAGATAGATATGTCCAAGGTCTGCCAGCTGAAGAAATCCTGAGTGCTTGTGATGAAAATATTGTTAGTTCTGGTGATCGTATGACCAATCCTGCTATTCATTTTTTCCGTGGTTTACGACATCGTAATTTGGCTGCAATACGCCATGCTGCTCAAAGAGGTCTAAACCAACTACATCATCCACAGTTTCACCCTTCCCCTCAGGAGGTTGATGGCACTGAAATACAGCGCTCAAGAGCTCAACCCCTAATAATTCAAGGTCTTAGAACCAATCCTAAAGACCAAGATAGTCACGTCCTTTTCTTTGATATTGAAGCATTAGTTGGTAAGTATTTAGTTTTCAAAAAACTGAATTGTGATGTTTTTAATGCTTAATAAAATATTTAGAAATATTTCTGTATAAAATGAATGACATCAACGTTGAGGGAAAATTACACTGAAAAGATACTGTACAGACCAACTTTGCATCAGTGTAAATAAGTAGAATGGGGACTTTTGACCAAACGTCGCATGTGAATTTCATGTTATATTAAATTTATTTTAACCAGAAGAGTTTTTTCACAATGATTTTTTGATTTTCCTTGCTTTCTTAAAAAGGAATTTACCTTTGAAATGGTATTAAGATGGTGATTGATCAAGCGAAACTGAAAATTTGGCAGCTAATTGCACAGCTTCAATTTAATGCGATGATTTGTAAATGCATTACTCAGTGACATATGGCATCTATTAACTATATAACGTGGTTGAGTTTAATTTACATAAATGAGAGATTAATTATGAAATCATGTGAGTTAGTAAAAGAAATGAAAAGGAAAATAACAGTTTGGCAAATGGGACTCGATGATTCTGTTATTACCTTAAATATTTGTCTTTTTATTTCAATGGGAACATTTGACTTTATGAATCTTCAAATATGAGTGAATATATAGTGCTCAAAATTTAAAATTTCTTTAGGAACTGAAATTTCATAAGCTTAAATACACTGGCCTCCAAAATTAGGAAGTAAATAGCTTTCCCTGTAAGCATTATAAAACTGGATAAAAGCATGAAATAAACTGAAATTAAAGGTAATACACATTGAAAAAATCCTTTGCATAGTTAGAGGTGGTAATTAATTAAACTACCAACTAATTACAAAAGTGGTCATTTAATGTTAGTGAAGAGAAGCTTGAATTGTATTACTATGTGTAGAAATTGTTATTTATAAAAAGTTTTGTATCTGAACTATCATGCATGATAATTCAAAGAAATAATTTATGTAATTCATTAAGATGGCAAACAGCCATCTGTATAGAAATGACACACTGAAACTGAAAGGTTAAATACCAGTCAAAGTGTTATCGGCCATAGCCAGCCTGCAGTAATCAAGTGCAGCACGTATGCTTTTTATTGTGCATTTTATAGCTGTGTGGTTGAAAAAGAAGAAAGAGCTGCAACTGCATCTATGATTGTGACTGATAATGTTATCACAACAGAAAAATATATGCCTCCATATAAGAAAAAAGTTTCCAAAGTTTTAACTGATTCTGTAATTGTAATTATTAGTTCTGTTTTAAGACCTAGACGCTTTAGTCAAATTATCATGTGAAACAGTTGAAAGATGCTGGTCTTCCAAAAATCTTTTTAGCCTGCTTTTTATACTCTTCCTAAAGAATGCAAATTTCAGAAGGGTAATTGGCTTGTAATTATTAGAGTTTGGCTTCTGTTTATCTATCCTACACACAATACAGCATCATTTTTTTTTGTTTGAGTTCTTTTGCAAAGGCTTCTTTGTGAAAAACTAGGTGTGCTGTCATTTGAAATTTTCAGACCTTATTGTTAAGTTAATGGAAAAGGGAAATAGTAATACTATGAAATTTCTGCAACCGGAGCCTCAGAGTATAAATATTAGTGCTATGATGGCTATGTCAAAGCTAGTCAGTAGGAGTAAAAGCAGCAATTTAAATTAGTTTGATCACAGACAAATTGTCGTCACTAACAAGGCTGGATGTTTGATATCAACAACTGTGCAACTGTTCACCATATCGTACAGCCCTGTGGCACAGATGTATCAACAGAATTTCAGAAGCAGAAAAACCATTGAAAATCATGCAAAATGCGGGTAAACCAGTGAAAAATATGTGAGGAGCTGAGACACTCAGTTGGATCATATTGACAGTAAGAAGCACAACCTGATGTCATATTATGAAAGATTTTAATGCTGAAGCTTTTCTAACATCTACCCAAGGACCATTTTCTGGCAATTGGCAAAACGTGGTTAACTGGGCCATCTTTGATTCTACTACTAATGGGTTGGTTGCAGTTAAACATATCACCCTGCCAGTGGATGATAGAGCACTAGAAAGGTGCCTTTTGCTCTGATGCTTAGTGATCCCAGGTTCTGCAGGCAGATGGCAAAGCTCATATGTAATTTAAACTTCATGAAACACTGTATCCCTTGGATCAAACAGGCATTGTGTTGGCTGTTGGCAGCAGTGTAACTGTCTGGGATATCTTTATATGGTCCTCATTTAGTGCTCTTAATATGCTGGAGGAACCTGGATGAGTTCCAGCTACATTGAGATTCTGATCATCTACATATCTTCATGTGCTTGTTGTTTCCATTGAATGATGCACTTTTTTAGGTGGATAATGTGCCAACTGGAGTTGAACAAAACCACTGTTTCAAGGAATCAGATTGGAACCTTTCATTCACTGAAGTGAATCAGTTCTTTTTAATGATTTATCACTCACTAACAGTGACCTTGATGAATGCACTCGGAACTGGCGTGGTTCAAGAGTGGTGTACAAAGATGAGGGAAAAGCAGAAAGAATTGAACAAGGAGTGGGATTGTTGGATTCAACTCAATCAAACCACTCACTCCCTGGACTGACATTTTCAGTTGAATTGGGATTCCCTAAGAATATATTTCTGCATAGAATAACAATAAAATTCTGGAATAAAAGAATGGTCAAACTTAAAAAATTATGAAAACTAATCTCACTTTTATTAAAGATTTAATTATTTTATTCACACAATTGATATTTAGCTGCCAAAGTATAAAAATAAGTTCTTAGGTAGGAGGGAGATCTCAAAAGAACAGGAAATTGTCTGTTGACAATAGCAGCATTTTCCTTTATCTAATTTGACAAAATGATACCAAATCCAAATATCACTCGAGGTTCTTCTGTGTGGTAGGATCCACATTTTATTCTGCAACCTTAAAAAAATACATTAGGTGGAAAAAAAAAATATGTTTATAAATATACAGGGTGTATCAGTACAGTGACAAACTTTTAGGAGAGAGAAAGTACCAATAGACAATGGGAAATCACATAGGAATGCATGGTCAGAAACGCTTTCCTGTCGTGGTAGTGACGACATAAAAGTCAAGAAAGAAAGGACACGAATGGGGCGAGAAAACACATTATTATTTGGAGTACAACAAAAACAACATAAAGAAACAACATTCATCATCAAAGAAGGTGTTCGAAATTTCGACCCGAACCATGCTGTAGGGACCGTGCGTCATGCATCTTCCATTCGCTATGCAGATCTTACATGCACCAGAGAAATAAGGCTTGCTTAATGTCCGGGGTCGTAATTTCAAACTCCTTCTTTAACCTTTTAACTGTCATACCTGAAATAATCTCGGGCATAGCACTGGTGTTCCAAAATGTCACGCCCGAGTATTACTCAGGGTAATTTTTTTTGAGTGCATCGTATTGTTATACCGAAATACATATCGTGAGAAGTTTATTTCGGCTTCATTTCAATAGATGGCAGCACTTTACTGAAGGTTTCAAAGAATAGAAGCTTATGTTCAAAGTGCGTGGCATTTTTTAAAAAACATTTTTGATTGTGCGGCAAACATTTCATCTTTGCAATAAAAAAAAATTCACAATTTATGTACGCAAGTCATCAAAATAACTCAACAGTTAAGGGGTTAATGATGATCATTTTGTTCCTATTTGTAGGTTTCTAACATTTCAGGTGCTAAATATAATAAAACATGTTTTGTCACTTTGTGTCCTTCTTTTTTGCATTTTGGGTCATCACTACTACGCCAGGAAAGTTTCCGACCATTCATTGCTATGTGATTTCCCATCATCTAGGTATACTCTATCTTTCCTAAAAGTTTTGTCACCGCTATACTGATACAACCTGTATACTTTCTAAAGCGGATTAAAGAGAAAGTTGCAGCTCTTGACTACAAGACGTTACTAAAATAAGTAAAGAAATAAAAATATAATTCATTATTTTACACAAAAGTTTACAATAATATTATATGAAAAAGGTAATACCTAATATACATATACTTCCAGTGGATTGATGTTTGTAAACCCAGGTGCCTGGGCTGAAAGCCCTACCCCATGTAGAATAATTAGTAACATTTTAAATTATTACTAAAAAATAACCTCATATTCATTATAACTTTAAAAAAAATTAAAGATTTGAAAAATTTTTAATTATATAAAATTTTCGGGTTATGTGAAACTTAAGCCCAGAGCAGTCGAACTAGTTTCAGAAATACCTGAAATAATTTTGTTAGAATGTTGGGAGAAAAACAAACTGTAAGCATAAATCATAGCGGCCGTAGTGGTACTTTGAATCTGTTTGTAGGGGAGAAATACCGGAATGATACAATACAGTACCAATAATATAATGAATGAGTAATTGAATGATTGTGAATGAGTATATTTAACATAAATGCATTACAGATAAGAATAATAATATGCCATAAAGAAATGGATAAACTATATGCAGCAATAAAAATCACTGCCCTAGGGGTTACATAATCCAAGTATTAAGTACTGCTAGAGGTCTATAGTTTCAAGATCATTATAGTCATAATTGACAATTTTGGTTACAGGATTTTCCAATGACTTGTTTTTCATGAAACATTTTAGCTATTTTATAATAGTGTGTTCTAAATTGACTTACCTTGAATTCCTTGTGTATTTTATTATTCCTAATAGACCACTGTGAATTGGTTATTTGTCAGAGTACACAGTTTTGAGCGGTTGGTAGCTGCTTTCTATTAATTTGTGCATATGCCCATACATAATAATAGGGCTTTCATAACATAATAATAGATGCAGAATGGATTTATAAATGAGTAACTTATTTTCTATAGATAAAACACTGTTTCAAGCAATTAAGGGGAAGAATCTAGCTTTACAAGCTCGAAAGTTCTGTGTAATAGCTCTGATGTGTGGGGTCCACGAAAGTGTCTTACTGAGGATCACAGTATACATAGCTATGGTATGACACAGTGCTCAAAGAACAAAATGAAGCTCAAAGGAACATTTCCGAGGAAGCAAAAAGAGCAAATAGTCAAAACTCCGCAGGAGTCATATTTGTGGATAGAGCAGGAGAGCCATAGCGATGAAAAGCACTAATAGTGAAGGTTGTGTAGGAATCATATCCACGGCTACAGAAGGAGCAATAAAAAGAGCAAATAATCAAGACTCCAAGGGACCCAGTTTTGTGACTAGAAAAGCAGTGCTTGAGCGCTGATATTTGGGAATCCATGAAGGAAACTGATCCCTGATCTATGTACATCAAGCAGATCCTTGCACTGCCAGATGGGAATAAAAACTCCATCCATTTGCCAACAGGGGGTGGTCAATTTTGCTGAAATCCCTCAGTTTATTTAATGTTTTGTTTTTTAAATATTAGATGAAACACAAGCAAATCAAAAGCGCACGCATATATACATACATAACACATACACATTCCTAAAGGTCAGAGACATTTCTGATAAATAATGAAGGAAATAATAGTGTTTACATAAGAAGAATCAAATTTTTGGCATGCTTCCCAACAAGAGCTCTCTGTGAACTGTTAAAGAACTACCACTCTGTTTTTGCTGGATTGGAGGTCACTCACTCAATAAAGTGAATTGGTTCTGTGAATCAATTCCAGAGCAGATCATCTGTAGTGCTAATATGTTGGTCACACATTGTACAGGGGTAGTTCAATGAGCATATCAGGTTAGAATACTCACTTGGAATGCTCTCAAGCATCTGTAGGGTTAATTGCATTGGCTTGTTCAATGTCTGACTTCAACATCATGCTTTGTCACGAATTTATGGTAAGAACTGCAGAATTGTGGGCCAATAATATTACTATCTGGCTTACACCTCTTTGAGTCCTTTCCCAGATATGTTGCACATGTTATCTCTGCAGAATAGGTGTGATATCATGTTGAATAATCTGCATAATAATTTGTCTTTTCAGTGTATATGTTTCTTCTAAATAAATGTTGAAGATTTGCCTCAATTTAATGAGATAATGAGAACTGCACTATTACAAGTTCAGCTTCATTGTTTTTAATTAAATTTCTTTATATTTAATCATAGTTCAGCTCTTAAGTGAAGAATATGCCTCCCTTTCACCGGGTCAGTTGGAAATTCAAGGGCTTATAAATCCATCTGAGCATCAGAAGTATTTGGCTCTATCAAGCTCTCCGGAAACCCAGCGAAAACTTTCAGGTACTCAAACATGAATTGCTTGTGTGCTTTTATTTTCGTTTTTTCATATATATATATGTATATATATATATAGAGAGAGAGGTGAACCTAGCAATATTGAACTTCAAGGCAATGTAGGTTTGGTTTGCTATATCTCATAGTAAAAAATTATTACCTCAGGAACATTTTGTAAAAATTTGATAACGAATCAGTTACACAAAGACACAAAAGAAGCTGATTAACTTTGTCATATGTACCAAAAGATGTGACTAACAAATCTAATTTAAGAAAATGATATTAAAATTTATTAACAATTATTACATGCAGTTATTTGTCTGTCTTTCAGTTTCTGTATATCATAATAACTTTATATGATAAATTAGGATAACCATTACAGTTCTTAGCCTTCCCTCAAATTAGACATTTATGAGTAATTATTTTATCTACAAAAATATAATGTTAAAAAGAAACAATAAAAAATACTGACATATTTACTTTCTGCTTAAATTCAGAGCACAAAAATAAATCTGAAATTTTTTGCTATCATCATGCAGATTGCACGAAAATTGTATTCATATTTTTGTCCAAAAAACTGAAGCTTTCATTATGTTCGATTCTGCAGTTTGTTAGCATACATTGCAGCACTGGTATCTGCTGCGGTGGATAGTTCACTTTCTGTATTACTTGTACATTTTCATCAACTTCAGAAGAATCTTTGATGTTAGCATGTCTAATTTTAATATCTGTACCCTCTAGTTCAGTGTTTCTCAAACTTATTTCTTCTACCGCCCCCTTTGAAAATCAATTATTTTTCATCGCCCCCCATTTTTTATACACTCCTAAAACTTAAAAACCACAATTTCATTACTTTAATTAATTTAGTTATAGTGTGCTATATTAGTCGGTTCTGGTGTTTAAACTTACATTCTAAACTAGAAATTTTTACCAGTGAGAGCAATTAAAACGCAACTTTATAATATTAATAATATATTTTAATCAAATTAAAAGAAACAATATAGATAGGTAATCAATTTTAGTTTTTAAACTAATCTAATGGGATAGATGAATTTGATGATTATAAACAAGTTTGTTGATATCAGGTTCGATTTTACTCAAAAACAGTCGTAAGTCGCCGCGTTTGGTTACTTGCAAATGATTTCTCTTTTTAGTAAGCAGCGTTGTCACAGTGCTATATCCACGTTCACACAAATATGACGATGGGAATGATATCAAAAATTGTTGAACGATCGACCACAATCCAGGGTACAACTGCGGAATTGACTTTTGTAGCCAAAATTTTTAGTAGCCATTTTAAATTTGCTTTTTATTTCCGCGTTCGTTGTCAGTTCTATAAGTTCTTCCAGCTGGGGTGATATTGCCATGTTGAATTTTGAAAAAGGATCTAACACCCAGTCTGGTATTTCCAATTCCAAAATATCCTGGAATCTTTCAATGAAATCACTGTGAAGATTTTCCAAATGTTGGCAGTAGAGAAGCAAGCGGTCGTTGTTGCAGGATGCTGATAAATTGGGAAAATTATGGAACTCTCGTCTGCCGATATTCTTCTTTTGTAAGAGCAGCTTGGCTACGAAAGCAGCAACGATTCATATCATTAAACAATGTATAAAGGTCTGTCAGGTATGCGATATCATTCTATGATGTGATGAGGTTTTTGCGCAATGCTGTGTCTTTGTTTTCCATGAACTATCTGAGAGAGTCAAACGGATTGTAAAAACGAGCCAGACAATTTCCTTTTGATAGCCAATGCACTTCCGTGTGAAAGATCAATCTGTTGAAATCTTCATCATTAGCAACACAAAGCTGATTAAATAATCTGTCATTTAAAGAGTTGTTTCGGATTTTATTGACTGCTCTATTGACATGTTGAAATGATTGAAACAGTCGTTCACTTAAATTTCTAGCAACTAAATGCTGTCGATGTATAACGTAATGTACAGCAATCACATCAGGAATTTTGTTTTTTAAGTACGACATGAAGCCTTTTTGAGACCCTGTCATAGCTGGAGCACCATCTGTAGCAGCTGATATAATATTCTTCAAGGGAATTCCTTTTTCATCGCAAAACTTTTCCAGTGTTTTAAATATGGTTTCTTCTTTTGTGTCTGTCTCTAAATTTGTAGCAAATAAAAGTTCTTGACATATTTTTCATCTTTAATGAACCTCACGTAAGAACAACAATGCTTCATTAGTTGGTAAAGTGGACTCATCCAACTGAATTGAAAATTGACTAGTCTTCAGATGATTGCACAATGACTCTTCAAAGTTTTCAGCCATTTCATCAATTCGTCTTCGCACAGAATTATTGCTCAAAGGAATTTTTCGAATTATATTTGCCGGTTTATGGAGCACAGTAGTTATAACTTCTTTTATCACCGGCAAAATTAACATTTCTCCGATGGTGTGTGGTTTACCTGTTTGAGCAATTAACAGAGAGATATTGTATGAAGCTCGAAGTCCGCCATCGTTTTGCTTAGCAGCCATCGAAAAAAGTTTCGACACACTTGGCTGAGCATTGTGCTTCCTTTTCCAGATCTTGAAAATAGGCTACAGTTTTGTTCCTCTTATCTGGATGCATTTTATTTAAATGATCTTGAAGTCTTGAAGGCTTCATCGCTTCATTTGAAAATGTTTTTGAACAAAGAAGGCACAAAGGCAAAGATGGGTTTGTCGAATTTTCTACGAATCCATATTTAATATATTCTGCGCTGTGTTGCCCTTTCTTCTTTTTTGCTTGCGACATGGCTTTTCTTTTCAAAAATATGTAAATAAAGTGTTGAACTTAAATACTCGTTTAAAGATAGCGCATGAAACCACTAATGAAAATATAAGAAAAATTACGAGCTTTTATGTAGGATTTAAATACAGCAAGCACCGACAGGAATAAGACAAACACGCTTAAACTCATTTATCTCTTTCGACGCTCAATCATACTGAGCAAGTTAGGACAAGTATCGATGAACCAGCCGACTGCTCCACATACAGTCCATTTTCGTATTGCAAAACCGCCACCTGTCGACGATTCTATTCTGAAAAGGGGCGATACCCTGAGATGGACATTTTCCTCAGACCGGTTTTTCAGAAGCACGGAAGCATGCATGTTAAGTAAACATTTCTCTTTTGTCTCAACCCTATTTTGATGAACTCGAAACAGACCTGACGTATGCGTAAAATCGCTGAAGGTTTCTCCAAACGAAAACGGACAGTACGTCTACGGAGCACAACATCATAAGTGCACCGGCTTCCGCAGTTAGTCTTTTCCCCCGGAATGTTTTCCACATTTGGCGATTCATGAATTTACACAGCTGTATGCTTTTCGTCATTTTACAACGTATGCGCATACGGCGTGCGAGCTATCCTACGAAATCTATGTTAAGTATTTTAAGTTTTTATACCATCATACAGGGTAGAAATATAAACTAAGTATTCGTTATTGTGTAGTAGGTAGGTTTTAATTCTAGTGAAATTTAAAATATAAAGTAAATCAAATTACAAATCTACCATCGTCCCCCAAACTCACGTCAACGCTCCCCATTTTTTTCTGGGCCCTTTAACGCCCCCCTCTAGGTCTCAAACGCCCACAAGGGGCCGTTATCGCCCACTTTGGGAAAGACTGCTCAAGTTTTTATAGTGGTTAATGCCATAATGATGGGCCTTGTGTTGAATCCTGCAGATATTTATAAGCATATAATGTCTGTGCGGCAAGGAACAGTAAAAATACCTCATGATACCTCATTAGTGGTTGAGGAAGAGGGATCGGAGTGTTCTCCTTCAAAACTGGGGCAGAGCTGTACAGTTAGTGCAATGGGACTATACCTGTACAGCATATGGTGAAATTCTAGTGGCCTGCCCATTTATATCTGTGCTTAATTTTTTCCTACTTAATTCTGATTTGTCAAGTTATTCCAAATAAATAAATAAATAAAAAATGCATGAATGAGGTAGCTTACTATGATCTGTGTTTGGAGCATTGCTTAACTTTCTTGATGTCATTATACTTTAAAAGTATGAACAATACTTAATATCACACATGCCACAAAGGAAAAAAAAAGTCACAAAAGCAGTTTTGAATGTATTCTGAATTATATATTTTTTAGTGTGAAATAGTATATTTTTAATTTAGTATAATTTTTCCTCTTTCATTTAAAAATAATTTTAGGCTTAATAGCCAAAGTAAAAGATACAGCAGAAAATGCAGCACAGAAAATTCAAGCAAAAGCAGAAAGTGTGGGATTTAAAACAACATCTGGTGAAATTATCATACGTCGAAAGGTACTGTTTTTAGCTCAGAATGTTGATATTGTTTTGTGTGTGTGTATATATATATTGTTTCATTGGGGATTAATTTAGTAAAGTTAAATAAAATTAAATAATTCTCTTGTGCCAATGTTGCAAGAAATGAAATATGAATTTAACAAATACAATGTTATTATTTCATTCATATAAAGCAAATTGAAATTTTAAATTATGTAAATTCATTTGCAAACAAAATAATTATTACTGCGAACAAATTTGCAATGTCATTCAAATTCAGAAAGCATAAGTAAATAAAGTGCAAGCATGTAAATGCATGAAAAAGTATAATACAATGTAAAAAATTTATCTAAAAAACTTAAAACTTTTTTTTTCAAACCAAATTTAATTTGCATAAAGTGAATAATTGTTGCGCAGGCAGGCGACATCTTTTCAAGGGTAAGTTGCCCCCAAACCTAACTCTTCAATCACTGAATTCGTGTTTCGTCATCCATATTGGTATGGGTTAAGAATTTCACAAAACCAAAAGTAGTGAAATGTTTAAATGAGAAATTTAATAATTAAGGAATTTAATATTTAATGCAAATTAGTTCGTGGCAATAATTAATCATTTTATTTGGTTTGCAATTGAATTTTTAAAATTTTAATTTGCTTTATATGAATGAACTAATAATTGTGTTTGTTAAATATGCACTCTTAGACAAAGAAAACGATGCTCCAAGAAGGAGTTATCCGAATGGGATGAAAATCAGTAGAAGTGATGTACATGTACAGAAAAACAAATGATTACAGCTTGAGAAAAATTGGATGATTTGTTGAAGTGATAGAGCTTCACATCCAAGAAGGAGTTATCTGAATGGGATGAAAATCGGTAGAAGTGATGTACATGTACAGAAAAACAAATGATTACAGCTTGAGAAAAATTGGATGATTTGTTGAAGTGATAGAGCTTCACAAAGTGAAAAAGTCAGTAACGCGTTTGTCCACCTCTGGCCCTTATGCAAGCAGTTATTCGGCTTGGCATCGATTGATAGAGGTTGCAGATGCCCTCATGAGAGATATCATGCCACATTCTGTCCAATTGGCACTTTAGATCGTGAACATCCCGAGCTGGTTGGAGGGCCCTGCCCATAATGCTCCAAACATGCTCAATAGGAGAGAGATCCGGCAACCTTGCTGGCCAAGGTAATGTTCGGCAAGCAGTAGAAACATATGCAGTGTGTAGGCGGGCATTATCTTGTTGAAAGCCCGTGGTGGCATGACATGAAGGGCAACACAACTGGCCTTAGAACTTCGTCGACGTACCGCTGTGCTGTAAGGTTGCGACGGATGACAACCAAAGGGGTCCTGCTATGAAATGAAATGGCACCCCAGACCATCACTCCTGGTTGTCGGCTTGTCTGCCGGAAGATAGTCAGGTTGGTATCACACCGCTCTCCGGGGCTTCTCCAGACTCGCCTTTGTTGGTCATCGGGGCTCAGTTCAAAGCGGCACTGATCACTGAAGACTGTTGTACTCCAGTCAGTGACATTCCAGTGCGAATGAGCCCGATACCACTGCAAACGGGTTTGACGTTGTACAAAGGTCAATGGTAGTTGGCACAAGAGACGCCGTGACCTCAGCCCCCTTTCAGTGAGCCGTCTATGAATGGTCCTTGCAGTCACTGAAGCACTAGTTGCACGTACAATCAATGATAATGATGCATCTGGGGCTGTGAGTGACGCTCTGATGATTGCTCGGTCTTCACGTTCTGTCGTTTCTCTAGGCCTACCGCTTCCTTTTTGATGCTTTGTACGGCCATGATTCACTCATTCCTGCCAACATCGTCTAATAATGGCATCGCTACGGCTCAAATGCCGAACTATTCGCTGATAAGGCCAGCCAGCTTCTGAGGCCAACTACACGACCTCTCTCAAATTCTGACATCTGCGCATATCGTTTGCGCACTTGTATCGAGGCATAGTTACTGTTTACCAGAGTATACGGAATGAAATTTGTGAAGAATTTATAACCTGGAATCATAATTTTTCCTCTTAAATATCCTGCCAATTACGCAGATCAGATGCGCTGTAGCAACAACCATTCATTCATTGACAGCCAAAATGTAAAATTTTGCATTTTTCGTCGAAACCTGTATGCATATCAATTTGTGTCCAATTTGCTTTATATCCAATCGGTGCGTCATTTTTTTTTGTCAAAGAGTGTATATATGGATGACGAAAGACGAATTGAGTAATTGAAGAGTTAGGTTTGGAGGCAACTCCTTCATAAGTCTGTCTCTTGCCTGCTCTACAATTATTCACTTATGCTTATTTGTCTTAGGTTTAAAAATGTTTGAGATTAATTTTTTGGAATTATGATTTTTTTTAAAAAATTTTTATCATGGTTTTGAATGCATACACTTAATTTAACTATGCTCTTAGAATTTAAATGATGTTGTAAATTGGTTTGCACGAATAATAATTTTTGCAGTTATAATTAATTTTAAATTTATATTTGCTTCTTACAAATAGAAATTATTTTTATAATTTATATATATATATATTTTCTTGCAAGTAAATATCAGTTTCTGAATAAAGATATCGTAGAATATGTGACTTATCTTGTTAAGAATTAAAAAATTATATCTCAAATGTAAACTACATAGGTTTTTTATTAATAAAAATTGACTACAATTAAAAATGAAATGGGAGTTACATCATTTTTATAAATTCCAAGTTTTAACGTTTTTCATTACATTATGAGTTATTTTAAAATTCATGCACTATCACTTATCTGAACATTTCATTAAAAACATAAGTAGTTTGTT
Organism: Stegodyphus mimosarum; assembly: GCA_000611955.2. Classification (NCBI taxonomy): domain Eukaryota; kingdom Metazoa; phylum Arthropoda; class Arachnida; order Araneae; family Eresidae; genus Stegodyphus; species Stegodyphus mimosarum. The sequence goes on along the minus strand of KK121640.1, from coordinate 1,105,637 downwards.
TACCTTGCAGTCATTAGTAATAAGTTTTTATTCTTGCAACTTTTTCCATTGTGATTACTGATGGTAATTTTCTTAATATTTTGACAGTTACATGAATTTGTTTAATTCCTGATTTATTTGATGTTCTTATTGGCTTCTTTCTATCTTTAGATATACATATTTAAATGGAAGATAATAGTTTTCATAATTTAAGGAGCAGTTTTAAAAAACTAATTTTTAAAAAAAGCTGATATGAAAGTTGTTCTATGGAATTTGGAGAAAATATGAGTTGTGTTTTAAAATATGATAAAAGTATTAATGCATATTATAGCAAAACATAATCATAAAACAACTTGCCTGAAAATGAAATGTGACAATGTAATACCTTCAGTGTGTTGTGTAAACACCTCTTAAATAATACAAGACAAATAACTGCTTCAAAATGCTTTTGAAAAAGTGAACTATTTAGTAGGGAATAACAACCATTATTGTATGAAAGTGCGTATCTGCTGGTATTAAGTGACCATTTGAGACTTGTGACATTTCAATATACGAGGCATATTCAGAAACTAAGTACCGTTTTGAAAAAAAAAAATAGTAAAACAATTTTTTCGAATCCAATTTTATTATTACATGAAAATACATGTCTTAAACTATTTTTCAACATAGTGTCCGCCAATGATCAAACACTTGTCATAGTGGGTGACCAGTTTTTGTATACCATCGTCAAAGAAACTTCCCGCCAGTTTCGATAACCACGACTCCATAGCATTTTTCGTGTCATCGTCAGATCCAAAGCACTTGCCACCAAGCTCGTGCTTCATGTGCAGGAACAAGTGATAGTCGGACGGTGCCAAGTCCGGGCTGTATGGCAGGTGATCGAACTGCTCCCAATGAAACTGTCGAATTAACGATTGAGTGACACCAGCAGTATGGGCAGAGCATTGTCATGGAGCAACACAATTCCTTTACTGAGCATTTCTCTTCATTTGTTTTGAATGGCACGCCTTAGTTTTGTTAAAGTCTCATCCGTGGTGAGCTTGTTTGTTAAAGTCTAATATTGTGTCGCATTAATGGTTTCACCTCTGGAAAGAAATTCAGTAAGCAAAACGCCTTTCCTATCGCAGAAAACAGTGTACATGATTTTTTGTGATGACATTATCACTTGAACTTTTGTTTTTTTTTGGAAAATGAGTGTGTCTTCACTCCATCGTTTGTTGTTTCGATTCTGGTGTGAAATGACACACCCAAGTTTCATCACCTGTCACAATTTGGTTTAAAAAGTTTTCTCCCTCATCACTGTACCGCATGAGAAATGTCAGGGCACTACCGAGTCGCTTTGTTTTGTGAACATCAGTGAGCATTTTTGGAACCGATCGGGAACATAGTTTCCGATAATTCAAGCGGTCAGACACAATTTCGAACAGTACGTGAAATTTGTGGAAATGCCTCTGAAAGAGTTGCCATTGTGAAGCGTCTGTTCTCATGAATTGCTTCATCAACTTTCCTTACCAAATCATCGGTGACAACAGAAGGCCGACCACTCTGAGCCTCGGCGTGGACATTTGTTTGACCTGCATTTAAACATTCTTACCCATTTTCTCACCATTCCATCACTTATTGCGTATTCACCGTAAACTTCTGTCACTTGACGATAAATTTCGACCGGTTTAACATTCCTCGCTTTCAAAAATTTAATCACGGCACGAATCTCACAGTTAGCAGGAGAACTAATTGTCTTAAACATTTTGAATGTGCACAGCAAACTGAAAACACAACATAGAGCAAACAAACTGGCGACAATTGAAAGTCAGTGAACAAGAAAGACTAGTGCGCATGCGTGGGATGCCTACCACTGCACTGCGAAGAATTGCCTACCACAGCGCTGCGGCGGCGCTAGAATGAAACGGTACTTAGTTTCCAAATACGCTACGTAGAACATTCTATATGTGCTTAGTTTAGAATTTGTAAAGGAAGAGGGCAGTACACATGTGAAGGGGCTTCATAAGTTATCTGCTAGTTTGGATGGGAGGAGCCATCCAGAAGTAAGGTTTTTCTTATTGCACCTGAATATATTTTTATGGGACCTTAAGACCTGTTATTACAGGCCCTGAGAATATTTTTACGAATTTGGTACATATGTGAATAACTGGTGAAATTATATGTGAAATAGTAATATTTTTTTTAATGCATAGTGTAACATGAAAATCTAACGAAGAAAAGCTTTGCCAGAAAAGGAAGAATACAGGGCAAGTTTATTTAACATTGAGTAAATGGCTATCTTGCTAAATTGGTGAGATATCTCCAAGCTGGTGATGGATTTGATGACTAATTATTGTCAATAAAACTCTTCAGACTTGATGACATTTTGCTCGTGTCCATGTATATCTGTAAATGGTAGTATGATTGAGTAAATGTAATTAATATATGTAACTGTATTCATAGTCCGTCCTCATATGACTTCCAGTAATCTCGAGACATGGAAAATACTATTCAGAGTTTAGTTCAGCGTTGAGTTCTGAGTACTGTGAGATTTCCATAGGAGCTTCACCTTTTTAGATGCACTTTGCATTTCATTGTGTTTAATAGTAGTCTGAAGTGGTAACTACTGACTGTGCTCTGTGATACTGAGAATAGCTGTAATAGTACTTGGAGAAAGTTCCAGAACTGTAAAGTGTTCCTTTTTGTAAAATAGATTTCATCAAGCTACAATTGGTTCTGTGTGCATTTGCTCTATTACGAAACCATACGCCTGTAACAATATCATCTCTATGGTTTTAAAACACAAATAGTGTGTTTCAAGAAGAAAAAACAGATTTTACCTGCAAGATTATACAGTTCTATTTCCTTTCTTAGGCAGATGTGACAGTCCTAACTTGATAGGTAATACAATAAAGATTATGTTCCCATATTCATTTATTTTAGTATTTACATTATAATAATGTTATCAAAACGAAACTTATTCTCACTGTTGACTCCTTTGGAGCATGTAACAGGGTTGCCACGCTACCTGGAAAACCAGAAAAAGTCACGGAATTAGAAAATTGACTAAAAAAGTCGGGGAATTCAAATATTTTAGTCTAGATCTGGAAAAGTCAGGGAATTTCATACAGCAATCCCCCAAAAAGCGAGTTTTGCGCCAACGTTGGAAGCGATCACTTTCTTGGCGTGCGTTAGCGTCACTCGGGCAGCAGGCATCTAGCCAACTTTTGCAGCTCTAAACAGATTATCGAAAAGACTCGCATGCACATGTGCAGTGCATGTTGAACTAAAGAAAATATGTATTCTTGCATAAAACAAAATCTGTTTAATCCTAGTATAGCGGTACCATGGAGAATAGCCTATGTGTACGGTACTCACGGTGTTTGACGACATTATGATGAGCAGTAAACGGGCCATTTCTGTGTTGGCGGCAATTTTCAAAATCGTGCCAAGGCCATAACGTATATCCTAGGATTTTACAGCAAAATCTTTTAAACATTTTCCCCCTCTTTTTAATAAATGCCTTATTTGTCATTTTGAAGTAAAATAAATAGTAATTAGTCATCTAGGCTTACCATTTAATATAACTATATTCGCCACAATATCGTTGATTATTGTAATTCAGTTTTTTAATTATTTTAATGTTATTCATATAATTTAATGTTACTTCTTCCCCTTAAATTTTCTATTATTAGTAAATAATGCTTTCAAATTTCAGGAAATTTTCTCTGGCATAATCCTGAAACCAGTTCTAGCAGTATGATGACATAACATCACAAAATTCAATGCTAATATTTTTTGCTTATGTATTCAGCTAAATAAATATAAAATACCTAAATTTATTTAAAAATATCATTAAATAGATTTCTTTCTTTCGTTTATCTGCTAAATGTCGGGGGGAAAGACATTTTTTTATCCACATTGAGCAGATTCTGATCTCAATTCTCCAGTGGAGAAAACAACTCCTATTATAGTTATAATAGTAATCTTTGGGGATAATATATAAGTCGTATGTAATTGGCAAATTTTGTGTTTTCAGTTGGTACCATAATTAATTTACCTCTTAGCACAGCCAAAGTGCATTACGTGGATAGACTGGAATTTTCTTAAAACACGCCTGGAAAACCTGGAAAAGTCGGAGAATTTCATTCTCCTGTTCGAGTGGCAACCCTGATGTAAGCTATTGTACTTCCGGCTTTCCAAATCTGTAGGTCTGCCCTCTTATGATATTTTTCATTCATCTTTCATGAAAAAAAATCTGTGTAAAGATCTATGCACCAAATTGTCTAAATTTTAGAAACAAATTATTACTGTAGTCCATTTCATAACTGTTGCAGTGCTGAAATTGATTATTATCATATTAAAGTACATGACTTACAGGAGATGCATATATATAGTAAGTATAGCTGAAATAGCAAACGCATATTTTTGTCTATATTTCAGATAATTTATGGTATATTTTTACATTGTAAGAAATAACAATTTGGTTAGTAAGCAAAATCTTTTTTTTTTTTTTAAAGCACTGCATGTATGGTTGTATTTTAGTAATTGCTCTGATTTACTTGTGTTTCTACTGCTTGAAGATATTTAATTTTTGCCCCCTTTTTAAGTTATTTTACTTTTCCCGTGTCAACATTTTTATTTGAAATTTATACCTATATTGATCCATAATAATGTAACATTTTAGATATTTTGTAGTTGATCTTCTAACATGTATTTAGCTATTAAAAAAGTAATTAATCTGACAACAATTCGAATTACAATAATACTTCAAATTTTTAATTTTTCTTTTTTGTTATTTGCTTTTGGGATTGTTATTCATGAGAAAATAAAGTTTTTAACATGACCCTTTTTGCTTTGTTATCTTAGTTGTACACATTATGTCCTCAAAAGTACACTGGTTATCATAAATTAAGGAAAAATCACGAAAGTCACGATTACTGAAAATGTTACATGTAGAATTTTATGAAACTTACCCACAATATACAACACATAGTAAGGTATCAAATAACATAAAAAGAAATTACCAGACAATTATGGTAGTATAGAAATTAGCACACATATAAAATGAACAAATCGAAGGTGTCAGTTTGCTATAGGAAAAGTACCTTCAATATTGAATATGATCGCCTCTAGAAGCAATACAGCACATGCAGCGATGTGTGATGCTTCAATTCACTAATTTGTTTCCTGTCTTCTTGCTGGGGAGCGGCCGGCATTTGCTTCCATACCTTAAGGTGTTCTGCAGTTCCATAGTAAGTGGCCTACGTCACCTCTGTTCTGTGAGTTTAGGATCAATTTGTTGCCACTCATATTTTGCTTTATGACATTGGAATTGCCTGGTTAAAATTTACAATTAAAATTTCATGTTTTAAGTAATAATCAGTTTTAAAAAATGTCGATCTTGAAAACAAAATTGAAGACTTATAATAATTATTTTTCTTGTGGAAAATATTTTTCATCTTGTATTGAATACAGTGTTATCAATTTATAACTGTTTCAGCTACTTGTTGATGAGCTATTGTTCAGCCTTGTCTAGGAATATAATTGTCCTACATTCCTTTTCTTAGGAGGTGTAATTAACCTGTGAAACTAAATAGTGCAAAGTCACCACTTTGTATGGTTTTATAATAAATGATTATATTGTTTAAGTACTTTTTCATCCAGTGTAATTCTTGGCTACATTGTTTACTTTGAAACATCATAGCTGTAATATTTAGTAGGCTTTAATGTGTTGTTAGAAATTTGTCTTCTTTTTTTGTATGGTTTACAGAGGCTGTTCGCAAATTTTTTAGACGACGTATATTGTATTTACAAAAGTAAATTACATAAAATTCGTGTGTTTTAAATGTTCTATTTGACATCCCTTATTCTGAACTATCTTTCGACAGCACAATTTCCAGGATAATAATGCCTTTTGAAGTGTCAGAAGAGGTATTCTATCCCATTCTTCCCGAACAGCTTTCCAGAATCCTGTTAGGGTTTGGGGATAACGTTTGGATAAAGCAGTTTTTAAAAGTCCGAAAGCACACATCGGGAGGTGACACATCGGGAGATTTAGTAGGGATAGCAGTGAAGGGTATGGCCTTGATACCAGTTTTTTGCTCCATTTCTTTTAGGAAATTTACAGTGGATTTTGATGTGTGACTGCTAGCTTTGTCCTGATGGAATCTCACAAATGGATGGCACTGTGGGTAAAGCGATGGTATTTCACTCTGAAAAATGGGCGATAAAATATGTTCCTGATAGTATTTGGAGTTAATCTTGACATTTTTTTGCACTCTCTTTATTTTTAACTTGCCATTATAAGAAAAACCAGCAACAATCATGAATCCCTTAGAAAAACTTTCTTTGGATTCTTTGAACCATGCACTTAAATTTTTTCTCCCCTTTTATGATAATAAATGTCTCTTTTTTTTTTTGTTACAGTCATTTAAATACACCCATGCTTCATCTATTGTGACAATTGTTTTCCATTTTTCTTTGGATAAGTGTTTCTGATATAGAATTCTGCAGCGTGCCCTGCGTCGAGCGATATGCTGCTTTGGAAGAAGACGATGCACATTGCGTTTTTTTGCTTTCTGAAGATTTAAATCAGTGTTTATCATTTTGTTTACAGTGGACACCGAGCAGTTTAATGATTTTGAAACTGTCCTTTGACCAGGGGGATTTTCTTTTAACATTAAACAACGTACCTTTGCAATAGTCGAAGATGTCCGTTTTTTCCTTAGATACTTGTTTGGAATTTTTGTCCCACTTGAGGTTCAAATTTGACGTTTTTTTCCTTTCTTGTTGATGATATTACCTATCGACGCTTTAGATATAACAAAAACCATGACTCTCACATCGTTTTTGGACAACGGAGTATGCATATTTCTCTTCGGAAAGAGCGTAAATGTAGCCTTCGAACCACTGCTTTGTTAAATTCGCCATTTTGAATAAAAACAAAACTTTCAAGCCACAGACGATAATTTTGACTTTTAAAAACATAGTACAATTGCAATTACTTCTTTTGCAGCAAATGATTTTTTATTACCGCTTACCAAAATCGTCTAAAAAATATACGAACAGCCTCTGTAGATGCATATTTGCTACATGTGTTTCTTTCATTTGCTTTGTAATAATGAGTCAGGTAAATTAGATTTTTGTGACGTTTTTAAGCATTTTTATATTTTGTAGTAAATAGATCAAGTTTTTGAGTTATTTATTCTTAATTTGCTTACTAATTCATAATATTTAGTCAAGAAACTTTTTCAGTTTAATGGGGGAAGGTGAAAGAAATTTTAAATTGAATTTCAGTGCAAATGCTTTGTATCAGTTTACATATAGTATAGCTATGGTTTCCATTGTTTTCCAAGCAGTCACTCCCAGTGGATTTTCTGTGAGAGTGGATAAAAAATTTGGTTTAAAATTTACCGCTTTTTAAGAGGTTATCTAACTTGAGATACAGGATTGTTGTGACTGTTGTGGCCATTACATTGAAAGATCTGATCAAGGTGCGAGAACCTGATTACGGATTGGTTATATTTAATGTTGCAATAGTTGTCCACAGTTAATTCTTGTAGTGTGGCTGTATGAACTTGGACTTACTACTTTTTCATCTCATGTATGATATATTTTATACCTCAAGTAAGAGGAAATGCCATATTTACTAACTTCTTCCCATTTGATACTGATTTTATTATACGAAAATCAAGAGGGAAAATTATGTGAAAAATTTAATTTCCGAAGGATGTAGTTATACTTATTTTCTGTTTCCTGTACCTTGAATCTTGTCTGCTCTTGTTACTGTCCACAGGCTTCAAAGTGCTGCTGGAACTGTGCCATCTGCTAAAACTTGCAAGTCAAAGCTGTCATCACTGTTGTCATCTTCATCAGTGTTCAGTATGTCTTCCTTGATGCAGTGATTTTCAGAACTGTCAAGAGCATTAGATATCCCTATTTTCTTGAAGCTCATCAGTACAAATACCTCATCAGTAGGAGCTCATGCGCTCAAAATCGATGAGCAAATCAATTATTAAACAAAAACAACCAGTACGTGGACGAATTCATTTTAAAATTTAGGGGGAATTCACTTTCTGAATGTCTTGAGGAAAATTATGTGAATATTTGAAAAAAAAATTCTAGACCTTGCTCTATGAAGCTGGGGGGGTGAGTAAATATGATATAGAACTTTCAGATTCTGATGTTCTTTTGTGTGCACATTCTCTCTGTGTATTATGTATATGTGCACATTTTATAATTAATATAGCTACATCTTATGTATTATTTATACTTTTATTTTTTTAATTGCAGCTGATCTTTACTAGAAATGTATTGTGCTTATGAATGTATTTATATTCATCATTTTGCATACATTTATGAATTTATATTGTAGGATTCTGGAGGAAGTACTGCCAGTACTGAAGTTCCAAGTAAGAAGCAACGTCAAATGAATCTTGCTGAAGCAAACTTGACCATGGAAATTGCACAATTATTATTATCATTGTTACATGCATGGGGATTAGATGCTGAGTTAGATAGAGTATGTGAAAGTAAATTAGGATTGTTGCGCCCTATGAGACCAGTCTGTTTTGGATTACTGTCTCGAGGAGGACATATGGCTTTGATATTGCCCACTTATCTGCATACTATACCTAATAATACTACCACCAAACCAGCTTTTATTATGTGAGTAGAAATTTTATAATTAAATTTGGTTTATTCATTTTCTTAATCTGTTAATTGTTTTCTCATATTTATACAGAGTTTTTTTTTTTCTGTTCTTGTTTGTATAATTTGGAAGCTTTTGCTTAATTAATGAGATAATTCATCAAATGTATTACTCATGCTGTGAAGATATCATTTTTGTGGCTAAAAAGTGAAATCTTTTGCTTATCTTTTAGTCTATAATAGTACTTTTTCATATTGATAGATATGTATACACTAGGTTCCAAAAGTTAAGCACACGATGGCAAACCAAAAAAAAAAATGAAAAGGCAAAGTTTTGATAATGCTAAATTGCACATAAATCTAGCAAATGTACAAATTTAGCAAATTCATGAAAGAAAACAAGCATTATGTACAAAGATCAAAATAATGTTTAATTTTCGTAAATTATGTCTCATTATGGTCATTAAAAAATTGATGTCTGAAGTTAAAAATAAATAAATGAACAAAAAAAAAACTTCCATTAATAAGATATGTAACCACCCTGTACCATCATACAAACTTCGCAGAAATTCCCATTAATGACATGGTCAAACATTGCAGATGTTAGCAATGGCCATTTATCTCTTTTTCATGGCAGTTTCCAACTGTAAGACTGGCTGGAGAGATACACATGCAGAGCACGCTTTAGGGCATCCGAAAGATTTTCAGTGGTATTAAGGTTAGGGGAATATGGCACTCACTCCATATGAGAAATGCCCTCGCTCTCTGGGGACTCATTAATGATGTTGGCTAAATGGAGATGGGCATTGTCATCCATAAGAAAGAAATTGGGTTGTATTGTTAAAGGATAGTCTTATAAGTGTGTGTAGCATTTCTTCCTGATAGTACACACCCATCACAGCACTGTCTTGAATGATGTGCAGCTGGGTGCGATATCTCATTAAAGCCCACACCATGATGCTGCCTTCTCTGAATGCGTGATGCTTGCTGATGTTCTGGGGCTAATTCCATGTGCCTCATTCTCTCCAGACCCTTCATGTGCTTGTTATCTGATTTCAGAGCAAATGTGGCCTCATCAAGAACAGAATACTGTGCCAGTCTGAGACAGTCAACTTGAGATGTTGACAACACATATTGAATTTTGCCCCTGTGGATTGGCTGGTTAGTGGAACACACACATTTGGTACTTTGGTATAGTCTCATTGTGTGAAGCCTACAGCACAGAGTACTGAGAGATACCAAGGGATGTTAGAAGAAACATTTATATGACAGTTGTGGTGTGATTTTTGTCCTTGCATAATATAAATATGAAGCAATTTTTGTGCAATTGTAGCTCTTATCTGACTCCCTTGAGGACTGCTTAGTTCATAAAAAACCTAGTTTAATGTATACATTTTTTGTCTGATGAAATATGTGATAAATGTCCTGTACATGCTAGTGCTACTGTCTGATTTCCCAATTAAGTTCTAAAATATCAGAAAATATTACCAATCGTGCTGTTTGAGTTTTACATTGTCCACTATATAACTTGTCTAAAGTTTGAGACTAGCAGTATTACAAGTGTGAGAAACAGAAATTTGTATGGTCTTCAAATTGATTGAAGTGAGTAGTAAGGGATTAAGAAGCAACTTTTAGTATGACTAACCAGCTAACCATTAGTAGTTAGAGATTTTATTAATGAAATTAATTTATACATTTTAGTAGCTTAAGAAATGAAATGTAGTATAAGTATTCAAATTAACTGTTACCTGTTATGATTTAGAGTTAGCTATACATCAACAATTATTAATAAAATTGTCAATGGTATTTTGAGTCAGTTTAAACATTTGTAAACTTTTGGTTCTTTTTTTTATTATTAGTTTATCTGTAGTAATCTAAAATGAATGCTTTTTCCTCCCCCATATTAGGGAAGGGAAACATGTTAGACTTGTACCTCCAGCTATTCCACCGGAACTTGTTGAAGAAGAAGAAAGAGCTCGAATCTTTTCATCAAAAGGGCACTGGGAACTATCTACTGCAATCACAACAACTCATTTGTTAGCTATTATTGCCTTAGCAAATACTCTAATGTCCATGAATAGTGCTACGTTTGTTCCAGAGCAAGAAAGGAGAAGAAAATTACATAGGTATATTGTGATATATTTTTTAATCAAAATTGTTTAGTGCAGTGTTTCAGAGTATATGTTGGACATTTACAATTTCACAAAGCAGTTTTCAACAGAAGAAATAATTTAAATAAAATGTTAAAAAGCAATTAGGGATCAATATTAAAATACATACTGATTTATCATAAACAAAAGGGCTACACAAAATAAATTTTTTAATTTAAAAAGGATACAACTTAAAGTGAGACAGCTTATACTTTTATGATTTCTCTTATTTGAAATACAAGAACATCAAAATTTTCATGAGTTGCCTGTTGTCATTGAACAGTAGTTTGAGCTCAAATCCTAGCAAATGGGCTGGCTGTATGTGCATTTTTGTGGTTTTTCCGATGCGTAATGTGTATACAAGCCAGTTTTCCTTTAAAAGTCTTCCACAAAGGCATTCCACCCCTTAGGCAGATAATCCTTCAATCCTTCGCCATATTCAAATAAACCAAACCAAAAAATGTTAGTATTGAAATTTTAGGTTAATTATTCTTTGCTTCCTAATTTTTGTTTTAGTGATTAAAAACAGGAAAGCACTCTGAATCTTTGGAAATTGGGAGTGTATAATAAAGCATTTTAAGTAACAGATATTGCAAAAATAGTAAAACGAAGTCATTCAATTTTACATAAATTAATCAAGTGATTTAAAATTTTCATCGCGGCAGTGGCACGCCTATGTCCCACCCTCTGTGCTAAGAGTCTGTGCCACTCCCCGCAGCACTAAAATTGAAACAAAACACAAATTCCTTTAAAACATGTTTATTTTACTTTGAAAAATAATAATTGCAATCATTAACAATTCTCACTATAATGATTTATTTTTGTTTACAGACATAAAAATAATAATAAAAGAAAAAATAAAAATCCTAAATATTGCATAAATTAGAATAATCTAAATCTCTGAACTATATTTTTCAAAAGAAGGTACTATACATAATGCTGGCTTTGATGTCCATGTCTTGCACAGATAACGAGTCTCTCGGCGAATTTTGTACGAATTACGTACCACACACACTTTTGTGTCGGCGTAGCCTTACATAAAATTGCTGTTATTATGTTCAAGTAATGTTGTCCTTCCAAGCACGACATATCGGAGGCTTTATGAAAGAGAATGAGAAATGTAATAAAAGTGAAACAGAAATGTAATAAAAGTAAGAAGAGAGAAACATAGTAATGAAAGAAGAAAAAGGAAGAGAAAAAGAAAAGAAAGAAACATAATAAAAGTGAAGGAGAACCTACGAGAAGTGAAAGAGAACAACAAGTGAAAGAGAACCTACAAGAAATGTAATAAAATTGAAAGCACTACAGATTGTGCTCCTGCGGCCACCATGAAGAAATGTTGTAAAGACAAAATATTAGGGTCTACTATATGATAAAATGTCGATGAAATAAGTCATGGGACACACTGCAATAATATAGAAAAACTTTGAGTAGAGGACGAGTTATGTCGTCCCTCGCACATAGCAAATATTCCTGGAAGACAAGTTATCTCATCCCTCGCGATGAAAGTGTTAAAGAGAAGAAACACAACCGAAAATAAATTGAAAATAAAAAGCAAAGGTCTTTTACAGATTTTGAAGAGCATTGGATCACATGACATAAAGATAATAAGAAAAAGTTGTTTCAGTAGGAAAGTTGCTCAGAAAAAGAGCTTCATAAGCAAAATTTTCATTTGAGAAGACTGGAATTTGCAAAACATCATAAAAATAATGTCTCTTCATTTTCGAGGGCAGTTTTATTATGGATGAATGCAAATATAATATCTTTCATCTGGATGAACAAACATATTTTGAGATAGCCAAATGAATTGAAATTATAAAGGAAAAATATTTTTTTCTCCTAAGACATTGTGGTAAATTGATAGTTATGTGGGATTAAATGTCAGTTGGGCAGGTAATCTTCATATCTTTGATGGCATAATGGATCAAAATACGTACATACAAGTACTGAATGATGTGAAAGAAATGCTAAAAATTTGGACCTAAGCAATTGTTTTCGTTTTTATCTAGTATAAGATTGGGATTCTGAAGCATAAAGCTTTTAGATGTGGCTTTATGATTGCGCACATTATAGATGTGCCCTATCAATCTCCAGAGTTAAATGCAGTTGAAAAGTCATGGGCATATTTGGAAAAAAAATTAAAAATTTCATGCCATATCCAGTTCAAAAGATATAAAAAAGGTGTTCAAAGAAGAGTGATTGAAAATTACTTATAATTATTGTGAAAAATTAGTCTTGTTTGTTCTCAGTTGAACAGATTAAAAGCTATTGTATCAAATACAGGCTTACCAAACAAATAACTAAATTTTATTTAAATAATGCAAACTGATTATAACAAAAATTATTCTTAAGTTTGATTTTGAGGTCACTTATAATTGTTTATTGAACTTTTATTTTATCAAATTTAATTCAAAATGATTTTGGGTACTTACATACTATTACAACAATCTTTGTAAAAGTAGCCAAGTTTTCAGAAAGTGCCAAACTCTAGTGACCATTGGCATAACCATTCTTCCAGCAATCATGCTGATAAGAATTGTTTCAGTCAAGCAGTGCCATCATTTTTGCACGTGTTCTGTTATGTTGTATTCTAAGTTCCAACGGGTTTTATACAGAAATCTTTTGCCTTAAACTTAGTTTTAAAGTATGAGCTGAATTCGTCAGCAATGGAAGAAACTGCGGTAAAGTTTTGACAATAATAGAGAATTTGGCTGACAATTTTCTAAAGGAAACAATGAGGAAATGCATATTCTAGATAGCCGTTGTTGCCGAAGGTTGAACGAAGCCGAGTCTTCGCAATTCTCTATTTTTGTTTTTAAGGGAAAACAGATCGCTGTGTACTTCAGGAAAAGAATGATGCGGGGGGGGGGGGACAGAAAGATTTTAAGAAAAATGCATTTTATTTTTTTAATGTATGACACAATTCTTATTTAATAATTCAAATTTGTATTTTAAATTGCTAAAGTATGTTTTCTTTTCCTATGCTGATATTGTTCACCAAACTTAGTATACATGTTGATAGTTTGGGAAACTTTCTAAAAAAGGAAGGCCTAAAACAACCAACTTGCACATGCTGGGTAACTTTTACATTTTCATCCGTAAAAAATCTCCGAACTGGGCCAAGATGGTTGCAATAGTATGTAAGTACCGGATTTTGCTTTGTGGTATTTTGAGTTTATATATACAGTGAAATCTAGGTTCATGAACTTAATTTGTTTTTGAAAGTTGTTCGTAAACTGAAAAAAATTTTCATCATATGAATTAACATAAAAGGGATTCATTCATTCCTGGAGGACAGATGGTTGCTTATTTAAACTTGACAACAGTAATTTAAACACAGATTCATAGCCCCAAACTGATGAAAGTCGTTAAATTTAAAAAACAAATGAATACTAATAAAGTATTAAACACGCAAAATAGACTAAAAACTTAATTTTGCTGAATTTGTTATAAGAAGCATGTATGAAGATGGCATAAGTGAAAAATGATGGGGAATATGATATTGCTTAGTTGTGAAATTTCCTTCTATAAACATCAGATAACCATCATTAAGGGCCATATTCTTTCATCTTTTCTTTGTCTCTAAGTGGCACTTGACTCTGAGACCTCACTCTGTTTGGGCCTTTGTTTCACTCAAAATTTGTTGAATGTGATTTCTTTTTGTTGTTGTCTGTGTTATAAAATGTAAATTCAGGTATGGCATTATCATTGAAACTGCTTATTCTGTTGCTTGCTGCTGTTGTATCATGATAGTATCATGTGAAAACTTTGCATCTTATCCCATTTTGCACAAATTTCGTGTGTAGGAGACCTGGGCTCATGTTTCTTTCTTTTGGAAATCTTTCTTGCGCAATTGCTGTTTCTGAAAGTGTTATAGTTCTTTCTTTCTGAGCTCATTTTTATAGTTCTCTAATATCTTTTTCATATCCTCTTTGTTAACTTTCCAGCCCATGCTTATGTTTAAAGATACAGTATTATAGATAAAGTACTTAAGTTAAAATGATTTTTCCTGAAGGCCCTGAGTGATAATTATGAGGCATAGACTACCTCAGACACCTTTGAAAGTCATGTGTTGCCAGCTTGAGTGTTCGTAACTCGAGATGACGTTTGCCATTCAAGAATAAATCAGTTAAGAATAAATAATACTGTATAAGGTTATTTAAATTCTTAGAAATCATTTCATAAAGTGTAAAAAAGTAGCTGTCTGTGTTTTTGAGTCACTATTCATCCTTATCATTAAATTTAATAGAAAAGTAGTTTCATAGCAAATCATGGTTCCTATTTTTTAAAAATTAAAGATTATTCTGCTTTTGAAAAGGGGTTACAGTTTCCCCTTGAAAGCAATGGGCATGCTTTTTTTAATTGGAATTATTGAAAAAAGACGTTGGATTTTGCGATTTGCATGCTGCTAGTTGGATGCACACGATTACTTACATTCTTAATGTAATCCAACATTTCAAGTTGGATTACATTACATGATTAATTATGTAATAATTATATCACCATCAGAAGCTTTTTTTGTTCTTGTTTCAAACTATAAACTGAACACTATTTTGTATTTTTAAATCTGAAATGAATAATATTTAAGTAAAGAAACTGTCTGCTTTTCCTGTATATTTAAAACAGTTTAACTAAAATGATAGTGTGCATTTTTAAATATGAAGTTTGGTAAGTAAAATCTTTACTCTATATTCCTGCAAAGTGACCAATATGAATAAATCCAAATTTCTAAATTAAAAGTACATATTATTAGGTTTCATTAAAAGGTATACTGTATAACTTTGCATGTAATTATTTTTTATTGTCTTTTTCATTTTGAGCTGGACAGTTTGGATTTTAAATATTATTTTTCATTACTAGTAATGTACTACTATTACATTCTTCAGGAGACTTAGCCGTGCTGATAGTAAAGCTGCAAATTCTCAGCCAACATCCCCTGGCACACCTGGTAGTACAGATGCTAAAAGCAAGGATGATGTGCAGGCAGGAGCTTTTAGCAGTCAGCAGGCTCAAATAAAACAAGGTTGGAGCTTACTGGCTGCCCTCCATTGTGTTCTTCTGCCAGATCTAGTGAAATCCACAAAATTCAAATGTCCTCAAGTGGAAATGTTAGCTCGACGATGGCAAGATCGTTGTTTAGAGGTAAATGCATATATGTTTCTATTTTAAAATTTCTTTGCTAAACTTTGTTTTGTAATTGAATTAGCATTTGTTAAATTACATTATTTTTGTTTTGTTATACTGTGCAAGAAATAGTAACTTTCAGTAGTCATTTTTATGTTAACATATTCTTGTTTTTGTGATATGTTTGTCATTTCTTACTTTTTCTGATGTTTAAAGTAAGTGAAATGTATTTATTTTAAACTCTTAATAACAACACATCTCTTAAAGTAATTTTATAACAACTCCTTCTTTAAATAATGTGTAGTTAAGTTATTCTGTTTTGAACATAATTTATAAGGGCATAAGATTGTATCATGAGCTCAACATTTAAAATTTTATTTGATTATTGATTACCCTCTACAACGAATATGGATTAAAATGTTTTACTTCCATTGTGTTAGGTTCGAGAAGCTGCACAAGCTCTACTTTTAGCTGAATTAAGGCGAATATCACCAAAAGGCCGGAAGCAGTTGGTTGAAGAATGGGCTCCTTATCTTCCAAATTATGGGGAACCTTTTCCTAAAAACCCTAGTAGTAATCAGTCACAGCGCATTACTAATGAGAATGTTTCACCTGCTCCCCCATCCACATCACCATCTGTTAGTACTGTACCTGTAACATCCGCAGCTGTAAGCAACAGTGATCAACAAGTGTCCCAAATAAAAGAGGAAGACCATTCTTCAGAAGAAGAAGAAACAGAAGATCATAGTCTAGAAGGTTACTCTCAATTTTTTTAATATCAGATAATTTATTGAAGAGATTCTATGTAAATAATTAAATTCGAGTTTGTTTATATTACATAGAAGGTATTACATCTGAATTTTTCTGAAAAATGTATTTTAACCTATAACATCTAGAAATATATAATAGTAAAAATAGTAGTTGCTGATATTGTTAGAAAGGTAGTTAAAAATTATAAAAATTAACAAGATTGGGCACTACAGCACTATTTAGTAACCTTTCAAAATTTTTAGAATGCAGTTTTGGAAAGTTAATAGATACACTGAAACCAAAAGCTCATCGATTCACACAATGACAATATATATATATATATATAAGAAGGGACAAAAAGGGAAATTTAGAATAATTTGTATGTCAGTGCATAGTAACTTCATATGAAAGGTTAAATAAGATTGGTGGACATTTAATCTTTGAAAAATTAGCTTAGACTACAAAAAATTCTGGAAATCATTTTGCTGTGCAAATGTGTCTCGTGCTGTAGTTATTTAAGCATGATATGAACTGTAAAAAATCATCAAAGCAATAACCTGTTTTACACCAATAACAATTTATGTTTTTAAAATTATTATCCATTTTGCTTACTAGTGCTTGCAAGATAATGGGTTTATTTGGATCTATTGCATTATTATTACTGAAATAAACACTGTTTTTGCTGTTACCTAGCTTAACTGAAGTTCATTTTTAAGTTAGGAACATATAATATATTATTTAAAATTACTCTTCCAGATTTCAGATTAACATTTCCATGAATTTTGATTTTATTTTGAACATTTTTATATTCATGATTTGCAAACTAAGTTTTGGTTTCTGCTTTAGTTATTAATGTGAATTTACTTTAGTCATTACATGTATGTGAGGCAGCTCCAGAATCAAAATACCATTGTTATGTTCCTATTTCTTACATTACTTCAATAATGTGGAGAGAACAAGTTTTATATTTTTCCGTAGATTCTACATTAAGGTTTTTGCTTTTATTTTCTCAGTGTTCTGATGCTTTAGCCTTTCCCGTAAAGGCTTTAAATTTAGTGTTTTTAGTAGAGGTTATTAAATGACTAAATCATCCTGAAACTTGGCTGTTGTCTTGCATTTTAAATTGCACCTTTTCACTTCTTCTAGTATTTTAACCTTAAATGATTTTAAGTGTGGCAGTTGATCACAAGATTCTGTTACTGTTTAAAAACTATAATATTCCTAGATTAAGCTCTAAAGTAACAGAATTGTTAAGAATTCTTCAAGTTTTTAGTACCGCTTATGGCAAGTTTATCTGCAGTTTCAAAGAAATTTGTTAAATGTTCTTGCATCGCCTCATTAATTGCATCTTTTCAGGAACTGTTTTATTAGGTTAATTTTCAGCATAAGACCATTTAGTTTATGTGTTTCATGTAATTTCAGATGACTTTGTGCTGAGAACAATTATTCCTAAAGCTTTTTTTTTTTTTTTTGTCTTTTCAAGCCCATTTTGAAATTTCTTCTCTATTATGTTTTTTTTTTTTTTTACGAACTACTCGCTAGGGCCTTTTGAAAGTTAAGTTTCGAGTAAAGCCACTTTCATATGAAATCATTTGTGTCAAAATTACTTTTGTTTCGCTTCTCAATTTGCCAGTTAGAATTCATCAGTTTGTTACTGTAAACTTTTAGTGAAGCTAAGAAATAATTTTGCTCGCTTTACTTTTCACCAAAAGGATATCCACTTACTTGATGAAGCTATTACAAAAATTTGTTAGTATGAGACTTCTTTCTGGGCCTTTTAACTCCATAAGTTGAGAGAAAATAATGAGGAGTTGTATGTAACTTTAGACAATCCATAGTGTGACAAAAGATGCTTAGCCTTAATAAGGTATTAATCTTTTTATTCCATATAATAAGGAGAGATTGATTTTGGCTTCAGCATATGAAACAGTCAGTAGTTTTTGAACTCTGTGTGAATTCTAGTTCTTTCATGCAAGAATTCAAGCATTAATGACAAAAATTTTGGCTTCGTTTCATCTTGTTAGAAAAAAAATCTAGTTTCAGAACTCCGGAATGATCTAGTAGTGTTGTTTGATAGGTATAGGAACTGCACACAATAGTAGCACTGTTTGATAGGTATAGGATCAATGTTTGATAGGTTGATCTAGTAGCACTGTTTGATAGGTTGATCTAGTAGCACTGTTTGATAGGTATAGGAACTGGGTATTGAAGCATGAAATAAGTATCATTGACTGTAGTATCGAGCAGGACGTTAGAGTAACATCAAAGGCACTGCATATCAATCAGTTTCCTTGCAGCCAATGCTGCTTAAATAGTAAAACTTCATTGTGACATTTTTCAGACCAGCACCTAGTAGGGAATGTTAATTTCCAGCAATTTTACTAGTGTATGTCATCAAAAGACAAAATAGTGCACTTTGCATTCTTGTTTTATCAGATTGTCCAAAATAATGCAAACACCTGCTAATATTAGGATTTGCGTGCTTAATATGTTATAAGAGCGCCTGTGGCATTGAATTGCTTATTTTTTTGGGGGGGGGAGGGGAATAGAGGTATAAAAGTTAAATGGTGATAAGTATGTGATACCATACTTCTATCTGAAAATTCTCTATTTCTTTGAGAGATGTTGGAAGAGAAAACAGGATCTCAGTCTGTTTCCTGTACAGACCACAATGATTTATTTTTATTTAAGTGTGGTTTTTGTACATGTGTAACTTTATATTCTTCAAACCATGACTGAATGATATGATTTTAGTGAATGGGAGTATTATTGTCTTGAAAGATGCAGTTACTAATTTGAAACAGCGTCTGTACTGCAGAATAGATGTGGCTGCTTAAGATGAGTGTGTAATCAGTGATACTTTTGTCTTAGTGGGTAATAATTGGACCTGCTGCAAGTGACAGTACAACTGCTGTTAAGTATAATTGAATCACTGCATTTTATGACAGGAAGCAAACAGTTATAACATCATCCATAGGTGGAAGAATACTGTGAAGGTTGCCTCATTTGAAAAATACTTTTCATTGATCCGCATGCCACATCTAATGATCCTGGCACTACTGTAATTTGTTTCGTATTATTTGCGAAACAACGTTTTTGGGGGTAGTTGTCACTATTCTGCTTATGCTGTTTCCTGCATACTGTGTGAATTGAAGCTGGGTTGTCAGGTGCATATTTAGCACAGCAGTTATGTAAGACCTCTGAATACTGGTATTTCGACCTGATTTGGGTTTTCTTCCAGGCGAATGGGCTTTTTACGTGCTTGATTTTCCAAATCTCTAACACATAAGCCAATTTCTCTCAGAAAATCCTCTGCAAGACAACTCTGCAAAGACAGCTTTTGTGGCTTTGCCATATTCAAATGACTTAACTGAACCTAGCACAGTAGTTTATTGCGGCAATTATATCAGAAGGTTACAAATTATTGCGGGTCTTTAAATAAAATAGTAAATACTCCAATTTGTGTTCAATCTCTTAATATAAGGGCTCAATAAAAGCTTCTAGGAAAAATTGTCTTTTTTTATAAATCATTCATCACAAAGAAATAATCATAGACATGACTTAGCTTTTCTGAGTTTTGTATTGACATAATATTATTTACATTTTTAGTTTTAAGGATAATCATTTTAACAATTTTCTATTACAGCTCATTCAAAAGTTCCCAAAATCTAGTTTTTTTAAAGTTCTAAAAATAATAATGCTAGTTCTATTGTTATTGTCTGGTTTCTAGCTGTTGCCAAGAAAGCTCAAATCAATAACTGTTTTCTTCTCTTTCTTTTTACCGGAGCAGTTGCCAAGTTACTGTTTTTGCTGTAGAATTCTTTTTAACAGCTCCCTTAAATGTCGTTCTTGCTCTCTGTGTAATTTTTTCCTGCCACAATTTTTTTCTTGCAGATTATGTTTAGGCAAGAATATTGTATACTATCACGACTTTAGATATAGTACCTCTTATTATGCCCAGTTTTAATTTTAAGGTTAAAAAGCACCAGTGAGCCAAATACTAACAATCAGACCTCTTTGGAACTGACAAATAACTTATTTTTCTTGACTATCTATCCTCTTTGGAACTGCGTCAGATAACTTTTTTTTTTCACTTTGAAATAAATTTACAAACCAGAATTGAAATTTGCAGTTCTACATGACTTTGAGAATAAATGCAAAATAATTAGACAAAAAAGTAGTGGCTATTTTTATCTGTTATTGTGCAATTGGAAAGAAAATAACTTCTGGAGCATTGTTTCTCTATTATTTTGGATAATGCTTATTATTTAATAAGATTGCATACTTATGTTTCTGCTAAATGATATATTTTAGGCTAGTAGTTCTAATTAAAGAAGTGAATCAAATGTGGTAGAATTCAAGCCTTGACAGTTTTGGTTATGTGTGTCCTTTCACAATAGAAATTTGTGTGAAATCTTTTCTGTTTGCTTCTGCCATCATGCCAAATCTTATCATTGTTTTAAAAGAAAAATGCTTTCATGATACTTTTCCATTATTTATGTCTTTAAGGTTTGTTTTTCACAATTAATTGTTATTCAGGAGTTTAATTATTTGAAAATTGTTGCTGCTGACGACTGAGGCTTTCCTCTTTCTGTTATTGATAATTTTTTAGAAATTTTCTTCTTACTTTATCTAATTAATGTTATTTCTTACCAGTCTCTGTTGTGTGAATCAGAACGTGTGGGGAAAAAAATTAAATTAAACATAATACTGTAAACAGCATAAATTTTGAACATATACTACGGAGCATTCTTGTGTATCACAATCACGGTTGCTTTTCTCCACAAACATAACAGCATATTCTTTTAAACATGCTCAGATAAAATTGTACATATGCAGAATAATGAAATTTGCCACCAATGAATCCTTAATTTCATTGCAAGTATGTATAGCTTATTGTTAAAATATGATATTTTTACATTTCAGGGTGGAAAAATGGCATAGCAAATAATTTAGTTCCAAATATAGCTTTGGTCAGTAAATCTCCTATGTTTGTCTGTGACTAAGGGTGAATTATACAAAAAAGTTTAGAGAAAATTTTAATTTGAAAAAGAAATGTCTCTAACAGAATGGTTAGGTTTATTGGTAAGTTATCTAGATTTTAAAGAAATATAGTTGAGCAGTTACCTGAAAAAAAAGTTTTAAAAAACTGATGAGTGAGTTTTTGTATTAAATATTTCAGAAAAAGTCCTTTAAAAAATATCCTGTATTACATATATCCAGTTACAAACTGACAAGTAAACTCAAGGAAGAGTTTTTGATGAGCATGACGTTATTGACCAATGAAAAATCATACAAAGTAATGACTTTTACTCTCATTTGCCGTACTTGCTAGTACATCAGCATAACAATTTTAATGTTTCTTAAGGTGTAATTTTGTTGTTGGTTAAGTGTAATTTGTAAGTACCTTTATAATGCCAACCAAATTATATCAAGGAATAGCTATTACAGCTTCCATTTGACCTTTATCTGGGATTTATTTTCATTACACTTAATTTTTGCTGTAACTGTATATTTATTTTTTTTTTTTTTTTTTTTTTTTTTTTTTTTTTTTTTTTTTTTTTTTTTTTTTTTTTTTTTCTGTGTGCCAAATAGAAGAAAACTTCTCAGTTCCTGATATTTTGAGTGATGGATTGGATCTGGAATGTTTTGGCCAATATACCATCATGAGCAAATGTCAGAATACACGCAAGCCCATATCACACATGCATTTGTTTCATACAAACTACTGTTTGGGACAATATGTCTGCCTAATTTACTGTTCAAAGAAAGACTTACGATTTTTTCCTTTCTTTCGAAAAAAAATTGCAAGTTGTTCATTTTCAACCAATCAGCTATCAGCTTGTTTGTAATGGAGAACCAGTTTTCCTGTTACATGTTAACCCCAAAGTGATCTGTGTTGATTGGCTGTTGTAACAAAGCAGAAAATTTGTTCCAAATACACAGTCCAGTCACATTAATGTGACCACCACGTACTTTCCATGTCAGAGTTAAATAACCAATCACAGAAGGCAGGTGGCAGCACAGTGCAGTTGAGCGTATATAAAGGGTGTGTGAGGGCTTCGGAAAACATTTCAATCGTTGGCGTAATGCAGAAACGAAGCGATTTATCCGACTTCCAAAAGGGCATGATCATTGGCTTTCGGGCCAAGGGTGGAACCATTTCCGAAACGGCTGAGTTTGTGAACTGTTCGCGTGCCGCCGTGGTAAAAGTGTACCGTGCATGGCAAAATGGGACTGTCCAAAATCAGCGACGTGGCAAATGTGGTGCACCACGGGCCATAGATGACAGAGGCGAACGACGGTTGCGGAGATGCGTTCGGGCAGATAGACGGGCTACCGTTGAGCAACTGACCACCAAAATGAACCAAGGGGCTACCAAAAGTGTCTCCCAAAGTACTATTCAGCGAACATTGCTGCGTCTGGGCCTCCGAAGCAGACGCCTGGTTCGTGCACCTATGCTGACTGCTGTTCATCGACGGCGAAGGCTAGAATTTGCACGCCAGTACAGCAGCTGGACGTCCACTGAGTGGCGACAGGTTGCGTTTTCGGATGAATCGCGTTTTATGCTCCATCGGACAGATGGACGTTGGCGTATAAGGCGTGAAACCTCTGAAAGGAACCACCCTGCAACCATTGCCGGAACGGTCCAAGCTGGAGGCGGGAGCATTATGGTCTGGGGAATGTTTTCCTGGCATTCTCTAGGTTCACTGATCATTGTGGAAGGCACAATGGATCAATACAAGTACGCATCTGTCCTTGCGGACCATGTTCACCCCTACATGCGCATTGTTTTTCCTCAGGATGATGGCATCTTCCAGCAGGACAATGCGAGGTGCCATACAGCTGCCAGTGTACGTGCGTGGTTCGAAGAGCACCAGGATGAGTTTACCGTCCTCCCCTGGCCAGCAAACTCACCTGACTTAAACCCAATCGAGCATCTGTGGGACCATCTCGATCGAGTTGTTCGCGCCATGGATCCACAACCGCGTAATCTAGCGCAGCTGGCCACGGCATTAGAGTCCGCATGGCTCAACATCCCAGAGAACACCTTCAGGGACCTATGTGACTCTCTTCCTGCACGTCTCGCAGCAGTCCGCTCTGCGAAAGGTGGTTATTCTGGCTTTTGACAGATAGTCACATTAATGTGACTGGACTGTGTAGTTACTCTACCAAAACAAATGGATATATGATAGCAGCCTAAAAGATCTGTTACAACATCTCCAGCTAGTCCAAGATCAGTCAATGTCTTTGAATATTTTCCTGAATGTATATCAAAATAATATAACTACTCTTCATATGTGCACAAAACACGAAACTTTGTACTCAGAATGAACGGGTTCTGCTTTGAGAAACATTTTGCTTGAATGTCTACCAAAATAAGGAATCATTTCCTCAACTGTAGAAAAATGTGCTAAAAAAATGGTGTTAATCGACATTTGAAATATTTAAATAGAGGCAATCTTTAGCCAGTTTTATCTAATCCTTCATGAATTATAACCATTTAAGTATGTTTATCTAATCCTTCATGAATTATAACCATTTAAGTATGTTTATCTAATCCTTCATGAATTATAACCATTTAAGTATGTTGTCTCGGGTATTCATTATTTTGGAACTGTTGTTTTGTAGAATTTGTAAAAGACAATATCACCGTCTATGAAAATTTGTCTGTACTACAAAGACACTACTTTGAACTGGTGTTGTGTTTTCATAACATTTTAAGATATACATATTTATACCCAAATTCATGTAATTGTAACCTAACCTTTTAATGCCATTATACAATCTAATGTTTGAAGATTTGTGTGGCTTCACACACTTATTTGATTGGCTGTGCTTTCTATGAGATCTTCTCAAAATTAAAAGAAAAACCTTCACAAAAAATATGAAAGCGATAATTTATTTAAAAAAAAATTTAATATGAGAGAAAGTTCCCCCCACAGAAAGAATGAAGTCCTGTCTACAATATACAAAAAAGTTAAAGAAGAAAACATTATACTTGAAGATGGAAAAAATGTTTCAACTAATGTGAAAACGCAACATCAGTCGTTAATAGTTTAAATGGGTAAAAAAAAAATATTTATAGTTTTTATGATGTTTCTAATTGGGAGAATTGCCCACTTCTGACTAAGCTCATTATGCTGGTCTTAAAAATGGAGCCTAGTTATCAGTACACTAAATGCAAGGAAAGTGGGAGGAAATTACGAAGGGTTTATTTGTAAATTTAAGCATAGATATGAATTCAGCTAAACATTTATGAATTTGTATGAAAAATTATCCCCCTTTTTTACACAAAAGCTGAATGAAATTTTACTTATATCTGTGTTCTCTGATACACTGGAAACCAGTTCAAATGCAAACTTTTCTTGCTCTCATTACATTCTAATCATTGTGCACATCTGCCTTGAGTCATTACTATGAGATAATGATCGTTATTCTTCTGTGGTATGGTGATGGTGAAATTTTAGTCCTCGTTCAGGTCTGTTCTTTCTTGCTGTTATTTGTAAAAGAGCAATTCCAACTTCTCGATGGAACTCTAGGTGAGTGACCTGAGTATGTTCTCCGAAAGTTGCTGCATGTAAAAACCATCCAGCTGTGATAGCCATATTCAGCGCATTTGCCAAAAAATTCTAGCACCATTTCTTATTGTGAACTTATGGATGATAGCCACTGACGTTATATCTAACAGGTCAGCTTTGACCATTGCAGAATTATGTTTATGAATCAAATTTGATTGTCATATATCCCCTTTCTTCCTTGTAAGTATCTGTTAAACTGGATTTGAAGATGAGAGGAATAATTTGAACAAACAGCATTATCATTCTAATGGTGCATAAATACCGCTTTGTCACATTGATGATCAAATGTACCTTTTCCCTCCTCATCTCTAGAAAACATCAGGGAAGGGTATCATAAAAGTTTTTATAGCTTTTGTTTTAATTTGCACTGTCTATCATCGAGTTATAAGAAGTAAAAAAAAAAATATGAAAAATATTTTTACTTGAGGGTTACAAACAATTGACAGAATTTTGTTGATAATCTTAGTACTGAAACGTGCTGTGCCTAGTACCGAGATTACGCTTTTCGTATAACAGGTGAACAATCTTTGTGAAATGTAAGGTGATTTTCCCTTTCTAAGGAAATCTAAAAAAAGGTTTAAGGGAATTTTATTTTTTGCAGAATAGTGGCTACTGGCCAATGGGCCTGATTGGAATATTTGTTGAATGAAATATAGCAGATGCATTTCAATATTATTATATCTTGTTATTTTACTAAAACTAACTTTTTTAATTGTGTCTGCTGATTTTTAAAAATATTCGATCATTTTTCAGTTTTATATGAATTTTTCAGTTGTGCCTGATGAAAAATGGGAAAAAAAAGGCTATTTTTCTGAATTTGTATACTTTGCTTGTTTTACATCTGAAGCCTGATTTCTGTATTAGGAAATGAAACCATCCTTCATATATAAATTACAATTCCTTTAAGTCAGTATGAATGAAATTTGATTTTTAAATGAATTTTCAATTTGATATTCCCAGTTGGGAACATTTTCCTTCGAAAGGTTAAATTACACGAATTTCAAGTACTTTTATAATTTAATTCTTTATTTTAGAACTGGAATGTTTGAAAATATTGTTAACAGCGGGAAAAGTTTAACACAAATATTGTAATGTGAAGAATGTATTCTGCAGTCTTTCCACTATCTGTTTTCTGCATATGCCTTGTGAAAACTGGAAAGGGAGGGACCCTGAGTTCTTTTGTGAATTTGGCACAAAATGCATTAATTGTGGGTGCTTCAAAATCCAGCAAATTTTTTTAGAACTACAACATTTGTATTCTATTCTAATGAGAGAAAAGTTAAGTATTTTGTTTTGAAAGTTGTTTCTGCATACCTATATTTGCTTATTTGAGGTCCGCTAATGTGCAAAAGGAATTCTTTTGTTTGTTGCCTGGTTTGTTTTTTGCTTAAGAATTCTGTCTTATAGAAATATCCAGAATAGATGAAAACGTTTTTACCTTTTATAATTTGTACAAAAGAAAAAAACCTATTCTGTTTTAATATACAGATACTGATTATAATCTGAGGAAAAAAAATGGTGATTATGAGAATAGCTTACTGATTGTTCCAACTAGTCAGAACTTATTTTTGTCAGTATCACCACCTATCTGTAATATATATCAACATTCTTCTCAAATATTAGAGAAGCTTTTAAGTTTTTTTAATTTATGCAGTTAATCCCTTGTAAGTTGACCTTTTACCGTCATTTCATGACTGTGGAAGTGGTCGTGAAACAGGGTGAATGTTTCATATCATTGTTTATGTTCTCAGAAGTGGTTATGTTAGGAATGTGGTGACCATGATAGTGCTCATTATATATTAATATACAAACATTAAAATTATTACTTATGAACAAAAATGCAGATAAATTAACTGTACTTTAATTCTAATATCTATATTTTCATGAAATGTAATGCTTCAAGAAATTTCCTTTTAAGAAACAAAAGCCTTTAAAATAGGAAAAGAGAATAGTTGTATCAAAGTTGTAAGTAATTTTAGTTATAGGACATTTGAACCAGCCTTTTCCAAACATTTTAGTATCATGACCAATGTAACAAATTACAGCGCTGTTGTAATTTATTGCAGTGCTCATACTCTTAATGGGTGTAAATGAGAGAGGAGAAAAACAAAAACCTGAAAGAAAATAATGTTAAAATAGTAATAAATAGATATGTGCGCAAATTGCTTATATATTTTTTTTAATATTATTTCGAATTTTGTTTTATTTTATACCAAAAATATTTTGCATAATTTTATTTTTAAATGTATGTGTATAGTGTTTTATTTAGTGAAAAGTAAAGTTTTATTTAGTGAAAGTTTTATTAGTATATAGTGTTTTATTCAGAAGTGGTTATATGTTGTATATGTTTTATTTTTAAATGTATGTGTAGTATTATTTACAATAGTTTAATATTTATAGATAAATTAATAAATGAACAAAAACCTCAAAATACTTTGTAAGCAACCAAGAATTCTCTTGAGATTCACTCTTTGGAAACCATTTAGTTAAGTCTTGGGACAATTTGACTGAACTACATTTATTGCTATATTACACGTTTTGGTTGACAGTTTGACTGAACTACATTTATTGGTATAGTACACATCATTTACTTTGTCCACACATCATTTTGGAGCTGTGACGTTGTGGCTGGGCTGCTGCTGCTTGTGATGATAGCCATAATATTTTTGTCCTTGACATTTTATCCGCTTAACCATGTTGACCAACTTCTTTTGAATTGTAAAAGTTTTCAGTATCTTTACGTGCATGTAAGGGTGTAAAAGTAATTTTGCAATCTTCACACTAGATTTATTTAATATTTAATCAAGATGTTCTCGTTTTAGAAGCTCTTTATCATTTTCTTATAATTATTTCTGTTTCATTAAAAGTAGTGATATTTTCTTCAACATATCTTTTTAACCTTTTACTTATGTAAAATTTTGATTGCTTTTGTAAAATTTAATAACGCTCTTTGATTGCTCCTGTAAAACTTAATAATGATTCTACCTCTTGTATACTACTTTAATGAATTTATTGTTTCTTGTCCTCATAACTAAATAAGTATTTATCAAATTTGAGATTGCCAAAGCTTTTTTTCCAAGATAACTGTTAAAAGTTTCATATGTTGCTTTACCGTAATCTTTTAATTCAGAGACAGCTTATACGAACAGTTTCTTACTTTTTTATTTCATTGCTATCCATCAGGTTGTTTTGCATAGATTGTTTTCTTTGGTTTATGGTACAGAACTACAGTTCTCATGTCATAGTATATTTTACAACTTGTTAAGAATGTTCAAGACCAACCAGTTTGACTTTGTAAATTTCCTAACAATAGCCTTCTCTCCTGTGACTTTATAGGAAACAGAGTTCTGTATCGATGGTCCATCTGTGTTTTTGGATCTTCAATAACTTTGGAATTTTTTCTTTTGCTTTCGTAGTAAAAGACTTTTCTGTTAAAAAATTTATTGAATAATTTTATTGCAATTTTGCATTCATCATTTTGTTGTAAAATTTAGGTAACCTTAAAATAAATTTGTTATATTTTCCAGATTTAATCTGAACTGTGTTGCTTTGGGATCAGTAATTCTATGAGCTTTTATTATTGGAATATCTTTCAGATATTTCTGTATGTAGTAGCTCAGATTTCTTCATTAGGATCAGTACTGCATGTTTTTCTGTTATTCGGTTATCCTCCTATATCCCTTCTTTTTAGATAGGTTAAGTTTCTTGTTTTGAATAGTGTAGTTTGCAAGGCATCCAAATACTTTTATATCTGTAGAAGTTATATGTTTTTACTATGAGACTAATAGTTGTCATAACTTATGTGCCAACTAAATTTGCTGAACACTGTTTATTCATCCTATGTCTGGTTCCTGTAAGACGACAGGCTGTCATTTTCATGTTTTTTCATATGCATAATGGGAATATGAGACAGCAATTACCTGTAAAAAACTCAACCACAAAGACACCCCTTCATTGACAGATAGCTCTTTCATCATGTGCCTTTTTAAATCAGTCATCCATGGCTTCTAACCAGTATCTTATGAGAAGTTTTAATTTGATAAGGTAAAATTCTAATGACTTCAGTCAAGCATCTGCTGTTGTTCATCAGTTCCATTTTATTGAGATGTGTATGTTAACTAATTTTTTATTCCTTTTTGCTCTGGAATATTGACTCACTTCATGTTTCTTGATATTATTTTATGTTATTTGCTTAATTTTTTTACCCTTTTCATTTTCATGTACTTCAGTAAGTCACTTAAGTTATCTGCAAGAATTTTACAAACAGTTTTCTGGAGAAATCATCCACTGTCGTGAAAGCATTTCACCTACTGAATATTCATTAGTTTCCCATATCAGATCAGTATGAATTGACTGTAATCAGTGTGTTAGTTGAGGATTTAATACTTCTTGAAGAAGCTTTGTGGAATGCCTTGTATGTAAGTTTCTCGTAAGTTTAGTTTAGCTATTTCACCATGCAATTTCTATCCTGCATTAATTTTCATTCATAAGTATCATGTATTCCTAAATATCCATATTTATGCCACTTATTTCTGGATGATACTTTAGTTTTAATATCCAATATTATTTCATCATACATTTTTAAGTGGGTAGTTAGAGTGTAATTGTTTTTTTTTTTTGCCTTTGGTATCTGTTAAAAGTGAAGCCTTGCTTCTTTTTATATGCTATTCATTTTTTATCAAGTCCCTGATGAATTCATTAACGGACATGAGATTTCCAGACAATTTTGTATCATGTAAAATGTCTTAGAATACAATTTCATTTCTTATAATAATTTTAGTGCATTCCATGTGTTCTGATGTAAATGGATGAATAGTCTAGTGAATTCATAATCATGTTTTTGGTGGAAGGTAAGGGATAAGACTCAAATATGAAGTGTCTTTCTATATTTTAATATAGCATGTTCAAATACTTCTTTGTTTTCTGCTACTTTAATTATTTGGTATTGATATAGTTAATTATGAAATGTTCCAAAATGTTAGATTTTTATGTCCTTGATTATTTTTCCATTCTTTTAGCTTTTAGGTAATGCCAACTATCTTTAAGTTGTCCTGATATAGAAAATATTTGCTTTTCTTATCAATATTTCTTCCTTTGTTTGACTGGCTTTTTTTATGATATGTATTGTAAGTTTGTAAGATCTGTCTCTACTACTCCACATAAAATAGCTCTAGATCCTACAATGAACCTGGCGAATTCTCGCACAGACGTGAATAAGGAAGAAGAGTGAAAAGTAACTGTTTATTAAATCAGAATTTCACAGAAAGGCACAATCTTCGTGCATTACAAAACACTGTCAACTTATGGTCAGAAACTTAAATGTAGAATACGATTCAACCCAAATCTAAAATAGAATAGTGCTGGATTAGCACGTTAATTTACATCTAACAGGTTGACTGTCAAAAACCTAACAGGCATGATGATAATCTGAAATGGCCAAAAGGCTTACTAGCGTAACAACGAGATAGCAGAGAAACATGCGTTGGCTAGTGAAAACATGCTCTGAATAAACTCAGAGTTTTACCTGTTTAAATATTCACTTCACATAACTTTAAATTTACATCCTGTTGAGAAAATACAAGGGGAAGTTGAGAGGTTCAGGAAAGGTATCAAACTTAAAATAAATTTGTTATGCAAAATAAGGGAAACCCTACAATTGTGGAAATTATTTTTCTCTTATAGTTTACTTATCATTTATGATATTGTACACTTATTTTATCCAAATTGGTGAATTGCATAAGTTGAAATTGCAGCTTAATGGAAATGTCTTAATCTGAGAATTAATAAATTCATCATTGCTTGAAGTCAAATTTCTAGCTTACTGTATTAGTTTCTGTACTCTTAGTAAATATTCTTCCCAGCTCTTATGTTTTCGCATGTACAGTTTCGATGTATCATATCTCATCTTTTTTCAAATCTTAACGTCTACCATGTCCTCTCCTCATATCTTGTATCTCAATCTTTGCATCTAACATATCTACTTTTTCTTGTCTATCTTGTATGTAAAAGTTAAAATCTCTAATGTATTACCCTCTAAACAGGTGATACATCTCTATACATTTAATTTTAGCATCATTTCTTTTCTGTTTCTAAATGTTCTTTATATTTTAAAGTGGGTTTGTATCTACAACATTTATTAAATATTTTCTTTCAAGAGCAGATTTAATTCAGAATTCTTCATGAAATTTTGGTATAAGAAGAGTCTTTTCTATGCCATTTCCAAATAAACTTGCAAATTGATGCATTAAGTAAAGAGGTAGTTTACTTAGTTTTCTGAAATAAAATTCCTCAATGTTACTGGTTGTAATACATTAAGCCTGCTTTTCATTTGATACTTCTATCTTACATAAGTGCTAACAAAAATTAATTAGTGACAGTTATGAATCTTAAATGAAAAGTAGCTATGTTATGCATTGCTTAAGTTTTATATAAATAAAGCCCAGACTATTCTTATCTTTTGTAACAATGGTTGCCATTCTTCCAGAATATAATAGTGTACATAAAACATAAATAAGTAAAATTATTATATCTGCAAAATAATAAAATTATGCCTTATTTATCATAAAGCATAATTAAAAGAAATTTGCACTATTGCATAATAACATATTAAGATTCTGTTTTTAGAAGCTAGTTGTAGAAGGCCATCTAGTGCTACTGAAGGGAAAAGGAAGCAGACTACTGCTATAGTTCTTTTGGGAGTTATTGGTGCTGAATATGGTCATGAAATTGAAACAAGCAAGAAAAAGACGCCCGATGATCAAAAAAGAAGAAGTATAGTTGATGGCTTTGGGCTGTCAAATTACTCACTTGCAAGGCATACTAGTATGTATTGTCTACAATAGTTAAAAATATGTGCAGTGTTTTTCTAAATATTAATAATATTGTATAAAGACGGTGTATAAAAGCTCTATTTTTTAAGGTCAAGCTCTTGCATTTTTATTGTTGGTTCCACCATCTCCATCGTTTCCTGCTCACACAGCGCTCAGAAGAGCTGCGATAGATTTGATTGGAAGAGGGTTTACAGTTTGGCAGCCTTACTTGGATGTATCCAAAATTTTACTAGGATTATTGGAACTATGTTGCGATTCTGATAAACTTGTGCCGAGGTGAGACTTATTTTGTTGTTTAATCCTATGATGCCTGTGTATTAGATATATATACTTGCGAAATATGTTCAGTACTAAAGACTGCTGGAAAGCTGCCTGTCAGTTGTGGAATAATTAAGGTGCTCTTAAATAAAATCTGGAATATATTTCATTTCTTGATAAATTTTCTTTTATGCAGAGACATATATATAGTTTTTGAGAAAAAGTATTTCTGAAGAGGTTTTCGTTTGATGTGCTATTGGCAATAGTCAAGCTGTAACCTAATTTTTTTGCAGTCTGTGACACCCTATGAAAAATGTTTTTGCTGATTACTTAAAGGTGAAGTTTACATTAAGTATCCATTATACAATGTATATCATGCAGATTTTTGGTGCATAGAAGAACAATGGGAAGTAAGTAAATAAATGAACAATGGGAAGTAAATGAGGAATATTGAAATTTTAAAAATGAATTTATAACAGATTAAAAAACTATTGCATATGTAAAAACTCCAGACTTTTCTCTTTATTGTTACATAAATCTTTCAAACATATTTATTGTATTTTATCGGGTGATATACATATGTTTGATTTTGTAACTATTTAGTATAAAATTTGATTGAAATACTCAGAAAACGAATTCTGCCAAAATTTATTAGAAGAAATTTACTAAAAGGCTACTGACTGTTCTATATAGTAATTTTACTCAATGTTCTATATAGTGATTTTACTCGATAAACGTGTTTTTATTGTACTGCTGTAATTCATGTGGAGCTTTCTTTAGGTAATGGAGTTCACAAAATTAGGGATTTATGCAAGTAATTTTTATGCTGCAGTATGAAATAAATCCAAATTTAAATATTTCCCTCCATTCATATGTTTTGTTAACTTGATGGTTATCTAGTATTCACCAACACACTGCAAACAATCAGCTCCTTTTGATAATGCAGTCTGGTTTTTCAAGTCTTCCAAGTTTTGTTGGCAATTGTATTCAAAATGGTTTCAAACAGATTATTCTCTACAGCTTGTCTTTGCTCCCATATGAACACTGAAGAGTAAGAAGACAAGTAGTAACAAGCTGTATCATGTTGCCCCTTCTTTCTTCATGTTGCTAATTTCTACATGCACTGCATTGTTTACATGTGACTTCATATCTCGGGATCGAAGTTAACAATGAAATTTGATATAAGAAAAGGAAAAAAGGTCATTCCCACCCTCTATTTACCCTTTCTTCTGAGAACAAAATAAAAAAGAACATTATGAGAAAAAGAAGAGAGCACGGAAAAAAGATCTCATATTTGTAGAAGAAATTGGTAACATGAGTTTAAAACAAACATCAGTGCATTGTGTTGAAGTGATCTTTTGTAATTTGTGATACTCAACATCAGCCTTTTCAATATATTATGTACAAAGCTTTGTTCTTGGACTTTTGTGGTACTTGGATTAGTACTTCTTATCATGTTTGATGTTTTTATTATCTGCAGGGTAATGTACTTTCATCCTGTGACAGAAAGAATATGTAAGTTAATTAGGGTCATATATTACATGTTTTTGTTCAAAATGTAAAATATTGACTTTTTCTAGGTTATTACAATGAAGCACATATTTAGTTGCACTTGAGCCACAGTTTGGGCATTTATTCTTCATGATTGAAACTTAAAAATAGCAGTATATAATGTAGTAGCTAGCACTGGTTTTTTTTTTTTTTAAAGTAAGGAAAAGTATTAGTTTATCAACTATATTGGTAATTAAAAATTGAGTAAATTACTTATATCTGGAACTTTAATTCTGATGTAATTCGTCATAGTGTTATTTACTTCCAGCATCTGAATGTCAAGCATGTATTTATCTTAACATTTGCTTGCTTAAATATGAAATTGCCCATGTGCTGTTTAAATACTCATTTTAATATAATTTTAATACATTCTGTATTTTTTTAAGTATGTCATATGGTCTTCCTTTGACTCCTGCTGCGGATTCATGTCGGACAGCTCGCCATGCTCTTTCATTGATTGCTCTTGCTCGACCACCAGCATTTATTACCACACTTGTTAAAGAAGTTGCTCGATATAATACTTTGGCTCAAAATGCTCAGGCTCTCAATATTTCCATGAGCATGACGGTTTTAAGTCGATCCAAACCTGAAATTCTTCGTGTTGTTGAGCTTTTGATTGACAAAATGCAGACGGATGTGTCAGATTTATTAGTAGAGGTATGTATGCATTTTTAAATTTTTAAAATTGTGTATTGTGTGTCTGATAATCTAACAATTAAACAGAAATTTGATAATTTAAGAATTACATAGAAATTATATTTTGCGAAAAGATACTTTTTGTATAAAATACTGTAAAAGTGAATGAAAACTTTAGGTATCAAGGCACCTGTTATTTTTATGTATTTTCAAACAAGAGAGTTTTATGGTAGAAAAATAAGTGATTTCCTTAGTGTGTATGTTGCTTATGTACGAAAATCACAGTAAGAAATTTGCTTTATGGTAACAGGTTATGGAGATTGTAATTCATTGTTTGGATCATACTCAGCTGAAAGCTAGAGGGTTGAAAGAAACATTTCCGGCAATATGCAGGTATAAGGAAAATTATATATTATTATATTTTGCACATTATATATTAATTATATATTTTGCACAATGTAAGAAAGTTCTGGCTGTCACACCCATTTCATTTATTTATTTTTTAAAGATTCTACAATGTGACGTACTGTAGTTCTACAAGGCGCATAGCTGTTGGAGCGAAAAGTGGAGCTCTAGCAATTTATGAATTAAGAGCATCTAAATGTCAAGTAAATGTTTTAAATTATGTATTTTCATTTGACAGATTTCATATATGTATTTAAGATCAGAATAATTATTTTAAATTTCATTCTCCTAATAATCTTTTCCAATGTGAATTTTATAGACAATCTCAGCTCATGCTGCAGCTATAAATGCATGTGCATTTTCTCCGGATGGGAAATTCCTGGCTTCATATTCAAATCAAGAAAATAAGCTATGTTTTTGGCAAGTAAGTTTGTTTTGACATTTCCATGTAATTGATGTTTCTTTATGGTGTTTATTCAACAGTTATTTGTAATTCGATTACATTTTTTTACTCCGATTAATGTCACTAAATATTATGCCATTAAATTTCAGTAATATAGAATTATGTGTGTAATAACAAAATTATATTTTATCTTTTGTATTAAATGATTTAATGTTTGTTCAAAGGATTACAAAAGCTTATTTGACCATTCTCATTTAAAACCTTAAACTTAATAATTTCATAAGTATCTTAAATCGAGATAAGTTTTGTATTAAAGCAAGTTAAGGTTCTTATGCAGACTGTCTCTCATGCTTGCCATGAATGTGTCTCTCAAGCTACTCATGTATATGCATGTATTAAAGCAGATTATTTTAATTTGTTTTTATATTGAAAAATCCAGTTTTCTCAGTAGTACGTAAAATACTTCCAAAACAATCGTTATAAAATAATGTAAATTGCAGTACATATGTGTGTTTGTTAATTTCTTTGTAATGAGAATTAAAAAAAATTATTTTTTCCAGTCCTTAATTTTAGATAGGGTTTGGCTGAAAATAGTCTGATTTCAAGGTTCTTCATTTATAATGCATGTCTAGAAAAGAGACATTACATGAAGTATGGTTATATCCATATGTGCTCTTTCCCCCCTCAAGTTGCTTATTGGTTTGAGTATTTGTAATTATTTTCAATTGAAGAAGGCACTAGGACAAATATGAAGTTACCTTGCAGTTAATCCTTTAAATGCCTCTCCGTTTAGTCAAACAATTCAGTATTTTCTGTTTGTAATTTTAAATTTTCATGTGAGAAGTTTTGATACTGAGATATTATTCTAAAAATATTGAAAAAACTTCATATTGCTTTTCTTCTGCATATTTACAAAGAAAGGTGGGGAAAACACTGTGTGACATGCGAATGGAGATTACAGAGACATTTATTTTCTAATAAACTGTTATTTATTTTATTAATTTGCTCTAACAGTTAATATGGATGTTTCACAGTTTAAGGAAGAAAAAAAATTGGGTTGAAATGGAGTAGATATCTGATTGTGTGTCTTGTCAAATTATCTCAGCTCCAGATGATTGTACAGATGATGTAGAGTTTATTTCAAATCAGAAGTGTGAAAGGCCACTCATAAAATTATATTCTGTCATTTTGCACTCCTTTAAAATGCACAAAATTTGTAAAAAGATAAAGGCTTAAATTATTATCTTTTAATTATCAAAGAGAAATTTTATAATTGTTTGAAAGAAGAAGTCATTTACATGCAGCCATATCGTAAATGTTTAAGACAAAGAACAAATTTATTCATAGCCGCTTCTAAACATTTAACTGGTATCACGTATTGATGAGACTGGATGATTACTGTAATAATAGTTTTCATTGCTCTTAATTTTGTATTTGAACTTTTCGATATGATCTCATTGTGATTTGAAACATGCTGTCTAGGATCATCTGCATCTGTGTTCATGCGCTAATTAATTCCATTTTCAGCATTATTCATGTTTCACTCTAAATTGGAATGAAACTGCAGAGTATGAGAGGTGCTTTCTGTGCAATAACACACACTTTTCCCTCCTCTAAAAAAATAGAGCTACTTTTTAAACTGTTCCGATATACTGTTTGTCCTCGACACTGGGATGCTAAAAAAATCAGGTATTTAGGTTAACAGGAATTTCAATAATAGGCATTTTACTGGTTTTGTAACTGTATCATGCTTGGCATTTTCTTACTAGTGATAAGTGTTTCTATGCAATCTTATTTTCAAGGATTAAGTTAATATCCAAGCGAAATTTTTAAAATCAGTGCAAATGTATGGAATTGGACATGTTGATTTTAATTTTTGAAAATATTTGGCATTTGAACAACAGAAGTTAAAGATCTATTCCAAGAGAGTGGGAAGGGTTATGAAAAGATAAAAACATTTCTGAAATTTGGGAAAATTTGTGTTGATATGTGAACTAAACAATTTTAGTTCTCTTATTTAAAATGGATGAGACTTAAAAACATCTGATGTGCAGAACTAAATTATTCATCACATGAATGTTATTTATGCCAGCAAGCATTATAATCAGTTCTGCAAAAAAAAACCAACTATGTACGAGAATGAACAGACTAAGTCAACATCCTTTCATAAAAACAGGCTGTGCACTTCAAATCTTGAAAAAGTGCTGAGTATCACTCTTAGTGTCTGAAAATTACAGTTCTTTGCTGTTTCTACCTTCAGTACCAATACGGAAAAACCATTTTCTTCAATTCAAATACTGTTCTGTATGAAAATAAATTGCCTTGCTATGTGATGTCTTAGAGGATTATTTATAATGTAGTGTAACTGTCATCATTTCACTGGTTATAGCATTTTATTCACATCTCCTAAAACATCCTGACATTAAAGCAAATCAGTGTAACAGAGA
Source organism: Stegodyphus mimosarum (assembly GCA_000611955.2). Lineage (NCBI taxonomy): Eukaryota > Metazoa > Arthropoda > Arachnida > Araneae > Eresidae > Stegodyphus > Stegodyphus mimosarum. The sequence goes on along the minus strand of KK121640.1, from coordinate 1,067,888 downwards.
CACATCTTAGGTTCTTTAAATGCAGTTACACTCAGCTGAAAAATGAGTGATTAAAATTTAATAAAATAGTGCAGTTCTTATTTTTATTTATTTCTATGTGCATAGTTAGATTATGGTACTTTAGGGAATATCTATCAAATTTAGTCATCTGTTTGAATTGTTTGATGTCAGATGAGTTTAACTCATGAAATTTTGCATCTGTAAAATGTGTTGGGGTTGATAGTTACTACATTCGCATTTCAAGACACTGTGTTCACATTTTGCAATTTAACTCTTGAAGATCCAAAGAGTCTTTGAATTATATAGGAAGCATTTTATATGTATATTTTATTGTTGTATTAAAATTACGTTGTCTATATCTCATTGTGTTATATTTTAAATGCAGTTGGTGTTTAATTAATGTTTAAAGTATTGTAATATTTTCAGACTGCAACTGGCTTATTTGGACTAGGCAATGCGCAAACACGCTGTATCCGAACTTACAATACACCACTTTTAAATGAAGCTGTGAAAAACAACCCATTGAGAATGGCTCGACTACAGTGGGCAGCAAATAAAGTTGTTAGTCTAATTACTGATGATAATTTAGAATATCGCTTTAGTGTAACATGAAATGGTGTTGTGTACACACACCATTAAAGATGAATTCATTTCTTCCAAAATATAATCAGATTTCTGTGCATATTGTGTGAATATTATTTTGTTATCAACTGGTGCTGTCAATAAGAAGTATGTTCGTATTAGCATATTGACAACTTATTCTGAACATCATCCATGTTTCTGGAAAGCTGGTTTATGAAATGGTGGAGAAATCTCCCATAAAGACATTTGTTGAATATATACTTGATCTGTTCATAATTATATTAATGTAGACATATATTTGTAAAAAAAAAATATAATCAATTAATTTAAAAACAGGATGAATTTGCTGTTCCAGTTACTAACATTAATCAGTTTGTGTTCTGATAGAAAGTGAAGCAGCTGTCATATTGAAAGAAGTTAATGTATTACCTGGTTGTTGAAGTGGGGAAAATGTGAATAATATATTGAAGTTTATATTTATTCATGAATCTCATTAAATACTTTAGTTCATGTGTATATATAAAAGTCATTTTTACTCATTTGGTATACAGTTCAGTGTTTAAAGCATTTTTTATAATCGCTGCAAGAACCTTAGAAAACCATGAACTTCAGATTATTTTGAGGTTTCTCATGTTTAGTTTACTCCTTTTATGAACAAATGAAAGTTCTGTCTCTTAATTTCCTTTTATGGACTATCTTATGTACTTTGATGATGAATATGTATAGGTAATTGCTCTGTATCAGTATTTATTCATATATTGTTTGATATGAAAAATAATTTTTTAGCCTGCAAAAAATGACACAATTTGTGTCATCTATTAAAAATTTAAGCATGTTTTTCTGCTTTTCACGTATATCTTTCTTTAATTTTTCTGTTCCCTCTTTTTTGTTTTGCTTTTTTTCTTTTCTTTCTTTTTAATAATAAATAAATAGAAAGAATGGTAGTTAAGTTGCTTCTTTTCTTTAAGAAAACTTGCATTAGCTTATATTCGTTATATCTTTTCAGTTGTTAATTTTATCTTCAGTTAAAGAAATTATTTTATTGTTGTGTAATGTATTCAAATGTTTATAGTGTTTTAGAATTGCTGAGATTTTTAATGAGAATTTAATCATGTAATACGTATTTGAGTTTTTTTTAAATACATGGCTCAAAATTTAAACTTATGTTAATCTGATTGTAAACAAATACTGACTGATTACAAGCATCATTAAATTATTACATGGAAAACTTACGAACAAATAAAGATTTCCTTTGCAGCTATTAAATTTTAACATAAAAATTCCTAAATACTGATTCCTAAACATTTTACTGGACAAAGAATGACCGATTTTGTTCTTTGGATGTTGTCAACTTATTTAACAAAACTAGTTACGTTATTTTGAAGAAAACCTTAAAATTTTGATGAAATCCAAAATTTTATGCCTCTGTGGTCAGTTAGGCTGGAACCTTTCCTCATACTGTGAGTGCTTGGCCACTTAATGGGATATGAACTCCTTTAGCTGGAAAACTTTGCATTCATTTCCTCATGAGAAGAGATTCATTTCCTCATTCCATTCCTCCTTAGAAGTCTTCGTATTCATTTCCTCAGTTTTCTTTAAATGTATAAACATTTGAGATGAGAAAACGCGAAATGTTTGTCAGACTTTGATCCATGTGCTATTAAAACTCCGTAAGACACGAAGAAATTTTGATTCTGGGAATTCTGATTCATTTGTCATGAATTTGGGGTTAAACTGTTAAATTCGGAAATTATTTTTTGAAATATTAAGCTAGTTATAATGTGTGTGGAAGGAAGTTTCTAGCTTGTAAATGTAGTAGAAAAGCCAAATTTCACGATTTCTTTCTTATTTTTAGTATTTCTGAAGCACCGTTACAAATAGACAATTGAAACTACATAACAAGATTTGGTCATTGTTCAGAGTTGTACTCAACTGGTTAAATTTTTGTGGTTAGTGGATATGGTGTGGTAGCCTGTTTACTGATCTTAGCTATTGTTTAATTTCAATAGTTTTTTTTAACTTAAAAATACTCAATATTTTTGTTGAGAGTGAAATTATTCACTTATGAAGAACTTCTGTGTTTCTTGCTCGATTGATTCTACTGTGTTGCAGTGATATTTTATTCTTTTGAATTACATTTTATTTAATCTGTCTGATTAATGATTTTATTTAATCTCTTAACAAGTGGATTTAGAAAATAATTATAAAGATTTAAAGATATTTCACCAAGTATATTCTGTGTGCTGTACATACATTTGTAAATTCGCCATTTCTAGAACTGAAACAGAACTCCACTTGCATGTAAATCTTTATATATCTGTTAAAAAGTGTATCCATCAATAACATTTCTTGTTAAAGTCAACTTATCTGCCTGTCTAGTACACTGTAATAGAACCATATATTTCTGCTTGAAGTCCCTTTTTTTTTTCCAAGATCCAGTTTGCTATGTTATCTAAATATAATGATAAATTTTGTTCTTGAGTTGTTCGTTTTTAGCACATTTAAGACTTTATCATCATTATAACATTTCTTGTGCAAAAGCTTTGTAATTGCTTATTTAAAAGCTTAAAATTTAAGTGCCTCTCAGTCAGCTAATATGTAACCTGTTTTTCCAAATCATAAATGTGCATACATTAGCATATGGTGTATTGTTCATTAAAAGTGGCAGAAGAAATTCACTTTGATTTCCTTATGACTTGCTTGATTATTTTGTGTCTATATTTGGTACACTTGGGAAAAATTATTTACGTCTTTATTTTTAATATATAGAGAGAGGGTGTATGAATTATGTAATAAGCTTTGCTTGTATCTTAATTTGATGTTAAGTAATTGATGATGTAGCCCAAACTTCTAAGGATGAAAGTAAGATTGATTTGTAAATGAATTTATTCAAAATAATGTGTTACATGTTCAAGATATTGCAGTCATTCATTGATTATATTGGATTGAATTGTAATTGTTATGAAAGCACTCAAGATGCAAGAATAGAATTGTTTCCGATTATGTATTTTGATTTTCATCTATGAATTTTCTTATTATTCTTTGAAACTTATGTTTATCTTATATTGATCATTAGATATTTAAGGTTTCATATGCTCATATTATATGTATTGATATTATTATCTTTTCCAATCTGTACTGACATCAAAAGCCATGCTAATTTTTAGTTCAATTGCAGATGGACATATTTAATTTTTAATGTAATTTTATAATAATTTTTAATCTGTGTTTATAAATATATTGAACCATTTGTGATAAGTTGATTATATATAATGATTGCCTGTGATTATGATAGTGTATAACACTAAAATGTTGTTGTAAAATAACAGTATTATTTTGTAATTTTGTTCTTGTTAATATTGTAAATAAGATTATGACCAAACAGTTCACTCTTAATATAAGTTTATATATCTGTAAAAAATTTCTTAAATAGGATTCTGTAAAGTGACTTTATAAGTTGTTTTTAATTGACAAATATGAATTTGACTATATCATGCAAATGTAGCAAATTCTGTTGTAATTTATTTTTCTCATTCAGAATATTGGAAGCGTGAATGTATACCACAAATATTTATTAATTTCATGTGTATATAATTTGATATTACCCTCTTTTATCATAACCAAAGGAGTTTATTTTAATTTAATATTTGAAAAGATTATTTCTAAACACAAATTATTTATTTATGAATTTAATATGACTGTCAAAAATAAAATGGTGATTTATATATATTATGTATATATAATTAAAAAATCTTTATTTATTTACATTCTTTTATGTAAATTTTTCTCTTTCATTCCAACTATTAATTTTATGTATTTTTTTCATTTTAATGTGCAATACTGTTCGCTTAGATTTACTTTATAATAAAGAATTGCAAATGTAGTTTTTAAATATATGTATGTAATTATTTTCGATTAAAACTTTAAAAATCAGTTTTAAAGCATATGCATGATAATTTGATGTACATGTACTATTATATACCATAAAATTTCATCTAATTATGCTTTTTTTATGTGAACTTTTCTATAGCATTTTAATTGCTACTGTAAATTTTATATATTTTTTCTTTAATAAGTGCCACTGCTAGAAAACTGTAAAATGTGACATATCAATATATTTGCAAATAAACTAAAACTTTTAAGCCTGATTTTAAAATATATACCCCATTCCTTTTCATTTGAGACCTCTAATAGTATTTTGCTTTTGCAATATGTGAATTTTTTATTTTTAAAATTGAATTCTGGCTTTAAAATATTATTTTTTAAAATTCATAGTTATTTTTACAGTAAGTATTGATTTCATACTCATTTCAAACTATATTTCTGTAATTTAAAATTCAGTTGCTGTGTACCTACATTTGTGAAATAGTTTAATCCCTTCATAAGCAATTCAAATATAAATTAATTTATATTTTTAAGTAAATATGTTAGTGATTAAAAAAAATCAGTTTGTTAACGCATATTTGAACGTTTTAATTTTATCATATATATTTCATGCGTAATGTATGCAAATTTTATGTTAACCAAGGAATGATTTTTATTTGGGTATAGTTTTAATCACATAAAGTCAGGTTTGATTGTAGAATTAATCAAGATATCTTTTTAAATTTTGTATAAGTATTGATAATCAAATGTAACTGCTTTGAATCACTAGTTACAATTGAATTTAAATCATGTTGTTTTTAATTGCATTGTGTTAGAGTGATAATTTCATTCATAAATTATGTTTAATTCTGTATAATTTTGTATATCCAAGCAAGTTTTTAAGAAAGAAAAGTAGAGGTACTGGATAATGTTTTATATTCTGATGCTTTGTAGAGGAAAGGATTCTCTGAATATTCATATTTTAACTAGCTCATTTCTGGAAAAGTTATTCGGGAAAATTTAGTTATCTCTTTATTATAAGTTATTCTTTTCATTGCTTTGTTAATCCTACCTCCAAAAACCATATTGTAGATATGACATGAAATATAATTTTTTGCAATGTTTTTGCCAATGTACCTGCTTTAAAGTCTAAATAAATAGAAATGTTCCTTCACTTTAATAGTTCTTACAGCTTTGTTTTATGCAATAAAAATATTTTCCTTATTTCCATTTAGAGGTTTAATTTTAATCATTTAGTTATACATTTTTTAAGAACTGCAAAAATGTTTTAAATTTTTTTTTTCTAAAAGCACTTATTTTTGAAGTTTTTACTGACACATTACTTGTTAAAATTCAGATTCTTGTTCTAGTTTTAATTTAATATACCTGCTTTTGTTAATTATTTAGTCTATTAAGTACCAACTCTAACAAATTTACATATTTTTTGTTTTGTTTGTAATGTAATGTGTTTTAGGAAGGATACTTAGTTTCATTAAACAGAAGTAAAAATATCATGGCTATGCCATCAGCCTATAGTAAAGTTATACAAATTAACTAGAGCTGAGCCATTTGGTATAATCTGTAGTTTACTGTAAGAATTTGTTTATATTGTCCATCTGCACAGAAAGAGGTAGAAAGGTGTACCATGTGCATAAGCAGTTTAAAGCCAACAGTTTGAAAAGTGCTTTCCTTCTTTTGATGCCATAGGTATACCTGAAGAAAACATCTAAAGAAGTTACCCTCCTTTCAAAAGGATGAAACTTCTAGATTCTACATTTTGATGCCAAATTGTAGCTTAGATGTACGAAAGAAAAAATTTTTAATGCCATAATTTCACACGTCAAATTTTACTCACAAAAAATTCTGTTTTAAGATTTTATATTCGAACATCCATAGAGATTATATAATGAATTTTTCTTGCAAAACGATTGTTTAATATTTAAGGAAGCTAGATTACTTTCTTGCTGTTTTTCAGTATTGAAGTAACATTTATGCAAATCAACAGGCGAAATTAAATATCCCAAATAAGGCTGTGCTGAAGTTTGTTTTTCAGTGTGTTCATGAAATTTCATTATATGTAGTTTTTTTTTATTATTTAAATTTTAATTTATTTTGACAAAACTTTCCTTTCCGTACACAATTTTCTGTTTCATGTGTTTATATTATTCTTGTGACCTCTTTATGCTTTTTTAATTTTTTTGGTATTTTTATGCTACTTAATTTTTTAGCACTTGAAATGTATAGTATTATTTTAATGGCTCATAAGCTTGCGAGGATGTGTAAATAAATACCATAGTATACAGTATGCTAAATTCTTAACAAATTTTAGTAAAGAAAAAAAACAAATATAAAAGATAAAGCTTTCAACATTAGCAGTATTTGTATTTCCTATTATACCGTGATTCAGTTTAATTTTTTTGAGGGGGTGGAAGGCAGAAGTGTAAATTTTTGGGATCTTTCTGTTATAAAACAAACCCCAACAGTTTCTACAGAAAGATATATGCCAGCCTCTTGGTCATCATTAAATTAAATTGTTCTTATCTTTTCTGAGACTGCTCTTGTTTTAAAGTAAATCTTTGTCAGTAAAAAGTGTTTATGTTGTGTTTACTCTATTTCATGTTTTTCTTATTGAAATAATTAACATAAGAGATATGTTTCTTAAATTAAAAAAAAACATATACCTGCTCAAAATAGTGTGTTTTCTAGCTGGAAGTGTGAAGTTGGCTCCTGTACCTTACTGAAGAAAATTAGTTGGTGCATATTGACCTATAACTGAAAAAACTCTAAAATAACTTATAACATGGACTTAATCTAACAAATATGTGATAACTTCAGTACTCTGCCATTAAAGAGAAATATTTAGGTAAATTGTAGTTTTGCTGTATAAGAAGATAAGGTAAGAGAAAATTACAAAATGAAGATTACCAATGAATAAAATTTCAAGTCTTAGCATTTTAGCAAAAATTTGTAAAAGTATGTGTTTGAAATTTATTATAACATGTAATAAAAGTAACATTAAGTATTAGGAGTAGGTACAGAGAAAAGGAAGAGTCATTTGAAATTCATTTAATGGACAAAAACATGAACGTATGTTTCATGAAAATGAATATTTTGAAATAAGACAGAAGAACTGTTAAACACATCCGTGCAGATATGCATCCCCCAAAAATGCACAATAGCAAGTAAAGATAAAAGTAACATAACTAGAAGATAGACTAGTAAGTAAGAGTAAAAATAGCTAGCAAAGAAAGTAAAAGGTACCAGTGAACACGAAACACTTAAGTTAAAATACAGTTTTAGATGTTTGATAAATTGTAGTGAGTTAATTTTTTTTCTATAACAACTGGAAATTATACATATGTGATGTTAAAATATTAATAGAAAAGAAAATTAAAAAATTGCCTTCTAAATATTTGGCTTTAGAAGCATCTTTTGTTAATGACAGTAGTAATGTAAATGTTTATAGTATTAAAAATGAGGTTGTTATAAAGCATATGAATCAGGTGCATTATATATTGCATCAGTTGGACATATAATGTAATTTGACAAGTAACATCTTTGTAAATAATGTTGAAGGTTGAACTATATTATAAAGTATGATATTGTTAGGTGACTTGCAAATGATTAGTACTGAATTATATAATAGTGTTAGAAATAATTTTAGTTACTGAAAGTAATGGTTGAAATGTTTATAAAAATTATCAATCAGATATATTTATTTCGTATGAATTAGATGTATTATAGATTGCTAGGGATATTACTAAAATTAATGAAAAGTACATGTTCGGTGCTGTTTAATTAGTTGAGCTAGTAGTAACTTCCAGTTTTCTAGGCTGCCCTGATGATAAATATAAATGACTGTTTGTAATGATCATGTTCTTGTTGAGAATTCAGACCCTTAGAAAAGAAAGTGCAAGGCAAATTATTGTATCTCTTTTGACTCCGGGGTGGTGGTGGAAGGCTGTGCAGTATGATGATAAAATGTCCCATAAAACTCATGCAGCTGGTAGACACCCCTAGTTTTATATTCTGTTTGGTAGTTTAGTTACGCATTTGCTTTTGCTGACATTTTTAAGACTGCAGATTGAGTGAATGAAATATTTAAATACAGTATGTGCAGAGTTGAAAAAAACTGTGTAGAAGTAGATGAAAGTGCTTTTTAAAGTCTGCCTAATGTGCAAAGTTCAGTTTAAAAATGGTGCCTGAAGCTGGTAAGCATTGCTGTGTGAAGAGAGACTAATTTTTATATGATGAGACAATGCCAAGTGGGTCAGAATACTTTAAACTCGGTTTTCAGTGGGAAATGAAGTTCAATAAACATATTTGTGATTACTGTGCTCTTGTCTGCAACAGCAAAAGTTAACTGGTTGTTCAAATATGCATATTTAAAAGGACAAAGACTGAAAAATATACCATTTTAAATCCGAATTCAGTCTATATGGTTCAATATAGGAAACTCAGAAGCCAGATATCTGAAAAAAGGTGGTAATTGGCTATAGGCTTCAGTTTTTAAAGGCTGTGAATCTTTAAAAGCTGAACACTAGGAATGCAGCCAGTTTCTCCCAGGAAGTCTTCCATGAAGGCATCTCTCCTCTTGGGCATATAGCCCTTGTGGCCTTGCCTTATTCAAATAGCCTAAGTTTTGTCTTCTTAGCCACTTTCATGCTACCGGCTCATCATCTGTTGCAAAACCGTGTCTTCATTTCTTCCAGCTGTGTAAGTGAAGTGATGTCATTGAACTTGAAAGTTGGGAAGAGCCTAAACTTGTCTGTCTATAGCTTTGCCATGTACTAAGAAACTGATACCCTTCTATGTTATTGTTTATGGTATGTGTTACTGAACAATCAGGATATTATTTTCTGTACTCGCAGGTTATTCCCTCTTTTTTTAGTGTTTCCAGATTTAATCTTTCAAGATTTATCATCATAGCAAGCGTGTGAGTTATGCATTTAATGCTGCCTCCCCCACCTAGTATGTATTCCATTCTCAAATAAATTTTAAAAAATTGTAAATTAGGGAACTTTATATTAACTAGTGCTATTCAAAATAATGGAAAAGTATTCAAAAAGTTACTGTAAATACTTTTCTATAGCTAGTAAAAAAGGATTAACTATGTAATTGCAACATTAAGCAATATCATATTGACCGTTTTAAAATGAGCTGTATCTTGTAGATATTTTCAAATAATGGGGGAGGGAAGCCCTGTTGATATCTTTCTTTTATGTAAATTGTGTTGACCGAGCGGTTAACTGGAAATAGGCTTCATGTTGTGTGTTTCATGAGGCCGGTTTAGAAGCACATCAACATCAGCAGCTATGGAAGACTCCAGACTTCAAAGAAGCCCTCTGTCACATAAGAGGCTGTGTTACTTAAAAAATTATTGCAAAGCACCCTAGTATTGTGTGCCTCTACCATGTATAAATATTTGTAAAAACAGGTTGAATTTTTCACTGAAATATATCTTTGCTTGCTTCGAATTTCTGAAATGTTGCATGTCCTGAAATTCCATTTCTACTATGAATATCACAACCTGGTAAAATCTCAAAAATATAGTCTCATAATAATATTTTTGGTTTAATAGGCTATCTTGCTGTAAGATTATAATGAAAGACAGAGCTCTCTTTTGTGCTAAAATTTCTCATAAATATAACACGGAAGGAGAAATATTTTTTAGGTGTGAATGGAGTGTGAACACAGAACAAATGAAACAGCAGAAGCAATTTCAACTGTTTTGATGTCTAACGAAAAGTTTCAGATACCTTTTTTTCTTTCCAAGAAGCAGAAGAAAAGTCATTGCAGTTGAACGAATTAATTTCTCTCAGTGCATAATCAATTCAAAAGATACTGCATATGGCTGTATTACAAACTGATTCCATTTGTGACTTTCTGCAAGAAGTGGATAGAGGTTGGCAAGTTTGATAAGTGGAAGAAGTGGATAGAGATTGGTTTCGAAGTTATTGTCTTACCATAAACTGTCTCGCAACTATATTGGTCATATGTGTAAATAGAGCTTTCTTTAAGAATCCAGACTTCAAAATTAATTGACCTAGTAACAGAAGATTACATTTTAAAGGTAGAAAAAAGATAAAGGCTAGTTTTAGATTGTATGTTATGTCTGGCTGAAAGGAATCTTCCTTTAAGAAGAGCATCAAGAAAAGTTGAGAATTCCAACAAATGAGAAATTTTGGAGACAATCTTAATTAATGACCTGATAAAACGCTGACGTGAACAAATAGCAAAATCTGAATGACTGATTACGTACCTTAACAAGGACATTCAAAGTGAAATTTCCATGATTTTTAATGGAAATTTCTCTGTTGTGAAGAAGGTGTAATCAGAATGTTTAAAAATAATCACAATCACGTGCTCTTGAGTAAATATAATTTGCATATCAGACAGGAGTATTAAGGTGTGCTTATTGTGATTTAAAATCCATAGCAACTAATGTGTTTTTAGAGCTGTTGTCACTGAAAAATGATTTCCTTTTTTAAATTTATGAAATCGTACATATCGGTGGAAAAGTCCCAGTAAATTATTTTATATTCATATCACATCTTGGAATACCTCTTACATATTGTTGTGGCTAGTCTTATCATAATAAAAGACTATGAAGCGGAAATGCAACATGTAAGATAGAAATTGTTACGTACCTCCTGCTCATAATATGATTGTTCGTCGCGCAGTAAAAATTTCAGCAATTGCACTAAATTTTTTTGCTGTGATGCAAAGATTAAATATGTTATTTTCTGTTATGTGAAACGCTGGCATATTTTATGTTGTGCAATAAAAATTTCAGCAATTACGCTAAATTTCTTTGGTGTAATGCAATGATTATTTATATTATTTTCTGTTAAGTGAAACCCTGGCAAATTTTGATAAGTCATGAATATTTGAAACTGAAACCTTTCTGGAAAACCAGATAGGTTGAAAATTTTGGAAACTTTATTATTAGGTAAAAGTTTAAGGACATGTTGCATACCTTATCTTTTCCATTATTTGATAAGTCAATGCTAAACAATTTCCTACAGAAAGCTGTATCCACCATTGTTGCCTGTTGGCTATCATTGAATATTTTTATTACATCTTGCAAGACTCTTCTTGTTTTTTAAGTGTGTCATTCTGTTTCGTTCTTTGTTGAGTCTTAAGGTCACAGCGGCATAGCAGGAAATGGAGCAGCAGACTTTCTTGCTAAAGATTCGGTTGCTAACTCAAAAAGTATCAAAATCCCATGGCCTCCCATGAAGTCTTCCTTTAATGAAAATTTAAAGAATATGGAAATAAAATATGGTAAAAAAGAGTGGGACCACTCTCGACAAGGTAGACGTGTTCCTGAAATAATCCCCAAAATAAACAAGTTAACAAATTTCAATAATCCGTATATCAGCTACTATCCAACAGGGCACAGCCCCGTCCTCATGTATTTTTATGTCAGAAAAATTTCCAACAGAGATGTATATTTATGTGGAAAGGGGTGACCCTAATCATTACATATTCAATTGCAATATGACAAAGGATCACATTTAACATATAAAAAATATATCATAAAAGCAAAGTATCCACAACACAAAATATGCAAAGTAATTCAGTACCTTCAGATCACAACATATGTATGCCACGTCACTTAAGAAGACAGCAATGTAAGAAAGCAAATATTTCAGACTAACATATGTGTGACTAAATTATACATAAATGATTAATATGTACACAGAATTCAATTTTCATTAAAACGACAGGTACGGCTGGACTCCAGCACTTGGATAGGGTGTCCATGAGCTCCTGTTGAATGATGGGGTGGCGCTTGGGAATCTTGGGACTCGCTGATGGGTGTCGTTTCTAACATAAGCTAGACTCAGAGATACTTGAATCACCAATAGTACTATAGAGGTGCTGGCGTAGTTTCATGTCGTGCAATGTTATTTCGTTCTTTATTTATCGAAATCACTTATCTGCGAGATGTATTTATTATGTTTAAAGACATTTTACTATAGTCAAAATGAGCTGATGGCGAGAATATGTTTCTTGTTAGAAGTATCAAATCGGCACTTCTATTTTTCGTAAGAAAATTGTTGCTCTATAATGTGAAGACCTAAAATTTTTTAAAGGGACCCTGTCTGTTTTATTGAGATGTATATTTGCTAAGGGTGAATACAATATTAAGTTTTTTTTTTATGCTTTGCAATTCGCTTCATTACTCTCTTTCAAATCAATAAAGCGGTGCAAGAGGAAGGCATGCATTAAAGTACTTCAGTAAAACTTATAAATGCTATGGGAGATGTAATTGAAAAGTTCCAGTTCAGCAGTTTTAAAAAGTTCATAGGAAAGAATAGTAGAATTCATTTTTTAGTGGGTATTATTAAATTCAAAGATATCAGGTATCATGTAAAACTGTGAAAAGGCAATCCTCGTATGAAAAGCATCTTCATTGTTATACGTACTTGACAGATTAGAACAGTTAAGTAATTTTTGTGACTTGTACAGTATTATTTGAGACATTAACAGTTTAACAGTAAAGAGACCTCCCATGGTCGAAAGGATAAGAGAACCAAACACCTGTAGTTCGATTACGGATGAGCTAGCTGAATACTTGGGATTTTCGCGCTTTTTCCATACATGACATGGATATGAGCCAGTGTTCTATCAGGAAGATAGCCTTATTGTGCGCTTGCCGTAATCAGTTTAATCCAATCCAATATTAAGTCGGGCATTTTATCAAATGCGTAAAGAAAATTATTTATTGTTTTAGTAACCTTGTGATTAAGCCTTTCTTTTCTAGATTAGAAAATTATGATTTAGAATTCAGTAAATTTAAAAATATTGCTATAAGTAAATAGCTGTTAGACACTCAGCCACGCTGGAGAATTGCATATCCTCCACATGTAATTTTTGACTCCCCCCAAAAGAATCTTGTTGCACGGGTACTCTCGGGAGGGTTTCAGAATTCTTTTAAACCGGCTGTGGAGGAAAAGAAAGGAAAGGTTCTTCTTTGCTTATATTTTACTTAAAATCATTCTGAAGATGATACGATTTCTTCTGTGGATGATGAAGTTCATTGTGACTAAATGTCATTGTTACTGATAGTCTGCAACATAATGTAGTTGCTTGCTTTACATCCAGGCTTTTTTCGAGGACATGGGTAGTTGCTAACACACCGAGCAAATTCTCGATCGCACTCACATAGCTGAGTTGCACACTTTTGTGACACACCTGGCATAGATGCAACACCTGAAATAATAAATTTGACATTCAGTTAATATGCAACTAAAGAACAGATAAAAAATTCTAAAAGTAATCCACTTTACTTTTTCTGAGATACAGGTTCTGCGGACCTAAGAACGAAGGAGCTTAAAAAAGCTTTTCAAATTATTCTGGAAATTCAACATTAAAATGAGGGGAGGGGGAACTGAAAAAGGCCGAAGCTGAAAATTACCTCAGAGTCCAAAAAGTAATCTAGAACAGAATAATAGGTCCCCCCCAAATACCTGTATAAATACAAACATTGTTACGGACAGAAATCAATGGTTGTCTTTCTGTCCCTACTAGTTTTAGATGGTTTATCCAGTTTGTCGAATTTTAGTAGGAATTGCAATTTTTTTATGTAACCTACGTAAGAATAAATATATACAAACGCGGATGATTACGTAACTGAGTTTTTAGTCGGCATTAAACGTGCTTCAGAAGCTCAAACCGACATTTTTCATTTTGTTGCACATCTCACGATAAGCTTTAGTAATTTCCCTTAACTATCCGCAAACTTCAAAATCTAACTGAAATAAAATTTACGAAATCTCAATTATCACATTTGAATATTTCACAAAATTAAAAAATTTTTTCATTTTCCTATTCGTGGCTTCCACGGAAGAGTGAATGAAGCCGGAGCAGTGAAAGCAGTTGGCTATTGTTGCAAGTCTGTCAATGACTAGGCTGCATCAGAGTCATTGATATTGTTACATTAATCATTTCATTTTTGGCACTGAAACTTTAATTATAATCTGTAAAACAATAAACTTACACCAACAGTCTTACGTCAACAAGAATTTGGATTTTGAATGAAATCTAGATCCATCAGTTGCAGTGCAACAGTTGTATTAGTTGGTAATTCAACGCAAACAGCGTTCAATTCGGGGAGTGTAGTGCGACTGTCAAGCGTTACTCAATAGTAGTAGAATTTTATTGCTTCGGAAAACACAAAGTATTTATTCAGATTTTTTCCAGTTCATACAGATTTCATGTGCATCCACGCCTTAGTATTTGATGCATTATCGATAAGGTAAACTTTTAAAGCATCGTGATTAACTAGTAATTTAAATTTCTGACTTGCATCCATTCTGGCAGCTGCCATTATAATTGTTCTTTCTTTGCTGCCTTTATTACTTGTGTTTATTTCACCTACGAAAATAAAGCCCTATTTAGAGGAAGTTTATAAAGCAAATCTCTTTCATTTGCCTTAAATACAGCATTAGTTGAATAATCGGAGATACATTTCTTTAGCTTTTCAATAAATTCAGTGTAAGGATTGCTGCCTACATTGACACTTACTCTGCACACAGTGTTTTGCACAATATTGGGCCTAATGTTGAAGCATAAAAAACCATCCTTCTTTGTATCTGAAGTTTTTCGTATCCATAAGCCCTGCTAGTTCCTTTGCTTTAGCTCCCAATGTGAACAGTCACTTATCAGCAGGTTTCTTGCTCATGCATTTTTGTATATATACATTATCTACTAATAAATATTTGGGCACCCATGCAAATGCCGATATTTGCAGTTTTGATATACGTCACGCTCTCCATCATTAAATATCGCGTATGAAACAACATTTGCATTAGTGGCATTCAAGATACCACGAAGTGCAGAGTTATCTGATTTCGAGAAATGTGTAATCGTCGGGTATCACAAAAAATGGCCGATCAATATAGCTAGTGGGCTGTATTACCCAAATTCGACAGTGGCCAATGTGATTCAGAAGGGAAAGGTGAGCGGTGATTATCGGAACGTGCTTCGAGTCGGCATATCCTCGAAACGGGGGGTTAGGGACCGACGGATGCTATCCAGAGAAGTTCGGAAGAACCGCACCCAACCGATGGCCCACATACTCCAAGAGTTTCAACAGGCGACCGAGAATGTTGTTTCGATGAATAAAATCCGTAAGAAAGAACAACTGCTTGGTTTTCATGTTCGTGCTGCTGCCCATAACCCTTTGATCAAAAAGTCCAACTGCGCTGCTCGGTTAATGTGATGCAAAGCACTCTGACAGTGGACCACTGATCAGTGGAAACAAGTTCTCTGGAGCAATGAATCAAGATTCATCCTCTACCGTTCCGATGCAGGTTCAGGGCCTGGTGTCTGCCTGGAGAACGCCTCCTACCAGAATGCATTGTGCCCACAGTAAAGTTCAGTGGAGTTGGAATTATGATCTGGGGGTATTTCGCCTAGTATGGACTGAAACTCTTGGTCCAAATTCATGGTTAAACTGAACACCGACGCCTACTGCAATAATTTGGATGACAGTGTGCTTCCTACGTTGTGGCAGTTTTACAGGTTGGACCTATGTTACTTTCAGGACGATATCGGCAGCTGTCATGTTACGAGGTCCCAATCACCATGGGTTGGTATGGTGACAATGAGGGTAAGCGAATAGACTGACCTGCCCAGACCTGAACGCTATCGAGTATCTCCAGGACGAGTTAGACCGCTGAATTAAGGGGTGCAACAGCCGTCCAATGTCGATGAAGGAACTTGCATGCCTTCTCAAAGCCAATTCCAATAGCCAAAAGAAAATTCCAATAGCCTTCATACAAAGACTTGTAGAGAGCATGCACCGGGGGGGGGTTAAGGCTGTAACTGCCACTCGTGGAGGTTCTACTACCTATTGAATATAAATAAATTTTGTTTTTCTTTTCTATCACAGGTGTTGAAATACTTATTGGTAGATATTGTATATATATATATATATATGATATGATATGAATGATTTGAAACTTGGCAAAACAGACATGTCCAGATTCAAAATAATTTTCTTAGTGAAGAAAGTGAATCGAGATTCGCAATACTTGGTTCATATACGAAGGGCGTCTTATTGCGCCCTACATTTTTGTTAGCTTAGCACATATTCCGTGAACAAAGAAGGTAGCTCCAAAGCTTCTTGACAGGACGAAAGCGTCAGCGAACGTGTAAAGCAATTTAGAAGAAGAAGGGAAGGAGTCAAAAAGTTTCAGTTCGAGTTAAAAAAGTTTTGGTTTAGAATTATTTTATTGGGCAAGAGGTATCTGCATTAAGCGTTATTAGGATCGCATGATTAATTTGAATGGCGCAGTTTAGACTTATAGCGCTATTTTTAAGTTAGATAGAAGAAGTCCCCAAATTAAATAAAAAATAAAAGAGGTTATAACCAATTAAAATTAGAAGTTTGCTTTCATATTTTTTATCTTACATATATATATATAAAGATAAAAAATATGAAATAAAAAAATATGAAAAATATGAAAGTGTGTATATATATATATACACACACACACTATCTACCAATATATATATATATAAGCAATAAAACTTCCCTCCTGAACCAGCGTTTTCCAACCGTGATCCAAATGGACCCTTCCCAGAGTTCCGTTAGAAGCTTTCAGGGGGTTTACAGGAAAATAAATGTGATTCGGGATTAGGAGGTATTCATAGTTTTTTTGGAATCTGCTTTAATTAATGGGAAAAAAATCTGTTTATAGAAAATTCTGGAAGAAAAATTTATTATTTAAGTGTCATATAGTCTTAGAAAAGTCAGTCAGAGGCACTCGTTTCATTGTATTCTGAGTAATATGTGTAGTTGTGGTGAAATTTATTGTTTGTATTACTGAACTTCTTTGTTCTACTGAGTTATATATTTGTAAATATTTACAAACAGTGGTGGTTGCTAGGGTGAGCAATGGTGCAGCTGAATATTCTGAGAAAAATAAATTAAAAAATATTAATTTTCAATACACTTTTTATTTAAAAACGTTTTTAAATTTTTATTTACAGTGTCTTTTTCAATATTTAACCTTCACAATACCCAGACGCATTGATAAAATGTCTGAAAGTATGGGAAATGAATATTTTGCTCAATTACGAATTAAACAATTTGCAATGCAAATTGATGAATGAACTCTGATGAGCAAAGAAGCACTTTTATTGGTATAAGTAAAATATGCGGAGGGTAATCAACTCGGAGAGGAAATGCTTTTTGGAAGATTCCTCAAAACTAACTAACAGATACTAAAAGTAAACGATATTTAAGAAGTCCGGTCTTATTTTACAAAATAATATAGTAATATGTTCCGAAATTCCAAAGTTTAATGGCTTGTGCCACTGATGCTCTCCTCCGATGGTCGTAGAGTACAAAGTGTTTATCGTTCATTAAGAAATGTGTTGCTAAATGTACTGTGTATGCACTGCGTGATTCACTGCCAACGTCTGGTGGTCGAAGCGATTGGCTGAATGTCTTCCCGAAGCCGTCAACTTTAAGACAACAAATAGATGCTATCAACTTTAAGGCTAATGCTCTGCAAGACAATCTCTTTTCAAAATTCTGCGATGAAAATGAAGAAGGATAGACCATATTATACTGCATATAGAGCTACAATGTTTGTCTAAAGGCAACTCTCCTCGTCATATATTTTATCTCTAAGATATGTCTGAAAACTGTATTTTCTTAATAAGCTGGTGCAAGGACATAATTATTATTTAGTATTTTTCAAAGAAGCCATTAATACATTCGTAGGAAAATTTAAGTTGTGCAGTCTTAACTTTGCCTCCTTTAGCTGTGATTTAAAAGATGATGATTATGTTATGCATGTTTATCATTTTTAAAAAAAAATGAGGGGGCACGCAAGTTCGGTTTAAGAAAGTACTAGAAATAAATATTCCAGAATGGAAGCTCATTCTACTTGAGGTAAATGTTGCTGATGTTGAAATTGAGTTACAATAGGAACTTTATGAACTGCGGTCACTCCGAAGTTTATTAAAAAAAAGAAAGTGTCATATACGGAAGAATAATGACACCGTATGCAAATATCTGCTTTTATGGAAGGACGCTAAAATGTATGGCATTGTTTTCCCGTCATGTTATCTTGAGGAATGTGGCTTTAGTCATGTAACAGAGCTGTTAATAAAAATTCGTAATGGACTTAGTATAAAAAAAGAGGTTGATCTTTGATTCTTACAAAATTTGATCCAGGTATTAATATGTTAATGTCAATATATCAGCCACGAGGATCTTATTTGTGTGAGCCTACCTATTTAGTGGGATCCTATCGAATACGCTTAGGAATAAATTTGCATATTTTGCTTGAAATAATATATTTAATTTTTTTACTATATCTGTAAGAAAAAATATATTTCAGTTTTATCTACTAAAATTTTCAGAATATGTAATTTGCATTTTTTTATACGATATTGGAATTCCTTAATTATTATCTTTTATGAACCTATAAATAAATATTTCATTTAGGAATATTGTATATGCGTATAATGGGTTCGCAAGCAAAAGAAGGGTGGAAAACCTTGCTCTAAACCCTCGTGTTGTACAGTTCTCATTTGTCTCGCCTTACAGAAAATTTCTCTTTATCCTATTATTCCATGATGGAATCTTTGTTTTAGAGATAAGCATTCTTTTTTATTCCGCATTTAGCTGTAGTTTCTGAGTTACATCTGCCACATTGTAGTAATTTCGTCTTACGCTTCCAAGTTATGTATTTCCTGTAATTGATACTATTTTACAAAGTATGATTTCCATCAAGAATATCTGCGATAGTTTTCTTAGGAAAAGATCAGATATTAAAAAAAATTTCGACTGATAATAGATAACAAAGAATAATAAAAGCCACTTTGAGCGCCTGTGAGACTTTGAAAATACTTTTGCACGAGGAATTTCTTTGTTTTGGGCAACATTAGAACAAGCTGGTAATTTTCTGAGAATTCTAATTGGTCAGATAGATTAGCATCTGCAATCGCTGATGCTAGATGCTGCGTTTTTATACATATGCTGCGGTCATTAAAAAAGAAATGAATATTTTCTTATTGCGGACAGATCGAGTGACTAATTTACGAACTGACCGACCAGTTTTCGAAGTGATCAGTTTGAAACTTTAGCCGTAACATACATATAGGTGTAACAGAATAGATGATCATGCCTTTAGGGGTGATATCGCACGACAAAAGTAACGATTTTCATAATAATGCAGGATGGAATGCGAAATATGAACATGGACATACCTGAATACGAAAAGCATGGAAAACGAAAAGTTATTTTAATCATAGATATTAGAATTATTGAAATAAACGAGCAATAACTGCAATACATGTCTCATAACGATGACGGATTTCTTTACGAGAGGCAGATTTACTCCTCTCGTCGCCAGAATTAAGCGTCATTGCTGCAAAAGTTCATGCCACGCTGATTTTCCAAAGTATACGCAATCATTTTTCATCGTTATGATGCATTTAGTATAGTTGCTGATCATTCATTTTATCAATTCTTGTAAGTATTGAGCATAATTTCCTGTAAATATCTGCGATTAATATGATTTTTCGTTATCAATGTTTTTCGTATTTATTATGTTTCCGCGTTCACCTTTCGCAAGCAAGTACACACTGCAATACGAAAATTGTTGCTTTTGTCATGTTGTTCACACTTTAAAGTTATAGCCATCGATTCAGTATATAGTATATATACAGGGTGGTCATAAGGAAACTTTGCCAACATCTGCACTTGTAGCGTCCATTTTGGTTAACCGATCGAGATAAGATTGCAAATATAGTTATTCGGAGGTATGCGCTCGAGATTCTGTGAACGGCAACACAGGGGCGGTTACGGTTATAGTTACCGAAACTCGAAAATGTCGAATGGCAATGCCAACTTTTTCCGGTCGCAAAATGTTCAGCGCATGAAAAAACCTTAAATAGAGTTGGAACGGTACCAATATGTCCCAAAACTGGCGTGTTATGTATACACAAAAAAGAGTTCTGAAAACCGGCCAACGAAACACGATCTGGGCGCGCGCAGAAAATTTGCATATGACAGAGACAAGACACCGATCACTGATGACAACACATATCAGACAAAAGAATATTTAGATCAAACATTTTCCACATGGGTGCCATCACAGGCAAGTATGCATTGTAATCGGGAGACGGTGAACAAACCCCTGAACGCGACATGGCATGAGGGATGTTTGCAATCTTACGCGGTATAGAATTCTTTAAATTTGACAAAGTCTGCGGATTGCACAGCTAAACTCTGGATTTGAGATATCCCCAAAACCAGAAATCCATAGGCGTCAGACTGGGAGATCGCGGAGGCCACGGAAAGGACAATGGTATAAAAAGATGCTGTTCCAAAATGCTGTTCCAGAACCCTTTAACAAATCTCGCTATATGTGGAGGTGCATCATATTGCATCCAAACGATGTCATTGAGTGCATTCCGCCTACGCAATTCCGGTTGTAGCGTTCATCCCATTTCGATAATACAGTTGTATCAATTCACCACGAACTTTCCCAAGAAGAGTAATTTCGTCGCCATGTGCGAGTTCCCGAATGACGACTTCGGGTACCGCTTGCCATTTTATCGGTTTCTTACGCTGAATATCTGGCGATCGGCGTTCTGTGACTGGCATCTTGCCTTTATTACATGGAAATTTTCTGCGTGCCCCCAGATTGTGTTTCGTTGGCCGGTTTTCAAAACTCTATTTTCTGTATGCATAACACGTCCGTTTTTGGACATATCGGTACCATTCCAACGCTGTTTAGGGTTTTCGCATGCGCTGAACATTTAGCGACCGGAAAAAGTTGACGTTGCCATTTGATATTTTCGAGTTTCTGTAACTATAACCGTAACCGTGAGCTCCCTTGTGTTGCCATTCACAGACTCTCGAGCGCATACCTCCGAATCATCTTGATCGGTTAACCGGAACGGACGCTAGAAGTGCAGATGTTGGCAAAGTTTCTTTGTGACCACCCTGTATATATATACTAAGCTAAAACAATAAAGTAACATAACATACAAAATTTCTATTGATTTATTATGCAGTGTTGCAATTCCTATGAGTTTTTTTGTTTATGGCAATTTTTTGCTTAAAAAGAAAGTTAGTGATCCTCTGTTGCCATATTTTGGACAAAATTCAACTTATTGGCGTCAGAAATCTTTATCATTGTCGAAAGAGGTGAAAAAAACTGAACGAGCAAATATATATACACTGCATATGTATGCACCGTTAAAATTGCTACATTAGGAATGAAAGTAAATAGCAGAACCTTATTATATATATATATATATTATAATGGGAAGAAGACAGGATTAAATTTGCCGTGGTTTGGAGTACACAGTGTGCAAAATTAGACCTGTTCCCTCTGACTGCAATAACAGCTGTAATTCGGGTCGGCATCGAGTCGTACGGAGCTTGAATGAGAGATACGAGTACTGCATTCCACATGCATTCAACTCTATCCCAGAGTTCAGCAGTCGTAGTGACTAGCATGGCGTGCCAGTCTCTCTGCAACTAGTCACCAGATGCTCTTAGTAGGTGAGAGATCTGGAGAATGTACTAGCCAGAGTAATAGTCGAACATCCTGCATACCGAGGATTGTCAGTACAGTACGGACAGCATAGGATCGTGCATCCTGTTGTTGAAAAATGGTGTCATGCAGGCCTCGAAGATAGAGCACAGCGACAGCCTTAACACATCATATATATCATGGTGGCTGTTCGTGTTACTGGCTATATAAAAGGTAACCGAGATGTATACCCAATGGCATCCATACCAGCACTTCAGATCCTGGGCTTGTATGTCGATAATGAATTTTAGCTGGCAACGTTGGATCTCCTCGGTGCCTCCACACATCGATACGTCCATCATGAATCATAATGCTGTGCGCAGTATCTAGATTCATCTGAAAAGACGATGTATGCTAATCCTGTGTCTAGTGTCATCGTTCATCACACCACTGTAGGTGCACTTGACTCTGCTGCAGCGTTAAGGAAAGCCGACGCAACGGTGTCCGTGTTTATAGTCCGTGGTACTGCACTTGCCGTCCTACACGCGACCCAAGTTCTCGGCACGTGACATGGATGTACGATCTCGCGAGGCCGAGAGGATAACATGTCTGTCTTCTTGGTTGTTAGTGGCCCGGGGTCGCTAAGAACTTCCTTGACCTTCAGTATGGCCCTCTTGGACTCATCGATTCATCGTATATTTACCTGAGTCTTGGGATCCCAACCAACATGAATTGCAATACCACGATATGATAAATCACAGTCCCGATAGGCCACGATCCTGACACAGTAGAATTCCGACATACGCTGCTGCCGCATAACATATCATTTACACAAACAACCCATGATCAAATGCGATTTCCAGGGCAGAAACCTACTGTGAAATCTTCTCATTTATATTCAATGTAGATGGTATTACTCATAATTGCTTTATGCGTCATTTGCATTACTACATTTGATGAAAGTGACGTTTGTTTCACGCCGCCTTCATGGCATAGCAATTTTAATGGTCAGCAGTATAGAACAGCTGAAATCTGCACTCTCATAAATATTCTGCTACAAAATTCTTTGCCTGTGCAGATCACGTTATACGTAACCAAAAATTAAGGGTTTATTTAAAGCTGAACTTCGACAAACCAGAATTGAAAGGACCGGGGGAGATAAATTCGGATTATTGAGACTATTGCCAAATTACACTTAAAAACACACAGGATTCCGTATACGCATGCATATACACATATTTATTTAAACAAAAGAAATTATTGCTTTATTAAAGGTGAAAAATTGGAATTGGAAGTGGAAATTATTTTGAAACATAGACAAGACATAATTAAAATCAAGAAATTCAGTTTTAAAGTATACTTGCACAGGGTGATCGAAAGTTCCTATACATAGTAGTTGTTCGGTTATATGTAGGAAAAGAATATGTTTCGCGAGAGACAGTTTATATCTCTTGCCAAAATATAAAATAAGCAGTTTTTTTGCCACTTTGAGGTGTGTTTTTGAGTCGCTGCCTACCATGTTGTCGCCTGGTGGCAGAAAGGAGCATCAAGAAACATTTGCGAGTTGTCATTACAACCACAAGTGCCTTCACTGTGGAAAAGTGTTCGGTGGCTTGTGTATGGGAATATCATGACTAGAAACATCAGATAACCGTAAAACTAATGCAGGACATCATGAACGACTCTGCGTTACTTTTTATTAAACTATTATCGTCATGAAACAATGCTTTCTGAGGATGACAACTTAAGAATGCACAGAATGTTTCTGGGAATGTAGTTTAAAAATGCGCGCTTAGATTTTGCGGTAGGAGAGGTAAGGAAAGGGAAAATATGGAGCTACCCACGTGGGCGTTTTGAATCCATAGGACATAAGACGAAATTTTGCATTTTGCATTTAAAGTCAATGCAGAGGGACTTTCTGTACTCCCTGCACATGAGAGAAATGATACATAATCAGCAAATAAACTAACAGTAAAAAGAGATTTTTAAGTCTGTGATTATAGTTCTTTTGCTATTTTTGTAATTCTTTCTACTTACCACAGTGAGCTGCTCCGGGATTCATGC
>KK121640.1:1010765-1043812 GCA_000611955.2 Stegodyphus mimosarum | reverse complement strand
AACGAAATATATTAGTGTCTGAGGACAGGATATGAATGCATAACACCAATCATGTTGTAAACAGCATCTATTCAAAGATATGTGTTATTAGTTTAACATTAAACGTAAATCACTCGCAATAAATAGTGGTATTAGTTGTTTATGATTCTTAATTTACTAATAGGTTCGTTTAGTAGTTCTGAATCAAAACTCTCTTATCACTTAATTAGGTTTGTATTTTCAAATAAAGTAAATAGTAGCCTAATTGTGGTAACTCAGTTGTAGACAAACCAATTTCTCAAGACAATAATTGTAAAATTCATCGGATCCGAAGTATTACGCACAGTTTCGACGAGCAGGTGACGCAAGAAATTAGATAACGTCAAACATGAAATTCAAATTTTTGCCTAATAGTATTCGGACCAAAACTTTTACAAAGCAATAGTAATAAAGCATTATTATGTCCCTAAAAATTAAGCAGCCTCACATTTCTTAATTTAACATTAGTAACATAATTTTATTCCTCAAATGCCTGTCTTTGTCCACCTAACCTTATAGTCTGTACCTCTTTAATGCTGTAAATATGTGGAATCATATACTTAAAATTGTTAAAGAACGAGTGTACCCTCCTCAGCGATTCTACAGATTTGTTGCACTCATTATTCCATAAATTATGCTTAAATAATGAGATCTGATAATATGCTCAACGAAAGTCACACGACTACATTTTCAGAGCATAATGCATCCACTTTTGTACGTCCCCTCCAGCACCATCATCTTAAACATCAGTCTCAAAATTTCATTTCTTTCATAGCGGTACGTATAATTACTAAAAATAAGTTTATTTATATTATATATATTTATATTATTATATATAAATTTATGTAATTACGCAGCAAAATAAAATAATTCAGAACGTTTCGTTCTTCACAGTAAGATCCATAATTTGTGAACTGCTATGTTAAGTTAACTTTCGTTTTTTAGTTAACATCCAAGTAAAAAAAAAGCTCAAAATTAATTTAAAGAAACAACAAAAATTTGACTTTTTATTAAATCTGAAAAATAACTCATCCTTCAGTTTCAAAAGAAATTTTTAATGAAATTCTGAAGCTGTTCTTATGGAGGGCAATTTTTTCATGTAGATTGTAAAAAGTTATATAGAGTGGTTTTGTTAAAATTTTCGTAGTGATTACCATAACTGAAATTCTTATATTTTTAGTAAATTTAATATTCATGGAATTTAAAAATTCTCTAATTTTGTCCTGGGTAATATTAATTAATTTAGAATCGTACTGTCAGGACATTATATCTGCAGAACACCCACATACACATACACATGCATGCATATATATATACAGGGTGACCACTAAAGCCTGGTACCACCCGTTTAACTGTTTAACAAAATATGATTGTTGTCCGCTTAATTACGATTTAAATTCTTTTAACTTTTGTTTACGCAATTCACTTTTTAACGGAAAATATTTATCAAAACTTCCATAAATTCTTTTAAAATGCCTTTCAACGTTTCCTTTTTTATTTTTTGTAAGTGCCACACTTGCATGACATATATAACACACATATTTTGCATTCACCGTTGCAAAGAAAAACTGTTCTTTCCATTCTGTATTAAAATTGTATATTTTTCTTTTCTTAACGCTTGTTCCCGACATTGTACAACTCTTTTAAAATATGACAGATTGCTATTTTTACTACAAAATCACAAGTAACACAAAATTGTCAAGTTGAATGTTCGAAGAACTTTAGCGACTGCTAGACCGTGGACGTATTCAATGCAGCGAGCAGCGAACGTTCGTAAACCGCTGAATCTGTAATCGACGTATGTACACTGCTGGCCACCCAAATTGCAACACCAAGAAAGACAAGAGATATCACAACAAAATTTATTTAGTAGATAACATGTTGATCAAGTATCAAATGATTATATTTATAGACTTCTGTGAAGTGTGGTTCCTTCCAGAACCAGTAACCAGAGCAGCCGCCATTGGTGGAGATCACCGCTGCCACACGCCTCGGCATTGATTCAAAGAGACTTTGGATGTGCTCTTGGGGTACAGCAGACCAAGCAACTTCCACACGTTGCCAAAGTTGATCTCGTATGGCAGCTTGGAATGTAATCTGGGTCAATCGCTCAGCAACCATGGACAACATGTTTTCTATCGGCGAAAGATCCGGAGAGCGAGCCGGCCAGGGAAGCAATTCAATTTGGCGATTGACGAAGTTGTTTACGCAATTTCCCCTTAGACAATACGTGCCCTTGGACAGAAGAACCCTTGGACAATGCGTGCCACGCGTGGTCGTGCATTATCCTGTTGAAATATGGCTGTGGGCAAGCCCTGAAGGTAAGGAAGGGCAACTGGCTCCAACACCTCGGAGATGTAGCGCTGGCTGTTTAAAGTACCCGCAATGCGTACTAGAGGAGTGCGAGAGTGATATCCAATACCGTCCCATACCATAATACCCGGTGCAGGACCAATGGGGCGGTGCATAACGCAGCTGTTCAGTATCCTCTCTCCACGGTGTCTCCAGACTCGAATCCGACCATCGTGGTGTTGCAGACAGAAGCGTGACTGGTTAGTAAAGACAATTTCATTCCATTCTGCCGTCCACATCCTTCTTTCATCGCACCGTTGGTGGCGGAGACGTCTGTGGTTCTGCGTCAAGGGTAGATTAAGCAATGGACGTCTTGCGGACCGACCACTCTACTGTAAACGGCGTCAAATGGTATCCAAAGACACTGGATGATGCGTTACAGACTGAATGTGCTGTGCTACGGTTCCGGATGTGACTGAGCGATCCGACACTGCCATGCGCACAATGTTCCTGTCCTCACTTGAAGTGGTGCACTGAGGTGGATGCGATCGAACACGTCGGTCCGTCGTACTCTCCTGCATCCAACGGTCATATATCCGCATTGCAGTTGTTTGGTTTCGTCCCACACGACTACCGATTTCCCTGAAAGATAATCCACACTCTCGGTAGGCCACTATCCTTCCTCTGTCGAAGTCGGATACTTGATCAAACGATGATCGCTGTTTACTACGAGGCATAATTGATCGTTTTTTTTAAAAACCACAAGAAAAATACAATTGCCGAACTTAAAATCTTCGAAAACTCCAAGCCTTAAATAGCGCTTTGAAGTGGCGCCACAGGCGCGCGTGATAGGCGTATGCGCTGAAATTCTAATCATTTGCATATCTCAACTCCGCTAATGCATGTTGTAAATTTCATGTTATTTGCATTCTTCCTTCAGGGTGTTGCATTTACGGTGGCCAGCCGTGTACTTAAGCAATATCGTACGTTTCCAATGAAGGTACATGTGTCGTCTATACATTTAGCGAATCATTTGTTTCCGTAAACACAGTCGCATCGATTCTGATAAGCCAATTCTCCAGTCTAGCTGGCGTCAGTGTTCTATAAATATGTATGCTCGTCTGAGGTCTTAGTAAATGCGGTTACCCTAAGATGTGTTCGTGGTTCACCGGTCGATCGCGATCGACTTAATGCTCGCCCGTGCTCTACAATAATAATAAAAAATATTTTTAGATAAAAAGAAGCCAGACCGAGAGAAAGAATCAAATTTAGAAGTAAAATCATCATAATTAAGTCTTTCGAATTTTTATCTTAATCTTTCGAATGTTTAGGGAAGGATTTTAAAAATTTATTACACAATATTACTAATACTGAAATCTTGCTGATGCACATGAATATATTCATCAGTTATTGTACTTAATCAAAACAAATTAAAAATTTTTATAATATAACTAGTTTTCATTCCATTTAATATAATTTGAAATAGTTTTACTGAAATTATGCTACTTATTATTATTAAGCCATTTCTAATTTACTTATTTTTGTATAAAACTGGAAGACCCCAAGCTTCCATTAAATACTTACATATCGTATCTTATGGGCAAATTCACATTAACAAATTGATGTATTAATTTATCAATGGTTAATGGCATGATCAGCAATTGCTTGTAAAAGGCCTCTATTCCTATATACTTAAAGGCAAATGGCCTTTTTGAACTGCACCAAAACATTCCATTCATATATGAAGAAAAATTTAGCTTCACACTCTATTATAAATAAAAATAATAAGTGAACGTGAAAAATTAAGTATTTTTCCATAAGATAGGACCCTTCAAAGTTTATATTCACTTCATTCTTAAAATAACCAGAAGATTCTGAGAATTCGAATTTTTAAACAGTAATCTCATTGTTAAAATATTTTAAAATGGGCATGGCACAAACTTGCCTCATACGAACGTACAAATTAAAAATAAGCATGGCATAGCCTTGAGTTTTCCCAACTGCGCACATAGAATGGCAAAGCCGTGTAGATAACTTGAAGATTAGAAGAAATGGTTGAAAAAATTTTTCCATTGGAGTTTTGAAACGCAGGAAGCCATTCTGTCGACGCATAGTAAATGGGATGACTTTGGAATAGCTGTGATGGACTGGCAGACAGACTTGATCGAATATAACATAATTTTATTATTAGATAAAAGAATTCTGGAGACACAAAATTTGCTTCACACATGATTATGAGGGCAATATGCACCCCACAATTTTGAAAGCTGACGTTTTGCATTTTAAACAATACAAGAAACTGCAGGATGCAAAACAGATGTGTGTTAATTAAGCATGAACAAGCATAGGAAGAAAGTGCGTACTTGAATTGCAGTGGTATTTATAGTAAAATTTTTTTTAATTGTATTAGCTAAGAAAATACGCAATGCAGAAGGTTAAGCCGACATAATGCGGAATTAATTTTCAGATATGAAGCAGTTTCGGAAAACTATTAATATTCTTAGAATAGATAGGGGGAAGCGCCCAAATTAAAAAGAGGAATTAAGGGACTACTGCTAATTTAAAGTATACTTCGTAGTTATGTAATTTTTTATCTTACATATCTTAGACCCACAATTTTTTCACCACACACTTTTTCTCAGATAGGATAATCTGGATTTCTTTTACCGAATTTTATTTATTTATTTTTATATATATTTATATAACCAAGAGATAAAAATTAAATCAAAATTAGGTAATAAAATGAAATTTATTCCTTTTCAATTTTACTCTAAGTTTACATCCATAAACCGCTCAATTCGACTTTTATCTAAACAGAATTCTTTGCAGCCACAACCCACTAAATTCGACCGTTTTCTAACAGAATTCTCTGCCTTTTCAAATATTTCAATGTAGATGGACATTTGGAGGTTTCACTTCATTCAGATTTTGATTTTTTTAAATTTTCCTTTTAGATTAATTTATTTGAATTAATTGATTCAGTTTAATTATGAATTTTCCCAATTTTTAGGAATATTGCCCTTTTCATTTTTCTCTTATTTATTTTTCCATTTTAGGCTATGAGCCTTCCATTTTCATATGGTTTTTCGCATTTCCTAAATTAAAAAAAAATTCTTCATTTTTGTTAAAAATGTTTTATTTATAACAAATTTCTTTTTAAAAAATTAGTTGCCTTATAATTAATTTCGTTAAAATTTCGAATTAAATATTTTAGTTTTGGTTTTATGTGTTTCTTTTGGTTTACAAAAATATTTAGTAATATTGATTACTCTGTAGTCATAAATTAGTTTACAAAAATTTTTTGTAATATTGCTTATTCTTGAATTCGAAATTTTTTAGCATATTGCTTTCCAGTTTCCAATTTTTTTCCCCTGATTTCTGAGTCAAGTAAAAGGTCTTACATTAAAAGTTCTCTTAATGTTCATTCTTCTTTTAGTCCTTATTTATCGTATATTTATTTCGAATATTTGTTTTAGGGTGACGTCGGAGCAGTTTATATCATGATGATTAATTTAATTAAAAACATATTTATTTTCTTTACTTTGTTGCACTTTTAAAACATTTTGATTTTTTAAATTTTATTCTCTTAACTGGCACTTTATTTTAATTTTTTGAAATGTTTCAAGAATTCACAATCATCTAGATTTAATTAAAAAATGTGGCTCTGTTGAAAGTTTCTCGGCTGCGCATGGAAAAAGACCAACGAATTTTCAACAATTTTAGTGTTTTATTTCAATTTTATTGTTTTATTAATTAAACATTTTTTTAACTGTTTTTGCTTCAATTTTGAATTTTTTAAAAATTAATTTCGATTTTAGTATGTCCTTTTGGAAAGTTGTTTCCTTTATTTTCGCGACCGGGTAGTCCTAGGCATATAGTTACAGAAACGTTTTAAATGAAGCAAGGATTAATGCTTCCGTAGTTTTAAATACACTTTTTTTTGGTATAAAATACGGAATTTAACTTTGTATAACTTCTTCGATATTTATAGTTATACTCATTATAAAAAATAAAAAAAATTGAACGAGGTATTTTTCTTCAAAATTTGCAATTTTTGAACATGCCTTGAGGGATCACTTAATAGCTAATTTTAAAAATAGTTCTTGAATTTATAATTTTGCTACAACTGTTACTCCGAAAGAATTTTCCCTTACATAATTTATAAGTTTAGAAACGCTAGAAATACGTTATTAGAATTCTCATGCAGTTTTAATATTTTAGATTCTTAATCTGAAAATCATACAAAAAGTTCATTAAACTAGAAATATTTTAAATTTGTAATTTATACAAATAAAGTTATGGCTTATAGAAATATGACAATACAGAAGCCTGCCAGTGTTTTCTAGAGCAGGAAGAATTGATCAAAATTTCTCACGATAATATACATAGAAATGCTCGTCACTTAATCTAACATCAGCTATCTTTTCCTAAACTGATGTTTCAATTTAGTTAGAGATTAATACAAACATTTCGCTCTTGGGTTTGTGTACGGCTGTTGGATGTGATGCTAAACTTTAAAACGAATCATCTTTGTCAATTTTTGTCATCCGTTTTGTCATTTTTTATACAGCCCTTTTTATACGGATTATATTCTTGTCCTAAATATAAGTATAGGGGTCGGAGGAACATTAGAAAAAATGCGTATGCATGTGTATACACATATACCTTTAAAATTTATCTGTACCTTTTAACATAACCTTTCAAATTTCGGTTGATGCAAGTAATTTGCTTGGTTAGAATTTAATTTTGAATAGAATAGGTAAAGTGATGATAAATAGATGGCGCCACAAGTAAATTGTTTTTCCGGTCATTTTTGTAAACCATTAGAAATTATAATGAAAATGCATTTCATGAGGATTTAACTAAATTCCCATGAAGGGCATGCTGATTATCACCAGGTTAAAAAAATATCATATTAATGTACAGGAGTTAGCATTATATGTATATTTCAAGTTAACCTCATTATTTGCGTAGAATTTAGAGTACATTTTCTTTAAATTTTATCAAATGCAAATTTAGAGCCACTTCTCTGTAAGTTCTATCAAATACAATTGTCGGAGAATTATCTTTTGAAGAAAAATTTATCTTCATTAAAGAGCTTACGAATTAGAACTTGGATCTTTCGCATTTTTGTTTGGAGATCTTCTAATTACGTAGTGCAGTAACCTGATTTCACATTTTTCATTTTTCATTGCACGTTCTATTTTTTTTTTTTTTTTTAAACTTGCATATTAACTGACTGTGCCTTTCGATTGAACCAAACTGAGAAATCGCTCTGTTCTACTTATAAATTAATGGTATTCATGCAAATTTTTGAAGTGCAGTTTATAATATTTTGAAAATTAGAAAATATCCCTTTATAACTTTGCTTACTTTTTCTTCTGTTACTTAGATTTAGCAGTTCTATGTAACTTTGCCTGTTTGTAAGATCAGCAGACTGATCTCTAGGCAACAGATTTTATTTTTCGAGAAAAATTCTATAATTTATCAGTCGATTTAAAATTTCATTACTGCACTTTTATAAAACTTTGCATTCATTTTCGTTTGTTTTAAATGAAGATCTCTTCTAAATCGTTCTTGCGTGAAAAGCCCTAAACATGTTCTAATAAAACAGGCAAAATTTTCGTGTCTTAAAATGGATACTAACAGAATAATGAAGTTAATGAATTTAATGAATTAAATGAAAGTTTAGACTATATTCATTCTTAGTCTAAACAGTTCAGTCACTATCAAGTAACCGAAAAGACTAAAACAAACCCCTTTTTAAATATCATACACTAACAAACGGCTACTTTTTCTTCATTATGTAGTTTAAAAATGTCTTATTGCTGATATTTTTATACACTCATGTCCAAAATTTTCTTTACATACATGAAATAACGAATTTCTTATAAACTGTGAACTATAGTTTTATGAATTTGTGTAGAATGGTACGTAATATCGTAACACATAAATGCAAAGGGAAACATTTAAGAGCACAGCATATGGTATAAGACGTGAAAATAAAAATGGTAACAGTAAGTTACAAGGAGAGTTCAGTGGGAAAAAAAAAAAAAAAACTCAAAAAATGATTAAGGCTTATAAATTTAATGTGGAAAGTGATCCCGCCTGACTTGTATACACATATCACAACGTGTTTTCATGCTAGCAATAATGATAGCTCAATTCTCAAAATTGTTAACCACAATTTTGAGAATTGAGCTCCAGTCTACCGGCAAAGCGGTTTTCAGGGCATTTACATTTCTAAAAGGAGGACGCCTGCGAACTGCTTTTCCAGGGTAGCTCTATAAGTTCTGTATAGGCTCAAGATCGGGATTTCAGAGAATTCGTTAAGCTGCGTTGTTTGAAGTGGACTGACATTATCGTCCATAAATAAAAAGTCTGATTCATATGCATCTTCGAAAAGTCTTAGATAAGTTTCTAAGACCTCATCCCTATATCTCTGACGATTCTGAATCGCTGTGCCGCGGCACTTTCGTGCGCCGTCAAATTTTAGAAATGTATATAGTAAAAATCAAAATGGGTTTAATCCTAGTATACGGTACATATGAGAAATTGGAGAAATTCGGTTTTTAAGACATTAATAAGCTCGCCAATTGTGATATCCAAGCCGATTTTGGTGCTCTGGAGGAAAGCGCAATTCGGAGCATTTTCGCGCATGTTCAGTATATAATTTAAATTGAGAAGTTCTGATTTGAATTGACTTTGAGTGAAGAGGATGAACTAATTTCACTTTCTGATAATCGAGATTTAATTTTAAAATATTCGGAAGAGTCAATTAATTCATTTTGGATTAACGCTAGATGCGATTATCCCATGATGGCCAAAAAAGCTTTAAAAATATTATTACAATTTTCTATATCTTATTTGTGTGAATTCGGATTTTTAGTATTAACCAACATAAAAGCGAGTAAAAGATACAGACTGTTAAATATAGAAGATGATATGAGAGAAGCATTGTCATTTTTACAACTAAATATAACGGAAATTGTAAAAAAACATCAAGCGCAAATTTCTTATTAAAATTATTCTTATTATTAACTTGTAATTAATCCCTTAATAAACGTGCTGCTGTTTTTGTAGTACATATTATTTTACTTTACATTGAAAATTATTATCATAAATTATTTTGCACAGTGTATTATAGGTAAGTAAACAACTTTTAATCTTTTTCTTTCTGTGCCGCCAAATTTTGAAATTGTTAAAAGTGTGCTGCGACAGAAAAAGTTTGAGAATCACTGGTTAGGGGCTTACGTCCATCCGTCATTATTCCTCTCCATACCATCACACCTGCATTACCGAAACGGTTACGTTGTGTAATGTTTGAAGGAAGATTTCGCATTTCTGACTCTTTGATGATGTAAAGATGTTTGCAATCAGATGCTAAACTAAACCTCGACTCATCAGGAAGGAGAATAGGGAACCACTGGTGTTCACTCTTTTGTGAAAACAGTGAAACACATACACTTGGCTTTCTGACATAAAGACTTTTCTTATTAAGCTTTCTGTATGCAGTTTGCAGTGATACAACAGTTATGAAAGCGGCTGCAAGCTTTGAACTTAACTGCCGAGCAATAGACTTTCTCTAATGACGTGGAGCTATTGCCAGATATTGCTCTTGAGAAGTAGTTCTTAATCGTTGCGACCTTGTCCAGGCCTTCTTACAACAGTTCAGGAGTTCTGAAATTTTTTCCATAGCATAGAATCTGCCTGCCTTGAAATAGTAACACATCTCACCGTCTCCATAATTATTTGTCCTTTTTCTAAACAGCCTCTGATTCGCTACTTCATAGATTCTTCCAGTTGATACTTCTGAGCCATAACAAACTATTCTGAGTGATTACACACTTAAATCAAACCCTGTATTGCAGAAATAAATTCAGATATTCGTTTTGCGCAAAGAGCTTGATTCACCGACAGATGACGTAACGCCTTGATTTGCATATTAGAAACCGTTTGATCACTTTGATTGGATAATGCTAAATAAGCCTGCCTTTCACACATTCCCAGAAAAAAATGGATTGCATCAATTGGATATTTTGTAAAATAGCATTATTTTTAGGTATTTAAGGAGAAATTTGGATATGAGTGTATTTGTTGCAAATGCGCATTAAAGAAGAGCAAGGTCTGCCATTTTTGATATATTTTTTGAGGCAAAGTTCAGAAGTTACATGTGTATTGAGTTATGTCCTTTAAAAGACTCGCAGTTTCATTTTCAGCCGTGCTGCAAATTTCTAGAAAAAGATAGTACTTAAAAGTTATGTTAAGAAAAAATAATGTAATAAATTTTATTTTAATCCTAAGCTAATTTACTTTCTCTTTCACTGGTGCCGTAAAAAGAAAATAAATAAATAAAACTTAGGAACTGAAACTGTGATGAAGGAGCTGTGAAGAGGAAACTGGATGATTGCTCTAACCAAATTAAATCAATCAATACCTAGTCTTAAAATAAATTAATTCATTCAAGATTCAAAATCAAAGGGTGTCAAACCTGGAACTTGAAAATCAAGAGGAATAAATTTTCTCTGGTGCCTTGGTATTAAAATCAAAATATATATTTCAATTAAAATGAAAATTCACATTTCATTACCCGAATTCTATCATATGTCATCTTTCATTAAAATCTATACCATTTAGGTCCCTGAACTGATCTAAATGGTGAACCATTTAACTCCCTGAACAAAATACGTAATGATTCATAATTCTTAAGATAGCCACAACTTCAGTGCATTACTACACAACCTCAAAAACACCAAGGAAGAAACATTCATACATATCAATCAATCAGTTCCTCTTAAAATAATAATTCAATAAACGCAGTTAATTTAACTAATTCCTCGGCATCCTTAAGTAACCAAATATCTCAATAAATCGTCTTAGTAATAAATGGTCAGTACATGAATTTTGTGTTGTGTGATTACAAATATACAAACCCAAGTAAATAGAACTTTAAGTTTCAAAGAACCGTAAGGTTCATACAAATAGAATGAGTATAGATCACCAAATAAGAACCAATTAAATATATATGAGATTTAATCATAAACACTTTTATTAATTTTCTTGATTATATAATAACATTACGGCATATTAAGAGCATAATGAACACGCAAATAAGGACCTTATAATAATCTCGAAACATTGAAAAATACTAACTTTAAATCTTTGCATGTTACACTTCATTTTGCTTAAACATCCTCGGAACACTGAAAAGCATTAATGTTAAATCTTTGCAGGTTACACTCAGTTTCACCTAAACATCACTGCAAGCAAGGAGGTGAATGGCAGTTATGTAAGCAAGACTTTGGTCTTTCGTAAAAGTAGACAAAACAAATTACGCGACGCTAAAAGGTAACCTCCTGAGCGTCACATTGCCATGCACTTATGGAACCAGTCCTTAACAATGGCACTTACTGTCCTTAATTGCTAGCATAACAAAACTCTTCGCTTCGTCAACCGGTCACAAACAAACTCCGCAACTCCCGAGGCAACGAAGCGCAATTTATTTTTCGACTGACGCTTTCCTGTCTCATTAACGAAAGCCAAGCGGCAAAATAACCTTAAACAGCTCTTTTCTCATTTTAACTCCTAGCCTTCTAAGAAATTCCGTTTGGAGAATACTTCTCAAATAATTTAACATCTGCTTTCCTCCAGATATTCAGGTGGGGGGGGGACATCCATTGCCACTGTGGTTTTATAGCATGTAATACTTAACCAAAAGAAATAAAAATCTATTTCTTTTAGAAGATTTAAAATGTTTTACTAAACAACCAAGTGATTTCAATAAAAAATTTGTTTTATATAAATAAACTATTTGTTTTGAATTCAAGAGATAAACCGGATGAATTCGCGTTGAATTTGCTCATCGGTTTAAAATAAAAAAAAAGTAGTACTCAAGTTAGAATTTAATTAGAATAGTACACAAGTTACTGAAGCCAAGAAACTGAAGTTTGTTTCTTAGTACTGTGTAAGTGAGAATAATGGAAATAATATTATATAAATACTTTGATGGATTTCAGCTGGATTGATTTCATTATTCCAGATGGAAATTACTCAGTTACAGAGTTGAATGATTATTTGGAAGGTTATTTCGTAAACTTGGAAGAAAAATTAGAGAAATATGAACGACCCATTGAATTTGGCATTCCAAGAGCTCGAGAACGGTGTACTATCAGATTACTGAACGGATAAAATATAAATTTATTTCTAAGTAAACTGTATAAAATATTAGATTTGAAGGCAAATTAATGAAGAACTTTGTTGAACAAGAAGTTGAATACATCAATGATATAACGAACAGGAATCTACATTCATTGTGATAACGCGAAAGGATTGTGATAACGCTGTCTGCTGTCAGTCTCATTTCTAAACAATCGCCGATTTTTGCTAAAACGTAAGTTTCGCAAGAACAAGAAGAGGAGAAGAAGAAGTTGAATACATCAATGATATAACGAACAGGAATCTACATTCATTGTGATAACGCGAAAGGATTGTGATAACGCTGTCTGCTGTCAGTATCATTTCTAAACAATCGCCGATTTTTGCTAAAACGTAAGTTTCACAAGAACAAGAAAAAGAAGAACAAGAAGTTGAATACATCAATGATATAACGAACAGGAATCTACATTCATTGTGATAACGCGAAAGGATTGTGATAACGCTGTCTGCTGTCAGTCTCATTTTTAAACAATGGCCGATTTTTGCTAAAATGTAAGTTTCTTTTGAAAATTCCATACCCATACGAAATGAAGTATTATCACTCATTATTAAAATTTCTACAGCACTTGGTTCAACATATTCTACAAATAATGAAATTTCAGCAACTCCTTCTTTCAGAAGTTTTGAATCGTCGCTTAATATTTTGTTATTTCGTAAATCTATAGAAAAGCCAATTTTGTTGAGATTTAAAATAATAAATTCAAAAGAGGTAGTTGCATAAAATGGAACAAGAGTTTTATAAACGAAATGTTTTGTTTCGGCATCTTTATCAATTTACAGGGTCTCTGCAATCGGTTAATATTTATTTCCATATCAAAATTTCCATCATATATTAATTTTACAGCAGCAGGACATAAAAACCTTCTTGATAATATTGTGAAGAATTATCATTCTTTATATTGTTTACTTCCAATTGCTTCCCTAAATACTTTTTATTGACAATATTTTTTGGTTCAATGGTATTTTAACATTTCTTATTATTTCTCTTTCATCTGTAGTATCTTAATTTTTAAACAATTGTACTTGTCAGTTTGAACCTTGTTTCTGTGTCTTTTAATAAAGGGATAACGCGCTCCATTTTTTAAAGCGTAAATGTTTTTTCTCTTTTTCAAGATGGTATCATAAAAATGTGTTTAAAAACCATATTAATTTTACAGATTCTTCTCTGTTCCAAAATGAAGTAAAATCTAAAAGAGTTATTTGGAGCATTTCTCAGTTCATAGTGAAAACTAATGTCTGAACTATCTAAATCTAAATAATTTTTATGATGTGCGATATTAAAACAGAGCACAGGATACAGACTCCTTTTACAACCTATCAGACATCCAGTTTCCGTATTGATATTATTCAATCCTGCTTCTAAATGAACCGAATATAGTTGGTTATATTTCTTATAATTAAAATCTATTTATTGGGAACACTGATGCGGCTGTTCAGTGTTAACCAACAAGAAATCATATCTAAATTACCAAATATCACATTGTTCATTTTTTGCATTATTTTCTCTTAACGAACATAAACACGTAATACTTCATCTAATGATAATTTGACTTCACATACCGCCGCTGTTTTCAATAGGTCT
This sequence comes from Stegodyphus mimosarum, assembly GCA_000611955.2. Lineage (NCBI taxonomy): Eukaryota > Metazoa > Arthropoda > Arachnida > Araneae > Eresidae > Stegodyphus > Stegodyphus mimosarum. The sequence continues at coordinate 1,029,705 of KK121640.1, read as the reverse complement.
GATCTTGCAATCTTAAATTTCTGAGGTATTTTCTCGTTGTTTTCCGCATGCCTTCGTGGTGTAACTGGAAGTACTTTTGACGCGTATTCGGGAGGTCCTAAGTTCGAATCCCGGCGAGGGCAATTTCGGAAAATTCTAAAAGGACTCTACAGGTGTCTCCCGAACTAAAGGCGAAGGACGATAATTCATCATCACCACCTGTATTTCGCTTTTGAGTTCCCTAATCTCCCCTCGCCCTTTAAAAGAGGGAGTATGTACGGTATTTTTCCGCTTCTTTCCGTATGAAGTCTTCGTGTAACTCTTAGGGAGGTCCGGAGTTCGAAACCTGCCGAGAGCACAGCGTATTTTTCACGTTCTTGCATCGATATACCTTAAGGAATCTGCAAATTCATTCCAGTCTATTTCAAGATATTTATTTAAATTTTTTAATTCTAAGACTTTAAGAAAGAAAAGAAGAAAGGAATTGAATATGTGTTTCAAGGATGCATAAATTGAATATGTGTTTTAAGGATGCATAAGCATGTATAGTTTGACGGTCTTTCCTAAATTCGAATCTTTTTTTTTGGGGGGGAAACACTTTTCGTTGTGTTTGTGAGGTGTATCTATTTAATTTAACTAAACGCTCCTTTTAAGATGAAAAACCTTTCCTATTACTCTCTTTTCACCCGCGCTTTTCATGTCAGAATGTAAATGAGATAGCGACAGTTTATTCAGATAAAGGTACAGTCTGCAGCAGTCTGTTGCCGTAGAAACGAGCCTTGACCTATTTTTCGTAGGGAAGTCTTGAAGATTTACCTTTCAGTTTGCCATCCTGGCGCATTTAAAGATGATTTGACAGCCCTTAGTTCGTCCCTATTTGAAATATACTAGCCCTGTTGCTATAGCGACCACCACCCGCCAGACACTGTGGCGAGAGCTTATCTTCTGGTAGACACACAGTAGAAGGAAGTGCTATTTAAGCAAGAGTTTCGGAAGTTAGTTTCAGAGTGTGTCTGCCTATTCCAGGCCACGTTGCGCTGTGATCATTAGCGACTTGCGTTAGCGGCGTTCAGCGTTCTAGCCATTAGGCTGGTCTCGCTGGTTTATTACAAACCAGAGCTCTTCTGCGAGTTAAAGTATTTTGTGAGCAGAGGTCCGCGTGTCTAGGCCGCAAACAAGCTGGTTGCAGGCGCTTACCTAGGCTCCTTCTAACCAACACACGGCCATCACTGGCACCAAGGCAGAACCAGGAAGGTTAGAATAAAAGGAGGGAGGGTTCAACTCTGAATGAGATTTTTCGACGGCTTCATTTCTCCGATCACTATGACTTGTCATAGTAACTTTTATTTTTTAAACTTTTTGAAGTATCATGTTGCACATGAATGCACGAACAGAACATCTAAAAAAATTCCCGGGAATATTTTTCATAGGATTTAGTAAACATGTTTAAAAATATCAACGCGCCATGTATTTCCTGTTCCAGATATAAGACAAAAGGACTTAATAGCAATCAAATTATATTAAACATATTTTCTGTTTTTGTTTATATAGTTTTTCCTTAACATGCAGGGACTTCTATTAGGATTTAAACTGTGCTATTTGTACGCTTTAAGGAATTGTCGATGATTTTCACAAGTGAGTAATTGATTTTTACTGCTTTTATGAATTTTAAAAGTATTAAATACAGTAAATTTTCTTCTTAGGTATTATTTATTATGCATTTTTATGTACTGTAAACTGTTATGCATGGAATTTACACATTTATTCAAAATAAACTCTTTTTTTTTAAATTGTGTATACAATGTGCCTATGTTTAAAACTTATAAATTTCTATTCATTATAACGACAAAATTAAAAAAAAAACTAGTGCCAAATATTTTGCCTATTGAATAGTGAGTGCCAAATATTTACCTTAACATTTGGAAAGATAAATCCAAGAACTTATACACTTAATTTCTTTAACTGAACTTGAATTTAATTGCTTTAATCGAAATTCATAAATATGAAGCAAGTATAAAATAAAATCCTTGAATTTGCGTAAATTTATTTTATTTTACTTTAGTAATTATAGTTTACTAATGATATGTTATTTACATGAATATTAAAGAATATGCGAATTTCGGCTTTAGGGTACTACAACTTAAAGCTGAACTATAAAGCATACTGAAATAAAATAACTCTTCTATTCCTGAAACACTTTTATATGAAATAATTCTTTATTAAATTACGACAATATTCTGACTAGATGAGAACTATCTGTTTTTAAAGGAAATAGTTGGGAAGTAACAGCATTAGCTATAAATTTAGATTCCACACTGTTTCTTAATAATTTCCCATATATGGTAAATTATATATATCATGTTTATTACTCTGCAACAAAAATTTAACAATTGAACTGAATTTCATTGCAAATTTAATACAGTTTTACGTAAAGCTACAGGATTGGAGGATTTTAGAAACAAGTACATTTCATTGCCATAGAACAATGTTTTGATCTCATAAACATGGCCATGGCTTGTTAGGCAGGTTTCATTTTCGGATAGTGGAGGAAACTGCAAACCCTCCCTCTTTCTATTCTACCTCCTTGGGTGGAAACGGCTTTCATTAGAAAACACAACAGATCTCCACTCCGTCTTCACAGATTCCAGGTATAACGCCATTACGCAACGTACGACATTTTTCAGACTGCCCATCTCGATCCTTGGTAATTATCATTTTTTGCTTTTCCTCCTGGAATGGCCACAGACAGGGGCAAACACCGTGGCATGCGACATCAAGCGACTATAATGATAGCCATAACGAATCTACTATTTCATCGTACTCCAATCGACCCTGGCCAGACTTAGATTCAGCAAGTAGGATTATTCAGGCTTGGAAAACGAAATAAACGCTGAGCAGTTTCTGGCCTTTTCATCACAGTAGAAAAAGACTGCGAAAACGTTCAAGCCATCAACTTCAGACTTTAATTCAGTACTAGAAAAGCACAGAAATACAGCCAGCTGAACTCTGAATCTATCGTAAAAGTCATCCTCAAGAATATTCCAAATTCAATAACCAAGCAAGCAACTTTTCAAGACTCAGCAAAAGGAAAATTCTCAATGATAAAAGTCAAAAAATTTAAAAAGAAACAAGAAGAACAAATCATACAACTCCTCATCTTTTTCCTCAAGCTAAAAAGAAATTCCGCCCGCGAAGGTACACAGAAATAAATATTCAGTAAGATTTTCAATAAGAACGTTAAAATTCTTATTGAAAGATACAGTCCCAGGAAACGTCCTATGCAATGCTATAATTGTCAGGAATACGGCCATTCTCAAAATAACTGCTTTAATAAAGTCCGATGCATCAAATGAGGAGGAAACCACACATCAAACACTTGTCAACTTAAAACAAACTAGAAGCCAAAATGTCTATTCCTCAAAGTTCGTACCGAGGCTACAAAGTGTATCAGCTAAAGTTCAAGAAAAAAGAAAATAAAGTTTCAGCCCCCCCTCCAAAAAAAATAGGAAAATTCCCTGACCTAACCAAGCCAGAGCCAAAAAAGAAAATTTCAGAAACTAAACAAACTTACAGTGAGAAATTAAAAACGAATATCGCACCAGCAGAAGATATCACTAACATATTAGCAATATTTCAAGATCCTGAAGTTTTCCATTTTTTGAATAACATCACCTGACTAGCTCAGAAAATTAAAAATGCAAAATCGACTACAACCAAGATGAGCATGGCTTTCCAAGTGCTGGAATTACTTTTAAAATCTTGCAGATGAAGATGAAACCGCCATAGCCGGAATGTATGTAGATTCAACCTGCAAACCTTCACATCGTGGGTTCGGGCCTAGCCCACCTCATATTCACCATTTTCTGTCCCGGCTAAAAATGGACGAAATTGTGCCAGGGTTGTAAGTTATTATAACTAACTCGGTTTTTTCTTCTCTCTGCTTTTATGCCATTATGATCCAAAGCAAGTTAGACAGATAAAGGCCTTCATAGACCGTACTCCTTTTACACAAGTGACGATCTACTCTCTGATCTACTCCGTCTTCCAGTGAGCTGTAGTTTGACACCACTGACGTCTCAAAGGTAGTGGTTTAGAGTCGGTGAAATGCACGCCAGGGCGTCTGGCTCGGACCTTTCTTTCAAATAACCGATTTGTAACAGTTCGTTGTATCACTGTGGTGCCAAGTGCAGCTTGAATTTCTGCTGCAGACGCAGTACGATGCGTCATAGCCACATGCCGAACACGGCAGTCCTTCCCCTCAGTAGTGCTATGTGGCCACCCGGAACTCGGTTTACATTTCTGCTAAGTCTTTCTGTAATATTGCTGATAGGAAATCCGCCTTCTCATTGCCTACTAGCGCCACACTTACGCTCCTAGCACAAAATTTGAACAGACGTCATCTTTCAAGTGTACAAACACGCTTACCAAATTTTATTTATCTAGCACAATTCCAGTTGGTGTTGGGATTTTTTTTCGCCAGTTTTTTCCGTCCGTTCCGTTTTGTGTTTAAAATGGGGACATATTTTTCCTTAAACATAAAAAATTATCATAAAATACTGCAGAACGCTTGAAAGATGTTACAGACTGGAATGAGGTTTTCAAATATAAAACATTTTCAAAAGTTTTCATAATTAAATATATTAATAAAAGAAGTGCCGCCCAACCGGGAAAGTTGTTAGCGGTGCTGACTGCCGCACGGAAGAGCTCGCGTTCGAATTCTAGAAAAGTCTTGGATGTTTGTAGATGTATAGTGTTTGTCCGGCATGGGGCACTCTAAGTATGCGGTTAGCCGAAAGTCCTCTCGAGAGGTTGCTGGTAGAGGAAGAGGAATGGGAGACCATCGGACCCGTCACCCCTCCATCAAAATTGGGGCCGGAACTGAGCAAAGTCGTTCTGTTATCTGGATGAGGCTCATGGCTCTTGCCAACGACAGGCGGAATCATGCACTCCTTGCCACGATGAATATTTTCTGATGTTACTGTCAGACAAGTGGGATAAGTCACAACAACAACAACAACAACAACAACAGAAAAGAATATGACATTATACTGAAAACGGACTGAAAGTGTTGTAGTGTTATACTGTAATGTGATCTGATAATGTTCTCTAACCCAGTCCAATTTCGTTTGCATTTACATTTCGTGTGACCTTGGACTCTTTAGTAGTGAAGGTAAAACGTCTTTTATCTAGTTATGAGCTTCACAATGATCTTCTTCTTTCTCACCATGCAGTCTGTGATAAACAATTCTGGATTTCTCTTTGTCCTACACGTATGCCATCTGTCAGTTGATACACAATTCTCTCTTTAGTATTTACCGAATTAGTGAGAACTGTAGAAATGGAAACTTATTTTAGTTTTATAGCTTGAAACCATTCTAGAAAAGCGATTTCAACGACTGTCCATTTACTGTCTTTTTTGCGTTTCCTTGAGATGTTTGCATTTTTTATTAGTTAATTATAATTCCTTGCTTAAGTAAATTATACGACAATGCTGTTTCAGAAATTCCCATCTTAAACGTAGTTTTTCTCTGGCTGTAATTACCAGAATATTAAAATCTTTCAGCATTTTATTTACCAGAATATTAAAATCTTTCAGCTTTTTATTTTCTTTTAGGCTTAGTTTTTTCGCTTGGCGTTTTCAACATGCCACAAATTAAGCACGCAACAGATTTAAAAATGCTTCTTCCAGTGATTTATTCAAATTTCAAAACTTATATTTCTAGCCGGTAGAAATGATTGCCATTTGTCTGTTTAGTCGATCTCCTACTTCATAATTACAGACATGAGCATGCTTTCCTTCCTACCTATAGTTACCACCTCCGTTCCATTCAAAGTCTGTTTATGTATGGTAAGGTAAGGCTAAGAAGTATTTCATGAATTTTATTTTAATAACTCTCTGTGAACATAATATGTTCACTCTAAAGGGAAAATTTTGAACGAGAAAAGCTTAAAAGATGGGATACAGAAATTGCATTCCCACTTCCTTTCAGCTGGTATTCTGAACGAACTCTCACTCATTTAAACGCTTCTAGAAGATTGTTTTGTTAACATTAAGATTAAGAAAATGCTTTTCCTCTTATAAGGCATTTTCTCCCTCTTTCCAGCATGCTTTCGTAGTGTAACGGTCGCACACTCAGGGCGTATTCGAGAGGTCCAGGTCCGAGTCCCGGCAAAAGCATTGCTCATTTTCCACGTCTGCAACATCAAAAAACCTAATTACTCTACAGTGGCACCCGAACTAAAAAAAGGTGGCGGACAATAATTCGTCACTACCAGGATCTGACGTTTGGGTCGCCTAATCCCCAGTCGCCCTTTAAAAAGGGGAGTGTATAAGGTATTTTCTCTCTCCTTTCAGCAGGCCTTTGTGGTGTAGCGGTATCACACTTGGCGCGTATTCGAGAGGTCCAGGTTTGAGTCCGGTGAGGGAATTCCTCATTTTTCAGGTCTCCTGCATAAGACAAAACCTAACGACTCTACAAATTATACATTTTATTGGGGGGGGGGAAGAAAAACTTTTCGTAGTGACTGGAGGCTTGTGAGAAAATTAAAATACAATTTTTATCACCGAGTAAAATTTATTATTAACAAAACATTCCTTTAATTAATTAAATAAAAATTTCCATTCCCGTAGCGTGCACAGTTCGCGATGTTATAAGGTTGTTTTTCTGTTTAGAAGATAACGAATGCGTTTTAGAATCCAGAGTGACTGGTCTTTCGATTTCCTTACTTATGAAGGTCCATTAATTCTTTTAACCAATGCCGGCAGATTCAAGCACATTTACGAAATCAGTTACATCCCAAGGCAGGAACATAAACCTCGAGGATTGAACACATGCTTTTTTCAAAATTTCAGCAGTGTCGCCTAAGTTTACCTCTTTTCTTTCTATCAGAAAAGTTCCCTCCCCCTAGAGTGCATTTAAAAGTCAGCTGCTTTCAATTACTTACTTCAGTGTTTAGGTTTCTGATTACATGCATACATGTACGATGCTTTAAATCTATTATTTCGAATTTTGATGGTCATGGCAAAAGCCGCTTGTTATTCTTGCTTTCTGAAATGCATTTACACGATTGTATACTGATAGTTGGAAGGCTAGTATTGTTATTTATAAGTTACAAAGCTCACAGATTCAAACTACAAAGGAAGTATATTTTAGGAATGTACTGTATAACACTGAAACGTAATCTTAATTATTACATGCGTTGGATCAAGTGCATAATGAAAAGGTTTTCTTGTTATTAACAAGCACATTCAGAAATCTTTCCTTTCAGAAGTAAACTCTAGGAAGGGGGATGGTTGGCTGAAGACTAGATTCAAGCACGTGCTAAGATAAAAATGTTGTATCAAGGAAAAACTGTGTGATTAAAAATTGTTCAAATCGTAAATAAAAGCATTTAAGGTAACAAGAATTTTAACAAGAAAATATAGTGCATAAAAAGCTTGTAATGGGAAATTGTACTTTTCAAGGCAACGCAAAGAATAACATTATTTAATATGAATGGAAGTTCTGTGTGAAGCGCATACGAATAACAAACAACGTAAAATATGTTTTGGTTCTTGCTTTTTTTTCGACAATAAAATGAAATTTATCTTAGATTCCACTTGGGACAACTGTATAGAGCTAAATTACTTTCTCTTCTGGAAAGGATGATAGTAAGATTTCCTAATTATACCTTTATTTTGCATGTTATACCTTTATTTCTTTCAGTCATATTCAAATGTTTCATCTCTATTGGAGGAAGGAAATATTTGCAAGACAGTACTAATGTTTTAAAAATCAAATTATTTTGAAAGTAACTTCTAAACATGAATAAACTGTAATAATCACAGTTATATTTTCTTTAACTGTTCTGAACTCGCTAACTTCGCTGCAAGAATGTATGCTGAATATAAAAGGTTTTAAGAGTGAAATAATTTTCTTTGTCAACATCAAGGCCTTTTTCCCAATCTACAGACAAAATACTTGCTGGTTAAACATTCGTTGGAAATTGTGGTCGAACTCATTTGATCATTTAACCATCTCTTTACTGAGAACATTATCCAGGGTGCATGACAAAGAGCAACTTATATTACACCCATGAGAAAGGGAAAAGACAACACCTATCCATACAGCCACACCTACATAGGATAGAAATATACAAACTTGATTTCTGTTCAGCAATGAACTTCCATTAATTGTCAGATCATGCAGGGCGGCTTAGTGTGAATTAATATCATTTTGATTCTGAAGTCTAGACGTGTAATAAACAGCACATTTTGAACACATTTTTGAGTTAATTCACATTCACTCTAATACTTCAGAAAGTTATTATCAAAAATTTTCAAATCTCAATACATTATATTTTGATTTTGCATAATATTTTGAGTTCTGTACATTTAATACAAGCATTCACTTGCCTGCTGTTGATTTATTAAAGTACTTGTCATGGTGAGTTACTTAGTTGGCAGGTTTTTTTATGGGATAATATTCAAGGACTGTCCCTCTTAGAGATAGTGATGAGCTCTGTCAGAGGGAAATTTGTTTCTAATTATATTACTCTTTAAGCATATTTTATATGAACAGAAATTAAGTTCCCTTGTTTTAATTTAAACCATAATTCTGGCATAATGTAGACATATTAGTACATCATGAGGAGATTTTATTATAGTTCTCAAATATTATCGTTGATAATATATCTATAAATGCATTCAATTCTGCCAATCACTCAATAATTTCGCTTAATGTTGCATCTTATTATACTTCAAGTGTAAGTTAACTATCATATTCATAAAAAATATTAGCTACTCTTTTCTCTATTCTTTGAATTCAATAATAAAATGGTATTATTATCTGAAGTTGTGAATAAATGAAACCTAAGAACAATAATAATAAAAACATAAGTCTAATAAGTGCCAAAATGTACAAAATATCAGAAGCATTTTACTGATAAGGGCTAAGTCAGCTTCAGCTTCATTAATTACAGTATTCAGTACAGTTAATACACATTACGCATAATCACTAAAATTTCAGTAGACAGAATGTTTATTACGGGTCTCTGTACATTTAATGCATTATATGACGGTCACTTACATTTAATTCAGTTTTGATACGAGAAGAATCATTTTACTTGGCGTAAATACGATCACATAACTCCAATTAAATAACCAATATTTACCACTTAATATTTTTGTTCTATTTCATGCATCTTATAACGGTATATTGGTACTAGCAAATCAAAATAAAGTTCTCAAATTAATTGATTTTATTTATTTTACAGCGATTCTTAAAGCGTATTATTCACTCTTACATTTATGTTTGATATTTAACATTGTCATCAAATCTATAGAAATATTATAATAGTTGAGAATAATTTATGCCGATTTGCAATTCACTGGTAATCCTGAGAAGTTTTCAGAACATAAACAAACTTCCAGCCTTGTGACATCATCGTGTTGGACGGAGTTACAATCTACACTTCTTACTTTGATTCTCATTGGCTGATTTCGAGCGGTTGTCCTAGCAGTGTACAGTTTGCTTATATGCGGTCGAGTAGCTGGATTCCCTTGTTTTGTGGTTGGATGGGGACAGTCCGATGACACCATAAAGCGAATAGTTAGTCTGTTAGGCTCTGCCCCTTTAGGTGCCGCATACCCCTAGACAGAAAGCTGAGGGTTGAGGCTTGTAGCTGAGGGTGAGACATGGCCAGATCGTTGGATGATTTCGTTTGTACCTTGATTAAGCGTGCTCCTTTTGGCCATGCAGCAGTCTTTGACTTGACTGGTGGGTCTTACTGCCTCATTTTTGTATACCGCTTACCATTAGTGCTTGCCATTCCTATCAAAGAATTATTTACAGTATTTATTGCGAATTCTTGTATCCCGGGCATTTGTCTCAATTATTTTGATGCCGTGGATAGTGTCAAAGCAGGATATTTCATCAAATGACACCATAAGAAAAAGGGTTCATGAACGGCCTTTCTACAGTTGGCTGATCAGATCATCATATGTTCATTGAAGTGGGCGTGACATCAGCATAGATTTACGGCTCTTGCGACACTGGTATGGATAATATGCAGAGCGTCTCCGTGCACATCCAGATAGTTAACGTTTAACGAATGCAAGGGAAGACTGCCTCATTGCACAAGCAACACTTTCCAGCGCTCATGCAGCATCTTCAGATATCTAGAGGGATGTGCAGAGTTCTTCGCGCAGACATGTGTTGAATAGCCTTTTTTTTTGTAATATCTACGCAGCCAGAATTAGTACTCGGAGCCCAAAATAATGTGTACCGCTCCCTCTGCAAGTACGTTTGAAAAGTCCTTTGGTACCCACACAGATGAGAATCGAAAACTCAATGAAGATGTGTAGTCTTCAAGGGCGAGTCACACTTCTGTCTTGGTACAGATAATGCTTAAAAATATTACGACTTGCAGATGAAGTTTCAAGATGCACATTTGACTCAATGCAACATAAGGCTTTCACAATGGTGTTATGGTTTGGGGAGCGATATTTGATGACTCCGACTACTTCAGTATCTATAACGGGCAATCTAACTACTAAACGGCATGCAGATAAAGTGGTAAGGCGCAGTATGCCTATTATCCATAGTGGTCTTCATCTACGGCTGCTATTCACAGTGGAATGTTAAAGCAGGGTAATGCACGAGTTCATTCCAAAGTGAAGCTGCGGCAACTCTACAAGTTGTGGATGTCTTGTCCTGGCAGGTCAGATCAGCTGTCTCCAGTTAAACGTGAGTGAGATAAGTTGTCTCCAGTTAAGCATGAGTGAGAATATAAGGAAAGATGGATCCATCTATCACCATCCACAATTACAAAGGAACTGTATCATTTTATGCCAATGAAATGAAGAAGTATATTGGGCTGTACCACAGGACATTATCCACACACTGTCTGAGAGTATGCTGTATTTGTTGTAACAGTAACATAAACACTGTCTGAGAGTATGCTGTATTGGTTGTAGCAAGCGTCGAGCTACGCATGCAGGGTATTAACATTAACCCATTGTGTGCCCTACAATAAATACTACCTTGCATTTCATGAGTATGCGAATGAAATAAGTTTTACTGGATAACATATGCATTTCTTATTTATACCTACCATTCAATATGCACGACTCTTTCTGGCGGGTTGCATTATTTTTTATGGCAGCGACGTATTTTACCAAGAATTCTGCATTTTTAGTTTCACTGTTTTAAATTAGTCCCATTTTCTATTGTTATTGTTTATAAAATTAAGATTAAAAAGCAAAATTATTTGGTACAGTATATCAAAAATGTGCTTTATTTGTAAAATCCAAAAAAAGCTTAATGTTATCCTTAAGTTTTCACAGCGTATTATAAAATCATGTTACCACCAGAATACTACATTATATAAATTTCTAAGTATAAATGATCAGGAAATTAAAAATCTAAACCATTTCTCACTTTTCGAAGTTCAGAACAATACGGTGATCTTTACATCACTGAATGGGCGTATTATTAATTCCCCCCGGGGAATTAAACTGAAGCTGTTAATTGATAGTAACAGTATTAGCTGTTATTAACATTTTCTAATGACTTCTAACTATAATTTAAAATAGCTGACCAGTTGGTATTACGCTACAAACGAACTTATACTGTAAATTAAAGGATTAATTCCATTACTTTCCTTAACAAACAATTAGTTTTGGAAAAAAAAATGCAGTTTAAAAGAAAAAGTTTTTTAAGTTGGCGGAGCTGACCTAGCCTGTAACCTTCCTCCTTAATAGCGCCCCCGCAGTAAAAAACATGAAATGAATTTCATCTAGGATGTAGAATCTCCAAAAAATGCCACCCCGCATTTTTAAAGGGGTTCGCTGTTCCAAAAACAGAGACGTTTGGAAATGCGTGAAGTTAGGTCGCTGAGCTGTCACGGTAAGAAAACCTGCTCCGCCCCTTTTGTAAGCCTCATCTCATCCCTCTGGCCTCTTTTTCTGAAAAGGGCAAGGACGTTTGTCGGATGTGGCGGCAGAGTGTCGGCCTTCACGTGACACACCTCTCGTGAAGGCCAAGGCCATTGACACACATCCTCTCTTATTTCATCGCAGTGGAATTATTTATGACTTATCCTTTTGTTCGTCATATCTATGAAATTGTGGCAAGACAGAACGGAGCTATTTGGGCCATCATTTAAGCACATTCTGTGCTATGCCATTACATCTTTAAACTCGTTCGAAATGTGAAATTGCGATGAATTCTAACATGCCTGTTAATTAGAATTTTCCTAGGTGATTGGTCACTGTAAGAAAAATATTAACATCGATTTCGTACTAATTGGAGTAGGTTAGGAACGATTTAATAATTTTATCTTCAGTAAATTTACAAACCTGAGGTGGAAAGTAAGCATTCCATTGGAATTTTACGTAACAAAATCAAAAAGGCAAATTACTCACCATGTATGTGTTAAACAAAAAACAGATTTATAGCTTTTATTCATTCATTCATATTGATGAAATATTTCGCAGGAGTGCATAATTATAGATCGTTACAAACTGAAATGACTAAATTCACATACATGGTTGAAATAACTGATGTGAGCCACTAATAAGTTTGACCACACAAATAAAGTCACGTGTTGGTTATAATTGCGAAATTTACAACTGATAGAAAACGTTTTATTTGCTAGGCGAACGCTAAATGCCAGTTTCTCCATCATGGCATTATATAATCACATTAAAAATATCGGGAAACATGAACATTGATATATCTTTTTAATCACTACGGCCTAAATAGAGTCGTGTGTTTTCGTTTCCAAATTCTGTTTACTTTTAAGCAAATCTCATATACCACTAAACAATTTTAATTGCGTTTGTTGGCTGTTTTCTCAACAGTTCTGCATATCGTATCTCGGGACTGACTAAATGTTATCGTTACGGATGATTTTCACTTTTTTTTGGTATAACTTCAAATGTCATGAATTATAAAATGCAGCAGTCTTAGTTCTTTTAGTAAGCTATGCAGTTTTATAGGTATGAATTATTATATCACTTTAATGTATTGTGTGTTAGTGCTGTACAAATCAAATGCTGTAACGTACTTTAAAGGTGTAATTGTAAGGAGTCCAAGAGCTGCAATAACTGCAACTTAAAAACGAATCCACCTCTAAAAAAGAAAAATAAAGTTTCGTCCCGGGGGGGGATAAAAACCCGATAGAAAAAGAAATTCTAGAATGCTTATTAACACTTAAGCCCAGATTCGATTCTCCCGTGTTTCGGCGGTTTTCTCCATGTAACGCTAATACCAGACAGTTCTCTTTAAAATGTTTTCTATGAAGGTATTGCTCCAAGAGAAAGCAATACCCGAATTCTTGGTCGGAATAAACTACTAATTTTCATTACATGAAGTGGTAATTTCATGCAGAATCTTTAGTTAAAGCAGCTCAGAGAGTTGTTTACTGAAACTCTGAAGTCGTATTTGACGATTATTTTGTAGAGACATTAGGTATTATTTGGAAGCAGGACAGAATGAAAAATGCGCAATGTCCTGGCCGGGGCTCGAACCACGGACCTCTCGAATACGCGTCGAGCGTGCTAACCACTACGCCACGAAAGCATGCTAAGAAGGCGGGAGAAATACCGTATAATTTTATAAGAAAGTTTAATTCTATAATAAAGTGAGCGCAAGCATTTTGATTAGCAAGCGCTAATCATTTTTAGCATCGAAACATTTTCTAAAGCGTAAGTTTCCTAAAGCATACGTTTAAATCTAGTAAATGCAGGATGTTCAGTTTAAAAGTGAACACGCATTTAAGGGTAAATAATTTTGTTCCTATTTTGTTTACAGTAGCTATTCTATCCCTATTATTCCGTAATATATAAGGAAGAGTGAAAAGGAATTCTTTAAAAGCAGAAAGGGGTCTCATGAGTTTCTCGCGGGGAGCAGATTTTGAACACTATCAGACTGTGTGTCACATTTCTGTTGTTTTTAGGATCTTCATCCCTAGCTGCATTTTCTTTTTATATCGGATGCGTTCCATAGATGAGCATATTTTCATCTAAGTGGTTATGTCTGTGGAGTTCTCAAAACATGCATCGGTTTATCGAGTTCGCTTTGCACCTTGTAAAAATTATTGCCTGTAGGGCTATGTTGAGAGGAAAAATAACCAGACTCTTGTTCTTTGATATGACCATAGATATTGCGATTTACCAAGATAGTATCCAAAAATTCATTGCTTTACTTTAGGAAAATGAGCATTTCTCTTGGCATAGCATGATAACGTGATATACTACACGTCCAATTTCGTTATGAAGATGCTAGATGAATTTTTGGCTACAGAATTGTATCTAAAGACTATGACTTCCGAAATCTCTAGATCTCGCCAGTGTAGTATACTTTTTGTGGGGATACTAAACACAATCTGTGTTCATAGAAAATGCAAGCACCTTGAAAGAGTTGACAGTAAATATCACTGCTGTCATCTATAGCGCATATGAAGTAAAACTTCGTAGGTTTCTAGGAAGATGGTAAAACATTTAACAAATGCAGGTAACTGGAGGTCGTCATTTCCAATATGTGCTATGGAAGCATGTTTCACAAAAGGTATGCGCAGCTACTTTTTCTGAGAAGAAATCCTTTTTTTTTAATTAAAATTCCTGTATGTGAAAGACTTTATACCTCTTTACATAAAAGGATATTTTTCCCTGTCCATTTCTTTCTTCGAAAGATTATAGGATACTGTATTCAGTAAGTATTTAGAGTACCATTTAATAATTTTAAATGAAAAAAAAATATAATGAATATCAAATTTCATATTTTTAATTGATCAGAAAATATATTTTTGCTGATATATACGTATTGGTGGAGAAATAATTGGACGCTATATGTTGTATATAACAGCAATACTCGAAATTACGCCAAACCACTGTTAAGTTTTGCTTGTTTGGTGATTTCATTTCTTTGTATTTATATCTTTTATAATAGCGTTTATAAGAATTGATATCCTGTTCCAGCTTTTGCTTCTTATTTTAGAGTCTTAATCAGAGTTAATTTTAGAATCTTTCCCTTTTTGCATTAATTTTAAGATGATGTAGGTAGTATCTCATGTATGACTGCGGAGTTTTATCGCAAAAGTGACTGCGAAGAATTAAAGACACGCGAGAGGTTCTCAGTGTTTTTTTTAATGTTATTCTTGTTGAGGTTAGTACAGGGTTTCGCTTTCTTCAATCTTAACTGAGTCCACAGATATTGCGAAACTTTAACTGTAATTTCCTCAGTGCTTATATTACATATTTCTTGAGCAATTGTTGTTGCCACTCGGGTGTTTTTTTTTTCTCCTGGGCAGTCTGGTTTTTCAATAATCTTCCAGTTAGATTGCACGGTTATCGGCTTTTTCAAAGATTTTAGTCGGAATTTGTTAATTTGCAGAGGGGATGGGAAAAATTCCAACTGACAATGCTCTGAGTTAAAATTTTTTCCACGAGTAGAACTGTTCGTTTTAACAGAAACTTGTAAGCACTTTGGTGACTGATAGTGATAATTTGTGATACGTAACATATGATATTAATTATAACTCAGTAATATATTTAAGTTTTTTATTTATTTTTACACATGCCCACATCTATTTTTCATTTTTATTATGGTATCCTAATACGTATACCGGAAAATTGTTTTTATGATATAATTGCTTGATATAATCTCTAATTCAATGAGAGGAATATTCCCCCCTCCCTCTTGACTCAAACTTCACTTCTTTGTCTCAAACTTCACTTTTCAATGTCCCCACCAAATGTTATCATCGCGTTCTATTTCTAAAGAACTAATATCGCAAGTATAATATTTATATATATATATAAATAGGAATACAAATAAATAGATGTTGCCACCAAATGTTACCTCTATGTACTATTTTTAAAGAAATAATACAGCAGATATAAAAAACAAAAATAAAGGAATGTTGCCACCAAATGTTATCCTCTTGTATTATTTTTAAATAAATAATATAACGAATATAAAAAGATGTATGGCAACATTTAACACGTATTGGGAATTCTAAAGATATCCGATATAAAATACTTTAACTTAACACGCGCCAGTTTTTTGGCATTTGGCGAAGAGTAAGGTATTGAATTTTTCCTTTAAATTTAATCTGCCCATTAGGTTAACAGATTAAAGGATTTAAAAGCAATAAACGCAGTTCTTTATCTCTGTTTTATTTACCATCTAGACCAGTGAAATTACAGTAGCTGGATTAATTAAAAGCAATAATTACTATATATATATGTGTGTAAAATATGTATCTTTCACATAATAAATTAATAATGGCCATTTGACTCCCGTCTTCATTCTGGAAAAAACAGAGCAATAATTTTTCTAGCTAAAATTCTGAAAACTATCCGTTATCTAATCTCTACTGCACACTTATCGATGAGATCGTAACCCAACATCTGGACATTAATCTGTCATGTGATCTGGTATAAAAGATAATTGCTGCGCAACTCTCGCTCTCTTCTGCTTTTTTCTGCCGCTTCGCCTTGCCGTAGCCACGCAGAGTTTATTTCTCCATTTTCGTCCATTGTGTAAGAAGACGTAAGCTGTGCAAAATGCATGTTCCACCCGTAAATGATATTTATAAATCTGTTTATGAGTATAAAGCCCCGCAATATAACGAAAATAAAATCATGTCTCCAAATCAGAGACCACGTCCGTCTTCGAGTGTCATCTTTCTAACTACGCAGTAAAGTTTTTTCAAGTCATACTGCAACTTTCTCCAAGTCATGCTATTACACACACACACACACACACACACGCACGCACGCACGCACGCACGCACGCACGCACGCACGCACGCACGCACGCACGCACACACGCGCACACGCGCGCACGATATTTTTACTGCATAGTCGCAATCCGGGTAATTTAACAACTGGCAGACGTGATGGCTGGCAGAGAACGAACGAGTCATGAATGGCTGGCATGAGTGGGCAGACGAACAGATGACGCCGACACTAATGAATTTTGTCCCAATCTTTATTTCACGCACAAAAAACCATCTTAGTAGATATTTATCCAATTATAATGAAATACAGTAAACCCTATGTACACTGATTTTAAAAGTAAGACCTAGGCATCTGAGAAGCGAAGCGGCAGGGGATACATTAGCAGTGGCGAAGCTAGGAGA
Organism: Stegodyphus mimosarum; assembly: GCA_000611955.2. NCBI lineage: Eukaryota > Metazoa > Arthropoda > Arachnida > Araneae > Eresidae > Stegodyphus > Stegodyphus mimosarum. The sequence goes on along the minus strand of KK121640.1, from coordinate 1,012,596 downwards.
AGAATGATGTAGTTTTTTTTTTGCCAAGAAGTATTTATACTAAGTACATGCAGAAAGTACTCTGAGTTATGATTGGTTAATCTTAGGTTGTTATATAATCATGGACTCGAGTTTGTAAAACAGATGAATTCAGAGAAAGAGCACCAAATCTAGAATGTTAATTTTGAGGTCTCCAATTACTTTTTTTTGGAGCAGCTATCGTATTTTGCTGTATCTTACATATATATATATATGCAATAACATGACTTGGAGAAAGTTTTTTTGCGCTTAAAATAATTGCTCTAAGTAATTATTTTAGGCCAAGTTATTTGAAAAGTGAAATGGACAACAAAAGTAATTCGAAGCAAAAAAACAAAAGTAATTCGAGGCTCGAGAATAATAGCTCTTCTGGGCTAAAAAATGTACGGCAACACTTGAAAAAAAAAAAAAAAAAGGTGTTAGGGCACGTGAGTCCGAGAACAGACAGGTAACTGCGAGTTCAACAAGAGCGTAAGAAACTTTAACAAACCGTCCGGTGGGACGTTAAAATCCAACTCCTTTCAAATTTCCTTTTTCCTTTTTTTAAGCTCATTACCGTTATACGTCTGGATGAATGATATTGGAAAGGTAGTAATCTGGTGGACAATGTCTTTCATGGCTAATATGTTTGCATTTTAGAAAAGCAATCCTTTGTAATATAAGTAAGAATTGTTAAAGACATGCAAAATATTTTGCAAAACCTACATTTAACGAAGTGTTAGATACCTTTAGGACTATTAATGTAGACTGAAAATACTTTTTATTTCATTCTAAACTCTATTAACTGTTAAATTTTAAGTTGCATATAATTATGTCTTTTCTAGGTTTCTGGCTCAATAATTTGTTAAGACCTCAATAAGTTGCTCAAATTCATGTTGCTGTGATATTCGCTGATTTATGGCTAAAGCGCCTAGTGTGTTATGGACGTTGCTTTTGAACTGTTCTTGTCAATGAACGTGAAATCCCATCCAGTTAACAAAGCAGAAACAGAAGCGGAATTGGAATAGGAGTACCAAACTGAAAAAGTAATTCTCTGCGAAATGAAGTTTAAACTTTCATTTTTTTGTATTATTTCTTTGCAATATTTAATGACTTATTTCTATCTAATATTATGCCAAATTTTATTCAGTTTCCCTTTTCAATATTCTTTACCAGAAATCTGATTTTACGTATTTTATTTTTACTGTGAACAAGACTGAACTGATTTCCTTTTTTGAACAGAAAATTACAATAGCATTTACAGTTCGTGACAATCAACTATTACTTGAGTTGATAGAACTGATATATCTTAAATCTTATTGAATACTTACGTAAACAATGTAGAAATTTTCATAAACATCATTCATTAGAAGCTTAAAGGCGCAAATGAAACTTACTTGGCACTATTACTTGAGTTGATAGAACTGATATATCTTAAATCTTATTGAATACTTACGTAAACAATGTAGAAATTTTCATAAACATCATTCATTAGAAGCTTAAAGGCGCAAATGAAACTTACTTGGCACTATTACTTGAGTTGATAGAACTGATATATCTTAAATCTTATTGAATACTTACGTAAACAATGTAGAAATTTTCATAAACATCATTCATTAGAAGCTTAAAGGCGCAAATGAAAATTAAATTCATTTGTGTGAGATTCGTTAAATCAAAAACCGTTTATTCATGAAATGTAATCGCAGTTAGAATTTCACTAGATTTTTCATTTTGTGTTCTATTATTATTATTATTCAGTTAGAGCAAACTTTAATTTTTATGAGGGAAAATATTTGGTATGTTACAGTCTGAAATTACCGAACGCTATTTGGCA